>KI915042.1:7472335-7657636 GCA_000473445.2 Anopheles farauti | reverse complement strand
CACACACACACACACACACACACACACACACACACACACACACACACACACACACAAGCTTCTCCTCCCACCCTCACCCCCCCCCCTCCTCCCCAGGTCTTCGAGCAACGACGTTTCCTCTAGGGGTGATATTTCGTTTCGCCCGGTATGTGTTTTTGCCTCTTCTTTTGTTGGTCTATTACTGCCTCTTCCGTTCGCGCGATTGCGTTGGAAAGCGCGGTCGCTCCTGCTCACTCTGTTCGAGCGGCTGCACTGGGCTTTCCTCCCGTTCGCTCGCTTTACCGATCTCGTCCACTATGTTGCTCTATGCATAAACGCATACACACAGGAACAGCCTTTGCGCAACGCACTTTAGCGAGTTCGGAGATTGCGGATTTCGGAGGACGTTCTGTTTGATTCTGAACATGAGATGACCGGTAATGGATGCGTCTCATACTTCTCGCACTCATCTCATGCGTATCAAATCACTCTTCAAAATTTAACTTTTAATTTAAAAACATCAAATTTACTCTAAATATGTCGGAGAGCCGAAATCACGCAACTATTTCGATCCGAAACACCTCACAAGCCTAATGTTTTGCTTAAAATCATGTGCGTGTTGTTGTTCGTGTTCCGCAACGATGGAAATATAAACAGCAGTTAATCAAAGCCGAGCGGGCCGGCTGCTGCTGCTGCTGCATCTCTCGTCGCGTATGCACATCGCAACCCATCGTCATACACATAACCTATTTCGGTGCGTGTTGTTTTTTGCCCCCTTCTTTTACTTCTTTTTCTCTTCACTTCACTACCACAGCGCAGTGCGCGAACCAAGCAAACTCAAGGGTAGCTTATCGTCCGCAACCGCGACTCACGCACACACCTACAGACACAACAACAAAAAAACACCGAGATACGACGTGCGGATTGGCCCCAAAACGACGGTAAAGCACGCAAATAGAGGATTTTCTTACTCGCCCTGCTGCTGGTATTATCGCTCGCTTGCAATTTAGTGCGTTTTTTTGTGGTTGTTTTGTTGACGAGTCACTTTAGAGAAATGGGCATGAGTACGTGGTGTGTGTATTTACACTCACACACAGGCCTGGCTAAAACGCAACCGCCCGAATGGTGGGATAAATCTTGTGTTTTGAAAATTGACGATATAGTTAGCTCATTTATAAACACCCTGTGAATTACTTCAACACTGTGCGATCGTCTTCTATCGGGTTCTCAATGAACTTGTGCTTTTCTATTTCGATCGTTTGTTTTTTTTTTGTTATCGCTGACGTTTCTATCTTTACTTATCTCGAAAAAATGCTCCAGAGCGTGCGATATCGTCGGCTCTCTGACTGTCTGCATAATAACAAACTCCGTCACCATCATTCACTAGTATCGGTAGCAGCAATACATGAAAAAAAACCAATACAATTCTTGGCGACGAACGTCGATCGGATCGGAATCGATTGGATCAGTTTTACGGGCCATTCTGAGTGCGACGCGATCAAAACGTCCAACAGCAAAATGGTACGACGCTCGATCGTAACACACAAACTACACAACATCATCATCGTCAAGGTACAATCCTTGCACAACCGGTAATCATGGCACACACGAGCGTTTTTGTTTTTTTTTTCATGTTACGATCACCGATCTCGCATAATCATAATCAAGCCCAAGGCAGGTCTCGAGAGATAGATGCCACTCGGGTGAGCGAGCGAGCGAGATAGTAGTGTGGGGACAGTAAGAACGGCGAAAGAGATCGAGAAAATTTCCTTATCAGTTCGCCCCGGATGGCCGTGATGGACAGGCACTTGTGGGACGCACACCGCTGTATATTCGCGCAAAATGGAAGGCTGCGTCCGTTCGGTAAGACGAACGCGAATCCGGTTGCGTACTGTGACACCGGGTGCTGCTGCTGCTGCTGCTGCCGCTGCTTTACAATTACGCAATAAACATAGGGTAACAAACAGCGGCAGCCACCACGATCGATGTTCCCGTGATGCGGTAGGTTCAGCACTTCAGCCTGCTTCACGTTTGCTTCACGCGAAGAAAACACACAACGTCAACTAAACAGTATCAAAACCCTGGCTGCTGCTACTGTTTCAACCAACAGGCTGGATGGTTGTTATTGGTGCTGCGTAATACGTCTTCCACACCGGTTACTGATGCACGGAACGATGGCTATGCAACTTTTGTTTGTATATATACACACATACACACATACACCGCAAGAACTTTCAGAGCACGGCAAGCTGGAACGGAAGTTTTTCTGCAACCACACCAAAAATTCCAAACGGCTCAGCGATAAACTGTTGAGGTTTCGCTATGACGCACAGCACTGTACACCGCACGGAGGAAAAGGAAGGAGTGGATACGCGAGCACGCCTGTGCACGTGTGTTTGTGTGAAGGCAACCCCTGACTGGAATGACAACAAACTGGAAGATCGATCAAGGACTCTTAACTCTTCGGAGGTCACGTTTTGGGTTTTTTTTTATATTTTGGAAGGATAAACACACAAACACATGGCCCGAACGATCGATAGGCTCCGCGGCCTGTAAACACTTATTGTATTCCTTTTGCTTTTGCACCGCTTGCACCGGTTAAGGAAGTAAAGCAAGAACACCACACGAGAACGCACCTTTTTTTCCTTTTTTTTTTGCTATAACAACCCCCAAGCTGACAAACACCACGGACCACGGAGTAGTACCCCAAAAAAAAAGCACGTAGAAATTCGAAGTTTCGCGAAATACGCACGCACGGAAAGTGTGACCGCCCCTCACGAAATGCGAACTCAAAGTGTGGTGAGCGCAACGACGAGCGAGAGCTTTTCCACCCCATCGGAACGCTGACGGGGTGAGTTCCCCGTGCCGAACAGGGTGCCGTTGTAGTGGTAGTAGTAGAAAGAGCTTTTTTTACGGTGTGTGAGCTTCGCGTGGCTTGTGCGGTTGTGTGTTACGTTCTGACCCTGTGCCCGTTTCCTTTTGGTTACGGACGGTCGTACGAACGGATGTGTCTGCTTGGTTGTGTGAAACCTCCCCCAGTCCCACCATCCCCAGCCAATCACACAAACGAGAAACTCACCACTCATAACACACACCATTAGATTCCGAAGGTAACCAGTTTTGGTTCGCCTCTAAGCTGGTTTGCGTTCGTTTCGGCCAAGGGTGGTTCGGTGTATATGTGTGTGTGGTTGTATGCGTGCTGTACCCCAGCGCATAAAGCATCATCTGAACAATGGAGGCCACTCACTACAAACGAAGCGAAATCGCGTAGCCGTAGCTGAGTACCACCGATGTAGTGTTCAGGAGAATCAGATTAGTATTTTTGGAGCAATTTCCAGGAGAGTTTACGTTTCCGAGTTATAGAGTACGTTTGACAACACCTGTCAAAACTAGAGCACAAAGATTGATCGAATGTTCCCATACAATTCAAGCGTGAATTCCTTATTAAAATATAATTAAATTCAAAATTGAAACAAAACACTTTATTTTCTTAACGTAACGATATGGATATGTTAAATTAAGGAGCAATTTACAGGAGAGTTCCGAGTTTTAGAGTCCATTTGACAACAGGATGACCTGTCAAAATTAGAGTACAAATTCATCTAAGGTACCATGTACGCGTAAATGTTTCAATAAAAATATTATACCTTAAAAACAAAATTTGGATTTTCATAAATAACAATATCTAAACGCAAATGATGATTTTTGTAACACAAAAATTGATTTTTTAAAATTCAGGACTACATAAAACTGCTTCTTTAAATAAACAGTTTAAAATTTAAAAATATGTTGCCTCATTTCCAGCATGATTTGACAGCCCACAGCGAAAGGAGGATCGCAACAAACATAAAAATATAGATTTGAAGCGAATAAGCACGTGCTAATCCGTTTTAACTCTTATTAAAAGCCAAAAAATAGTTCAAGTAAATTTATTAACTAATAAATATTGTGGAAACACAAAAACTACATTAACGACCAAAATGTTGCCTCAAAAGCATCAGCACCATCAGGAAAATTGTCATTACGCTGTGATCAATAATAACCAACTCTGTCTCGTTGTTCCTATTTATCAAGTAAAACATTGTCATTAAGCTTTTACCTCAAGTGTTTTTTCGCCTTGATCTAAAGATTTATTATCCTCTGAATTGTCAAAATTAAATGTGTATTTATTGGAATAAGAAAACGAGCAATAGACCCAGCTGTAGAGTCTTATTCCACCTTGATTGCAGCTTTAAATGACGCACAGCTTACAAGCTTGGCAGTGTGCACCATGTTTGATGAATTGACTTCACTGGACATGGAAATCGAAAAGACCATACTGTGTGTGACACGGCAGACCACCCCTACAAGGTATGTCCAAGATCCGCGCGTGGGGAAGCATGGAGAGTCTACATACGGCGAGGAGGCCATCTATGGTCGACGTATAATTTGCTGATTGCTTGCGGAACTTCAGGCCGATCAGAACCAGGCGACTTTTGGAGTCGATTTGTTGAATTAAACTTCAGCGAACACTCATTTGTAAAGATGAAAGATTGGCTTACTGGGTGCTAAGTGGATGAAAGATATTTAGATTCACATCGTGGTGACATACCTGCAATGAGAACGAAAGCAGAAGAAAGTGAAGATATTAGAACATGCATAAATAGACAACTGCATCTTTGTTTCATCCTTAAAGACAAACTATTCACACCCCGATATTATCTAAGCACTAGCAAGAAACCTTTCTTCTCTCCTCATCGCCCGCATCACTAAAGGTCATTTACGCGTCATGATAATTTACGGCATTATTTTCCATCCCGATAGCGATGTGCTCTTTCTTGAGCATTTAGCTGCATCATGCAGGAGGTCTTCCGCAAGCATACAATACGCACTTCTGTTGCCTGCCTCGGTGTTGCCATTGCAGCCAGCACCAATTCCGTCTTTGCCAAGTGCAACACACATTCTGAGTGGCGCCTCCATCTCGGGAGAAAACGGTGAGCGCGTGTATTGCATCATTTGCGGTTTGCTGAGTGAGTGTTCGTAGCATGTGGTGGTGCCTGCCTCACAAACTCGCATGGTAGCTGTTCGTTTCTATTTATCTTCTCGCGTGTGGCGCATCGATGAACCCGATCTTTTGGGATCCGACTACCGAAGAGAGCACCAGAAGCAACCAAAAAAAAAAAAACAGTACTCTTCAAGAAACGTCAGAATGGAGACGCTCACACCGAAAGACATGATCTCACGGCGTTATGCGAAAAGCTGGCCCATGGGCTGGCCCCGTCTGGTTGGAAGACGAAACTGGTTTCTTCTACGCATCCCCATCCCGTCCAGCAATCCAAACGGTAGATGGTGGATGTGTTGTGAAGCGCGTTCTCGATGGGTCAGTCGACTGAGCTTGCGAGTGTGAACTAGCAATAGGCTGCTGCGCCTATAAACGAGAAAGTGTAACCGACCATCCATCCATCCATCCATCCATCCACCGTCCGGGCGTGTCGTTGCCATTTGCTAATGATAATGAAGATCACATCAGTGATAATAGTAATGGCCGGTAGCCACCACCAGAGCAGGAGGATGCAACGTACCGAAGCCTCGAGCGCACCACTCGAAAGAAAAGAACTCCATCCGAACGTCTTTCGCGTGTCGATGACGCCCGCCCCCACCCGGCCAGGCTTCTCCACCACTCTTAAGGTGTCGTCACATTACAATCACCACCCCGCATCATACGTGAGCTGTGCAAAGGAGCACGACGAGCGCGCGCGAGCGCCGGACGGACATGCACACATCCGAAGACAAAAACACGAAATGCAAATTGCTACGACAAACGGCGACAACAACCTCCGTTAAGTTTATGCAGCCGCAGTGCAGCAGTGGAAGCAAAACAAAAACGGATCAGCAGATACACAGAAGAAGCAGCGGTGCAACCGGGTGTAGTAAAAATGCATCCGCACGCGTTGGCATGCGCACTTCGCTTACCATCGATTGCATTACCCGATCGGTATCGGTAGACAAGAGAACAACATGATGCGGTGGTTGATTGATCAGTGATCGGTGACAGTTTTTGAAGATTAATTGTTGTTTTATGTTGATTAGTTGAAGCGTTGTAGAGCGGTTCAGGTAATCTAAGTATTCTGATTAATTGCAATGAGAGCTCTTTACTATCTCTTTGCATGTTGAAAAACAAACAGCAACAGCAACAGCAATCTAGCATGTTAAAAAATGGTAAAGTGCTTTTAAGACTAACTATTCTTCCAAGTCCATAAAAAATATGATTACTTTTTTTTAAATCCTGTATTGAATTCTATTCCACAGTTATGTTCTTGGCTATCTAATTTTTTAAACTTCGAATTTTGCTTTACATGTGAATGTTTGGGATGCTTTAAAATATCCTCTGAATGTTAATGATAATTTATCTTTTAAAGAATATTTGTAAAAGGGCTTATGAAAAAATAATCGATTATTTAAAAGTGTACATATTTCACTCACGCAAGCCTCCGAAGGGAGAAAAATAAAATCGCTTCAAAGATCTTGACAAAATAAATGCAAATTCTGGATCCTACCTTGGAATAGGTAACTTAGTCTTACCCATACATCATTGCGATTTCAAACAATCTAAAACTCTTTTAAATGGTATTTTGATGCAAACCACAAAAAAATTAATAAAACACTATTTATCAATATTTTGAATTCTTTTAAAATAGTCGTTCATCTAAAAGACAGCTCAAATAGTTCCAACAAGAACTCCTTTGCAGTTTTAGGTTAATCTTTTGCTTTTCCCATGCGAACAAGAACACCATGCCAATCTTAATTCTCCTTCCGACGTGTATGTATCGCTGAAAACATCATACGCTCAAACCAATGAATATTATTTACACATGTTTTTTTGCATCTATAACGAGAAAAAACAACACCTGGTGCATGTGATCCCACACATAGCTTGGGGTGGGCCACACCAAACGGTACTACCAAACGCAACACTTCTGCTGCAACTGGAGTCTGCAAATGCGACCCCACCAACAGGTCTCGCTCCCTTTTTTTTGCCGTGTTACAGTTCCTTTAATTAATTGGCTTTAATATATGCGCATTATTAAAATGCACCCCGAGAGGGATTGCGCGTTCGTTCGAGGGGTGGGACGGTGCGCACACGTCGGTTCGTACGCAGAACAGATAATCCAATCTGTCTTTTCCTCCCTCTATTGGGCCCCAACAACGGAGAACAATCGCTGCACCTCGCGCTCTCGCCAGGGTTCTCGCCACCCTTCGTACTCCAGCGTTGATGGGGAAGAAATTTCACATTCACATCCAATCGAACCACACATACACACCAACGCGGGTCTGCCTGCCTGCTGCTCTTGCCGTTTGCACTAGACGATTGATAAAAATTGAAACATAACCATTCTGTGCGTGTGTGTGTATGTTTCTTACTACGCTTCTTTCAACTTCCTCTTTCGATACTGTGGCCCGTCTTCCGCCATGTGATGCTGCTCGTTCGAGAGGCTCTTTCTATCGCCTCCGTTCCGCTTTCCGCTTTAATTCACTGCTCCCGCTCTTCCATTAATGCATCATCACACGCAGTCGATGCTTTCAGGTGCTCATTATTTTAAATTCCCGCGAGTATGGGGCTATTGGTGGTGCAGTTCAGAACCGTGCGCACTGGGGAAGTGTAACGGTAAACAACGACGCGCGAGAGTGCATTAAGGATTATTTTAGGAAAATTAAACAACATTAGCCCCTCCATCGGGCCGCGATAATGAGATGCAGCAAATCAAACGCAATTTGTTTCGGAGAACAGTTAAAACGATTCAACAACAAACGCGTCAGAACGGATTTGATGTGAAACACGATCGGTGCCCAAACGGAAAGGTCAAGTTGCTTGGTTCGGTAAAACAGCACTTGTGGCAGGTGAAAGGAAAGGTGCATTCGGATTTCGCGTTCGGAAACCACAGTAAACGATTAATTTTACGGCTATTAAAAATTAAAATCAAATTTTAAATTCTTTTAAACGAAAAGAAAAATGTGTTGAAACAAAAACGTTAACAATTTATGCTTTTTCTCTCGCTTCGTTAGAATTCGGAAGAAGCCAACTCCGGTTTAAAAGCGCTTGCGAAATGAAAGCTCTATGACTTACTCGATTTGATGGAAAAGTGTACAAAACATTACTATCGTAGGCGAAAACGCAGACACAGCAGAAAGCAGCGACGAAGGCGTGGTGGCCGTGGAAGGGAAAGACGCGATTTTGCCGGGTTTTTTATTAGCATTTTTCTCATGGCGCACACGTAGGATAAATGCTTCTGGGGGCACGGGGTTCTCCGCTGGTTCGGCCATATAAAATAACGGATTCCAGCATTCCTCCCGTTCGCACTCCTTCCCACAAGCGGGCTCGCACACACTCACACACCCGCAGGTCTGCACAACATCGCTCTCGACCACAGAGGCATTAACATATTCCTCCCGATGGCTTACTTCTCAGTGGCACTTGCTGTGGCGTTTTGCTGCTACCCGGGCGCACCGATGGTGAGGCTCGTCGAAGCGATTTGCGATTGTGGGCAAATTAAAAAATTTTAATTCACAGCATGAGCACAAAGCTTGCACGCGTACGACGATGACGACGACGACGTGCGCAGCAAAACACGGCACGACACGATGCATAGTTTATGTTTTTTATTATCATTATTTGTGCACATCTCCGCCAGCCGGCAACTTCTCGCCGCGTTAAATCTTCTAGCTGGTGGGCGAAAAAAGAGGAAAAACAATTGCACTGCAACCCCTGTGCAGAAGCAACGCTCCGAATGTGGGCCAAACGTACAGCGGGAAGGAAAAGCGTTCGCTTTACACACTACCTGGATGGGGAAAACAATAAACAGACGGTGCGCGAAGTGGGAAGAAGTCGATGCAAGAGATTAGACCATCAAATAGTTATTCATATCTCGTTTTGCAGTTGCGTGCAGTTGCCAGACCCGAAACTTGTCAGACGATCGAGCGATGCAACGTGAATGGAGAATTCTCTTTCGTCGCTTGTTGTCACGACGAACCATGCGCCTTGTTCATTGGATGGTTTAATGCTAAAAGAAGAGTCGATTCAAATCTAGGAGTGATTCGTTGATGAAAAGAGCGATTGATTTGACTCTTTGCTTATTCATTTTGTGATCCCAGACGATGACATTATCACGTTTGATATGTCTTACGGCTAGCTGTGAATTTCCAAATGCACTAAATGGACTATAAGATATGACAGGAATTATCCATTTTATTACGTTACTTTAGTTTCATAAATGGTTCATATAACGGACTATAATTACGTATAGGATTTTCTGTATTTTAGACCAAATTAATGTTAACCGTTGCAGAAAATAGTACATTACAATACTTTCAAATATTATTACGCTTTCAGAAAGTGAAATGAGTTTTGACTCAGAGGAAAAAAATATATCTTTTAAAGAATATATTCTTCGACAAATGTTGATGAATTTTGGCATAATTTATTCATTTTATTTATTTATTTCGTTATTTATGAGCTTGGGCTCATGGGCTGTGCATCGGCTGTACAAGGACATAGTATAATCATAATTAATACTTGATGTACCTGATAAAACTTGATAGACCTGGTGTAAAAAAAAACAGAAAACGTATTGGGATTACGATCTTTGTGAAGATATAACTAATTCACACCCTTAGTAAGTCTTCCAGTACTTTACAGACTACCTCAAATGAAAAATTGATTCATTTTTCAGTAAGTTTAAACTTTGATTAAAGTTTTTCAACGCACAGTTCCGCTGTGAACCTCGTGGTTCAAGCTGCAAACTACACGTGTCAGCGAAAATCCGGAGGTAACACGCATACCCCGGACATCTATCACATGTTTAGACATAATACGTGTTTTATAGCCGCTCGCGCTAGCTATCATCAACAGAAAACACTGGCAATGCTGCTTATTACTAAACCGCTTACCTAGGTGGAAGCGCCTGAAAACCAGCCAGCCTGGAGTCGTAACAGCCCACTTGCCTACTACCACCACCACCACACGACCATCAAAACGACCACTGAAGGGACAAAAACAAACACTGATACCACACCGTTAGCGACAGTGTAGCACAGGTGCACAGCAATGAAACGGACTGCCGTCGTGTATCAGCTTTGGAAGAAGGTTTTTGCGGCTAAACTTTTCTTGTTTCGGATGGTTGATCGGCGGAACCTGTCGCAGTCACCATTAGCTCCCAGGCGCATGCCATTGCCATACAGTGTAATCGTCGTTCGGCAGCGATAAATTAAGCATCATAAAACAACTAACAGAACGCACTGTCAGCCTACTCTCCACTCACCGTCACTGGAGCGCTCGAATTGGCCTTCTAGCGCGGAAAGCAGCATGTGGTTTGGATCCTCATCGTGAGCGCCATACAAATGCAAGATGCCCACACCATTTGGGTATCGTTTGTAATAGAGCAGGGTTGGCCGGTCTTCCACGCATATCGAAGAGGCAAGTTTTCCTGTTTCCACCTTCGGTATGAGATTGAACAAATATCTAAAGACACGTGGCTATTTTCGTGGCTACGGTTAAACAACTGCTTGGGAAAAAATCTTTTCTTTTCAAAAATTGCATATAATATGCGCATTATGAATGTTTCTTCCAAAATCCCATACAAACAAACCATTAAAAATGATTGAAAAAATTATTAATTATACTCTTTCAAAGCAGTTCCAATTTTTAACAACATATTTTAAAATTGAATGACAATAAAAATACAATTTTAATGCTACAGTTTCCACTGCCACAGCTCACCCGACGCAAACAATAGAAAACCTTGTTACAGAAACGTATCAATGCGTCTTTCAAACAACGTGCTCATCGTAAAGAGCTACACGAACAGTTGGCAACGAAACCACTATCAACCAACTAACACTATCGCTTTCTTTTGGCTTCAAAAGTAAAAAAAACCTTACAAACGTTTTGTAGTTGTGAAGTGCTCCAACAGCAACAAAGTACCCAGCCCAGCACGAGTGGAGAACCACGATCTGGCTATCGCGCAAGCGATACCTGAGCGAAGGAGGCGTGTGATCGCGCAGAGGAATTGGAATGTTGCGGCGGAATGTGTGCAGTGAAGGGGAAACGATAAAGCGTACGGGTAGGGGGAAGTAGGGAAGTCGTAGCGGCCACGAAGTGTTTTGGAGATAAAGTGCTATTTTTACAAATATCTACTGGTAAGCCAACCTCTACGGTAGGCCCCACCTCCTCCACCATGCCATGCCGAGTGGGGTGGTGTTTGGTGGCCAAAAAAAAGCACAAACGAAGCTGATAGGGGCGCGTGTTGAGTATCACCAGCACCAGAACTGACAGTGCGTCAAATCAAGAGAGCAGAAGAGCTCCTCCACGTTTGTAAGCAGTCATGATTAGTCATCATAGCGCTGAAGATAATTTATCGCACTATAAACCGATCCCTAACAAAATTGCAATTTTTACTACATGAACTACGAGAAAAATAAATAGCTCTAGTGCTCACTCATTTCAAACGACGTCCCATTACTCATTTAATCATTCTAAAGCAAAGGTATGAAGCAGCTAAATCCAAACCTCATATCGCGATTCGAAACCGATCGGAAGAATCTGAAGAATAAGTATATAAGCCAGACGAAAATAATAAAAATTATCAAAATCCCAGCATCTCCGATTGATTCGTTTTCTTAACAACCACAAAAAAATCCATCGATCGTCGTGTTGTGTGCGATAGGCTCACGCTAAACGTCTGTACCACATTTTTCCAACCGCTGCAAGACTATAATCGATCAAAATTGAATCGATACAGGATACACGTAAAGAGAAGGATATGCACACGAAACAAACACACACACGCAAACAAAAAGCCAGTGGCTGCAACAATGTCTGCGACGGAATCCGAACACCTATCAAACGAAACCCAAACGGAGGTTGGTTGCCCATATCCCGTTCAATCTTTTTCCATCAGCGAAGGAATGTCCTGTTTGAAAGCGAGTCACTACTATCGGCACCGATTCGGGGGTGCATTCTTTTTCGTTAGCCATCTGTTGTTTCGGTGAAGAACAGCCTCAGAAAAAGGAACAGGCGATCGCTTTGTGTGTGGGTATGTTGATACGTTGCCAGAATTTTGGCACAACGAGACACACAACGCTCAACACACGTCCGTCAACAGCTTGAAGGTGAAGACCCGACGGGAAATTCGATAGCGCGCAGACTACGAGCAGGCGAGGAACCTTGTTAAGACGTTGCCAGGGAGGAGAAACGGCAGTTGATAAAATTAAAACACGAAATATCGATTAGATGTACGTCGAAAGGCAATATGGCTTATTTTCTGGATCACTGCGCTTCTTCAAGCTGATAAAGTCTGCGAATGGACAAGCGAAGGCGGATTGTTACTGAGGACTTCCTTCAATCTGTGTTTCAGTATTTTGGAAAAGAAAATAATTTTTTATATTTTGCTAATAAAACAGTTTTAAACATGGCCTCAAGTAAACATGGCCTCAAAAAAACCACTATTTGTTTTCAATTACAGTATTTCTTTAAGGAAAATAAGGTCCGTCCGCAGAAGGAATATCAAACCAATTTGAATTTTTTTAAATCAAACAGTGAAAAGGTAGCATCAGTAATCTGAGCTGCTAGCATTTAGAGAAAAACGACCAAATCATTAGACGACCTATTTTTTGTCACGGTGAGCGTATCAAGTTTGCATTATTTATTCAATTGGACATCGGGCCTGAACTTGCTAGAATTTATTTGACAATTTATAAATCGTGTAACTACATCTACTCAAGAAAGTAAAAAAAAGACAAAAAAATCAATGAATTATAAACTCAATGATAATTCTATACACTTATTTGCAAAAACAAATCTTGATACTCTCCTCGGGTGTTTTTCATACTCGCATGATGAAAGGATTTACGACCATCATTAAACATTAAGACGTAACTAGATACATTTCCCGGTGCAAATAATCAAAAGGTATTAGAAGAACACCATCCTCCCACATAAGATAATGCATCTTATGGAAGGCATTAAAATTTCATCGCTTATTTAAAACACCTCACAACCCGCACCAGCAGCCCACTCCCACGGCGACGGTGGTTAACGGAGCGGAGGGAAATAAAATAGCCAAATGATCACATACATTCTCGACAAACTGCTACTAAATACTATGCACACGTCGCCCGTCCCTTCAGAGTGAACGGCAATGCAGCGACTCCGTGGCGACCCCCATTCCGGTACTTTAAAACATTTAAACCCACTAAAATGCGTCGGAAAGAGCACATTTAGGAATCGACATCGAAGTACAACAACCAAAACAAAAACGAGCTACGAACACCGCTCGCTCGCGCTTATACAATTCCAATTCCCGATGTAACATGATGAGCGAAAGGGAAAAGGAGAGAGAGAGAGAGAGAGAGAGAGAGAGAGAGAGAGAGAGAGCGGTAGAGAGAAGCCATAAAAATAATGGGTTTCACGAGTGCGATCGTAAAAAAGCGAAGTAAATACGCAAACCTCACAGAACGCGAGTTGCATAAAAAAAAACCGCACACATACACCACAGCATTAGGTATTTCCAATGACTGCAGAAGAAACCCATCTCGTAAGAATAATGCCAACTTCAGGCACACTTCGGAACCGAGATGATTAAGAGATAGGATGATCGCCTGCACCAAGTGACACAAAAACATCCGAGACTGACTGACGGATACATTGATCCGGGGCCGGAAGGGACGTCGTCCAGTCCAGGGACGCGCCGTAGTTGAAATTGTGCATTTTGCTTCTAATTTTAGCGATGGTCGATGCTGATTGCATCTAACAAAAATGTTGCCTACCCTGTGTCAATCTGCACGAACGTTAATTAACAAATTATTGTCTTTTTATTAAACCGGCTTGGGGCGCACAACGTTTAGGAACGTTTTCATCGCTGTCGAGATTACTTCTGCCGAAGCCAACCCCCATTACCGGCAGTGCGACGTTCGTCTGTAAATGAAAAAAAACGCATAAAACTCCACTTCCAACCACTAAAGACCTCCGCTGCAAGAAGAGGCCACTTCGCGATAAGTTCACCAGCAAAGGATTCGCACAATTTGCGCAACTATCACTTCTTCTGCTAGGATAAATCGACAGCAGCGAGCGGACAGATGGATGGTTTCGCGATCAAACCACTCGTCGTCCGTCTCGGCTGCTGCTCAACTTTTGCGCTCCATTACCGGGGCCATCGGTATTTCACCTAATTAGAAATTACAGCGCACGCTCGTCGAACAAAGCGCCGCGGAGGAACTACGTTGCGTTCTGAAGTTCTGCAGACGAGGCTGGCTCAAGAAAAGTGCCGCGTCACGGTTGGCAATTAATTTCTTCTGCTTCGGTAGCGCGCGCAAGCAACGACGAATTGCACCGATTACATCCGCGATTCCGTTCGCAATATTTTGCTTCCTGCACCGCTGGTGCCGCTCGCGATAGGTTTTCGATTGAGATTTCTTCGCCTGAAGCCACCCAGCTACACCGAATCGGGTTTCAACTGTTACGAATCGACGGTTGCGAAGTTGTGATTTTTATTAGCGTTGAATTTGAGCTTTGAAACACGTTGAGCTTGATTTTGAGAAATGTTAATAGACTGTTCTAAATTAAATTAAACCATTTAAGATTATTATGCCTACACTGACCTAGTTTCTGATGTGATAAGCAATAAGAATTCACACAATTACTCTGAATGCAAAAAGTCACTAATTATAAGTTTGCCTTCTTGAAAGTACATCGTCTGAATAGTCATCATTTTGATTCGTCCATATTATCCAACCAAATCATCTAAAATCTATGTCAATCATTTCAAACAGGATTGGAATTAAATCCCTAATAAATGATAAATAAATAAATAATGAAAAGCAATTAAAATTATATTAGATGATTTAAACGAGACAAAGTTGAAAGTATTGACAATAGTAAAAAAAATAATACCCAATAAAATATAAATATTATAAATATTACAGTAAATTTTCATGAAATTTTATAACACCTATATATTATTTTTATAATATAATTTCTCTGATCCTTTCAGCAACGTTAAAATGAGTTAATGTCACATCGGAATCGATGCTAATCTAATTGGAGTAGTATAATTGCAGCGGGATATAGGAAGTTTTCTTCCGCCACGATTCCAACGAATCTGTGAGTGCCTTTGCTTAACCAACCAACACTAATCAGGTTCCCAAGTAAGGAATGGAAGTGCAAAGCTTTACTTTTCCCCACTTGCCACCGGGGATGAAGCATTATAAAAACGCACGGAAATGAACGAACGCTCGGCTCGGCCTCCGGTTCGGCCAATGCATCTGCAGCAACAGCCGTATCATCAACGCGTTCGCTTCCTCCCGCCGTGTGTCTCGTTAGCAGGCTCACCGGCACACCGCCGTATTTGGCTTGTTATTGTTTCTGTGTTCGATTGTTGTGGTCAACAGCAATTAGACAAGCCAATTATCTCACCGTCCCATCGCTGTGAGCGAGCGCCGGATGACGGGAGCGGTTGGGTTGGTTGCTGGGGCTTTGCAGCTCCTTTACCGTGTAGGATGATGTTTCCTACCAGCGCTGCGACAGAGGAAGAAAACGGTTGTCAACTGGTGCGTACTTAAACAAATTGACCGTACCGTACCTTGCACGTCGTACAATACAATCGTTTACTTTACGGCCTTCGCGTTGGAAGATATTCTTGAGAAAATTAACTTAAATCGTCGGAAATTGTCATAACGAGACACCTTGTTCGGAACGCACTGTGTAAGTGTGCGAAAAAAAAAACATGTTACATGGAAAACGATTTACACCTACTGGTACGGTAAGCTGCTAGTATACTTCACGTAAAACTTCACACCAAAATCCCGTAAATTCAGTGGGTCAAAACAGGTAAAAATGGGCTAATAAAAATGCCCTAAAGAATATTACAAACGGAAATGTGCTAGCCAGCCCCGCGCACAAGAAACGGAAATATCCATTACGAAAATAGAAACATTCTCACATCACCCAACACGTCGGACGGTTTTTCTTCGCACGTCGCTTTCTGGAGAATGATCAACGCTAATTGAAGGTGTTCGTTCCTTTGGTTGCGCGTTTCTCCTTCGCCCGGTTTCGGTCGGTTTCCCTGGCCACCCTGGTGGGTTGGGAGGGGTGAGAGGCACGAGGGAGCTTTACTACTCATTTTCCCATTGTGACGTTCAGCTGAAATGCGAAAAGCATCCACAGCGCACCAAACCAACGATCGCCGTCGTCATCATCATCATTTGCCATGCATTTTGCCAATTGGTTCCGTGTTGCCGCCAGCCAGCGTTGTCATCGCATCCATTCATGCTCTGTCCTCGAAGCACCGCTTTCGGCTGCTAGTTTCTCTTCCTTAGGTTTGCGTGCTAGATAGAAACAGAGAGACCGAGAGAGAGAAGGAGAGAGTGCGATGGTATCCGGGCATTGTCAGAGACCCGGGAACGAATCAATGGAACGGATTGTTTTCAAGGAACGGTGCCGAATCCGGTGGCCGCAAGGGGATGGCTGGCCGCAGCGCCGTTTGGCGTGCAGTGTGTGCAGTGACTATGGAATGCACTTTTGCCGGATCCGGTTGATGAGCTGCAAACAGTCGGCAGCACCGCACACAGACGCAAGGACATCATCCGGTCCGGGTACGGATGAGAAATATTCAAGGTATAGTTAGTAATTAAGCAATGCCTAGGCAAAACAGTGTTTAATTGGCGTCACAAATTGAAAACTACCAACCCGGCAAGGCAAGCCGAAGCTTTGCAGCAGCTCTTTTCAAAGTACGGAGATGAAAAAGTGCAATACAAATGCAATCCAAATGCAAATGTGGAACGATTGCTGGAGGATGGTTTATAACGCAGTGAGAGTGTCGCCAGTGAGGCATAAATTAAATAGTGGAATAAATAAGTTTTCTTCTCATGAAATGTAAGGATGATTTTTTCGCGTATTCAGAAAACTTCTTCAACTCTTTTATCTATGTAGCTTGTTATTTTCCTGTTTTGTTCAACCATAATAAGAATGTTTAATTTTTATGCTCGTTTGGAACTTTTCCAAACACTTTCCTTTTTTAATTTGTGATTTTTTTTTTGTGTTTCCTTTACGCATTTGCTTCCGTTGACGCACTCTCTCATCCTCGGGTTAACACAGATGCAAACAGATGTGCAAATATCTAGCCCACATGATGATACCAAGCTCTTCACTACCCGGTGAGATACCCGGTGCCGTTTCTGTTGCTGCCGGGTGTGCACGCATTTTCTCCTACACAGGTGTTTTTTCTCATCGTGGGTATTTTTTGTCTGCAAAGTCTGCAGTACACCGCGGAGAGAAACCAAAGATGCATAAGTGATGGTGTTTTTGCTGTTGTTCTGCACCATCGCAAACGTAGAGAAAAAAATAACACACATTCTCATCTTGGCCAGCTTTTTATAGCGGAGCACACCTTCCTCCTCGACTCGACAAAATAAGCCAACTAACGAGCGCACAAACAAAACAACTATAGAAAAACAACCAGCAACAGAGAAATAAAACAACAATACGAACGAGAAGCGAGAGAGCGCGTGCGGCCGCGAGAGAGAGAGAGAGAGAGAGAGAGAGGTAGAAAATAAAAATGTATGTCAAGGAGACGCGCGTATGCCAGCAGCTCGCGGCCGCGCGCGCCCCCGGGGTAGTGTGCAAAGCTCGCGATACCGCGATTGCGCGGATTTGCGCTAGTGGTTGTGGTTGCTGCTCTTGCCGACACTGCTGCTCCTGCTGCTGCTGCTGGTGCGCAACGTTTAGCGCGTTTGTTTGAAAACGCCAAAAGAAAAACACACCCAACGTGTATTGTTTATGTGTGCCGAGCAGGCGCATCATTGTAGGGGAGCTGCGCTGCGCAGATTTGGCTGCAGAGAGTAACGTGCGAACTGCATCACGAACGCGGTTCAACTGACAAGAGATGCATCGTCACATGACGCTGCAGGTAGTTCTGGGTCGTGCGTAGTACCAGTGTTAGAAGAAGTTAGAAGGCTGTTTTAAACGATATGTGTAATTAATTGAGCTTATGTGGGCGATCTGTACTAAAATTGTCACCTAGAGGCTGATGAGCTTGGATAAAAAATACATTAATGAAAGATAAAGATTGCATTAATGAAGAAGAATGTTCCTGATTAAGTGACTAAATGCATTTAAGCCTGGATGATGATCTTAAGTTTGGCCAAAAACTGAGCGTGCCTGAAAAACTGTCTGTTCTTCGTGGTCATCCTTTTTGGTACACCTTTAGTCACTACATTACTACTAGTTTGACTTGTCTTAATCCATATTTCAACAACCCTAAAAACGGGAGCCTTTTCCACAAAATATTGTTCTAATGAAATAGCTTACCCATCCGACATTAGCATTGGCATTCTGCATCGATCACATAACTTCAAACAATTTTTGTTGAGTAGCGCCGTCTATGGACGGTAGTTGTAACCAGAACATACTATTTAAAAATTTCAATATTTTTCAATCACAGTAACAATTTAAAAATAAGAATAGCTTTCTTTAAAACTAATCATTTGAACGCCGTACCACACAAGGAAAAAACGCAGACGATAAAAGTAAAGTGACAGATAACAAACTTTTTAAACATTTGGATCCAAACCATGGATCTAAAATGAGTTTCAACAATTACACGTAACAATCTTGACTACCTGAATAAATTTTAACACTCAAGAAAACTTTGGCAATGGGTGAAGCAGATAATTTCTTATGTTAGGGAAAAAAAAGCATTATTTTGCGTACAGTAAAAACAATCAGAACTATTGGAGAACTATCGGTAGAGAAATTTCGCTGACGTTACTACCCCTAACATAAACGCTAAAAATACAAACCATTCAATCAATCATAGAGACCTTCAAAAACAATATATATTCTTTTCTCCAGCTGTGTAAGGTGTCATCTTAAAGATGCACTATATTGAAATGAGTCCACGTCGTCAGATGCAGGATGTAAAGTAAAAATTCAATGCATACGTGCCTGAAAAACCACAAGCACCTGCAACGCATTCCAGACAACCTGGGAGTTGAGCGATACCCCGTTCACGGCCGTCGCGGTCGATTGATAAGAATTCGCCACAATGACGCGTGGCTGATGATGATGCACACCCTCTGATGCACCACCCCTCCGGTGCCTTGTCATTTGACGACCTTCAGCAACAACGACTGATAAGCAAACCCGGGTCGAATGCATGCGCTACAGCAACCCTTCTCTCCTAGATTGACGCGGTGTAGAACATTATCCATTTCGCGATATTACCACCCGCTTCTGCCAGACGTCGGCAGACGCTACCTTCCCTTCCACCGAAACGATCGTGAAACCATAACCCATTTTCGGTATCTTTCGGCGAGAGTCCGCGACATAGTAAATATGGGTCACAAAATGACACAAACATCCGACCCTGGCAGCCGACACACACTGTCCAGGAAAAGGAAGGTGCACCCCGAAATCCCTAGATACAGTCCACCACCAAAAAAATAAGTATGGCTAGTTGCAGTTCATCATCATCTTGATAGGCAACGGGGTGGGAAAGGGGGAACTTGAGCACACACGGTTGCACTGGTTCTGGGCTCTTTGCACACGGAAGGTTGGGACGTACGACCATCCCAAAGCCAGACATGGCGAGCCGCACTCCGACCCAGACAAAGCAAAGCCTTGATGATGTGCTTCTGATTTAATGACGCAAAGTCACGATGTCGCTTGATGTCGCCGCGTTTGGCGAGAATGCTCCGTTCTTGGTAAAGCGATGGATGAACCGAAACGGTGGGACAGTTGGATGAAAGGTAGCAGCAGCTTGGTTCACATACTTACTGCTAAACATACAAGGTCAAGGCTCATAGACGGAGCTACAAACAAAGCTCTTCCGGCAGGTGTTACGGGGTAGTCATGAATCACATGGTAGTATTAGAAAAGTAGTATGGAATGCCAATGGCGGCACCGGCAGGGCGATTGATTATCGTTGTTGCAAACGTCATACAATTTATTTTATGTCCAACAAAAAGCCATTAATATTGCGAGCCATCGAATGATCGAAAACAAAGAGTCCACTCATTTATGTAGTCTTTATTTGCTTAGCGCGTATTAAGAACTGAGCGATGTTGCTTATCTGTCAAGGATCAAGCTGAAGGTTCAACAGAACCATTCATAATTGTACACACTGTCTGGCTTTTATCTGGCGCAAATAATAGAGTCATCGATGACACACAAAGATGGTAAATGAAATATATCTTAGAAATAATCAAACCACTAAAGCCAGTCACTACTGTTCAAGCAGCGAAAAGCTCGAGCTGAAAGCGGCTTTTCTTGTCACACTATAATATCTCAAATTATGTGTAATTGCTAGCTATGTGTTGCTGGCTGCCGTGTCGGAACAGCTTCGCCACAAACCTCGCCGCTTTAATCACGAACGGCGGTAAGGTAAAATTTAATTATAGAAAATAATAGAAACGAAATTGCATTATGCCTCCGTGGTGTTGCTGGCGGCAGTTAGTTTGTCTCCATTGTTACAAACGCGTTGCTTGGGAGCATAATCCCAAAGGGTATCCATTTTTGTCACACACTGCCCCGATACTTGCGACGGTGCCGGAACAGCAAATAATAGCTTCGGGAGTTTTGCGTGCACTTTGCGAAAATCAGATACTAATTTTGTCTCATCTCGAACGATGTGAGACATGCAACGTACACGGCAGATTCTGAAACTACTGTCGGGAGCATTGAAAACAGAAACTTTGACATAGAGTAACCTTTAGCACGGTTTACTTTATATCGTGCTTGACTGTGAGTAATGCTACATTTTACAAACCGTTAGTGTTTACAGCATTGAAGTGCAGAAAATTCAGTACAACAGTAGTTTTTTATGTAAACCTAACTGACGTTTAACAACATTATTCCGCCACACAAAACAGCGCATGTTCCGCGATCTTTGTCCATGCGAGCTTATCCTCATTGGAAGAGCGCAAACAGGATAAACAAGCATCGGCAACCTGTTGAAGCAAGCTTGTTCATGTTCAGTTACAGCGTACCACCAAGGGAAATAAAGATACACCAGTGTCCATAGCTGTTTGCTACCATCCCAACGCCCAGCGCCGCGCTGTACATCCCTGGAGAGATGTGTTGGTGTGAATTTGATACGGGAAACTTTATCGTATGATGTCCAATCCTTTTGACACTTGGATGCTAGGAATGATGGCGCATAAAATTCGCCAGAGTAGAATTAAAAAAGGCCAATGTTTACGACAACGAAAATAATGTTCATATTGTTTACGAAACATAAT
This sequence comes from Anopheles farauti, assembly GCA_000473445.2. Taxonomy (NCBI): domain Eukaryota; kingdom Metazoa; phylum Arthropoda; class Insecta; order Diptera; family Culicidae; genus Anopheles; species Anopheles farauti. The sequence continues at coordinate 7,636,390 of KI915042.1, read as the reverse complement.
TTAGCTTTGAAAACTTTGTCGCACAATTTAACGATCAACTTTTATGGTTTTGCTTTGAATTTATACCTAGTTTCTATGTTTGATTGACAAAGTTGATGTCTGATTTTGGCATAAATGTTAAAAATTGACGTTAGAAAAATTATATCACAAGCATGAGAGAAAGTAAATGCATGAATCAATTTAAACAAATTAAAAATATTTGTTTTATTTCTATGATAAATGTTCGAATGTTTGAAGTCTATTTGAAAAATTCAGATACCTTAAATCTTCATCACCACCGTTTGCGGTTCATCTGAACTCACCTGAAAAAAAAGAAATGTAACGATTAAAACATGTGTACGTATTCTGATTTTCTATAATTTAGAATCTAGAATACATTGATACTAAAATGTTTTAAACAAAAACTAAATATTAATTTCATGATACAATTTAAAACAAACCAATATCACAAAAGATTGCACAAAATGTGGAAATTCTGTTCGATTATTAGTCATATTTAAAAGAAAAGGATCGTTTGTCGCAGAAACAAGCTCTGTTGCAAACGAAAGAGTGAAGGAAACACGTTTTCTTCAATTTTCATAACTACATTCGAAGGATACACACTATGCACCGTGGAAGACCCTGGCCTAGTGGCCTCCCCATGCCCACTGTGCATTTGTGGGCTTGTGTTCTTTTTTGCCAGCGCTGTTGCCAGGAGTTATACCGACAGTGAGTTTTCTCCCGCATGCCACCACGAGCCCAAAAGAGTATGCTGCTGTGCCTGCCGCTTCCGTAGAAAGAAGAGCCCTCCTGCTGCGCTGACCGTGCTGACCGAAGCTGCAAGCAAAGCGGATGTACCACCCCCGGGTACGGGGGTATAGCTACCGCTGTTCGCTTGATTGATTTCGTTTCGCCACGCCGAGTAAGTTGCACTGTGCTATTTTGATCAAATGTCTTAGCAAAGAGAGCGATTCAAGGCGGCAGTAGCGCAGAGGATTGGCTGTCGTTAGCCGGTGACCGATGGTCGATTCGATGAAGCGATGGGCAAAACCCATACGCCGAGAGCCAAAGGGGGCACGCACACAATCACGTCACGCCGCTGACGATGTTGACGCTGATTGCGATTGTCAGTGGGGGCCACTCGAGCAATGCCACCCCCAGGCGTGCGATAACGAAACATTTGCATTAGCGTAATGTCGACAGGATACGGAAGCTGGTACCGAGCAGCGTCCGTGCAGAGGAAAGATTCTTAGGCTGCCCCTACGTTCAGGGCGGCCAAGAGCGTGGTGGGAAAGAAAAACGAAAATGAAAGATTTCTTGAACACCGCCAGCAGTTGGCTCCTTCACGGAAAGAGGAGCACGAGTGCCACGTGTCGTTGAAGATTGGGAAATCACATTGGGAGCAATGGAATCATTTTATATTCATTATGTCTCATACTAAATTACACTGAAGCATTGCACCAACTTGAGATGGGATCCGTCATTTAGATATACGTACATTCACCCTGGAAAATTTCCCACATCATACATCAAACTATCACTAACCGAGCGTAAGTGTTTATCAGTTGAAATAAAATAATTACACATTTACAAAATTATAACGACAAAATGGTTTTTAAAATTATTCAACCGATCGAGGCACTCCCGAAAATCTCTTCACCTGGTGACCTTAAGATACCCGAGCCGCCTTAGAAAGACCAATAGTCTACAGTTGTTCGCCACCTAAACGCCCCAAATGACATTGAGGTACACGAAAACGTATGCTCAGGCCACCAATCTCCACCGCATTCCCGCCGCACACACACACCAAGCCCGAAGTTAGGAAGTTAGATTGCAGACACTTCTCGCTCAACATGACATCATGGTGGCTCGCCCATCGCTTCTTCTCCCTACCTCCCTCACACACGCACACACACTAGCCGATCTCGATGGATGGTCGAATTTGAAGCATTTTTCGGCCCGATGCTGCTACGTGGCGCATGTACGAATACCGAATGACATGCTAAACAGCCCAATTCCAAACCTCCCAGTGCCGTTGGTGCACGGTGCGCATTGCACGGCGTACACATTAATGCTGTTGGTGGTGGAGGCGATGGTGGTATACCTTTGTCCCCCCTTTGGCGGCCAGTTTCAGCAGCCGAATTCGCATTCAAACGGTGGCACCAGTACGGCCACGGCACACGGAGGTAGGCGTTAACGGAACTATTCAAATGGCTGTCATTAAAAGTGGTAGCGAAGGAGAGAGCAAATGGCAATCCAAATGAAAAAAAAAAAAATCGATGTTGCCTCACCGAACGCTTTTCGACAATTTGATACACTTCGCTTTGAAAAAAAAGGTGTGTATCAAGATTTGGTGTGAGCCAGATGCTTGAAAAATACTGCACCCCGACTCGGCAACAGTAGCAGCGGCGAGATTGAAAGGATACACGTTGTTACACACCAAAATCGCAGATATGAGAGGTTGTGTTGAAAGCAATTATTCGTCGAAAAATTGCATCACAAGAAGTGTTGAGATTTTAGTTTGCAATCGAGTTGTTTTTTTATACATTTATTTCTAAAGCAAACTGGAATCATGAGACCATCGTTGAAAGTATATCATGAAATATAAAATTTTGTTTCGTATTTTAAGATGCTATGCACCCAAAAACCCCTGGATTGTACTCAAATATGCCAAGGAAATACATATTCCATGCATCTTGATTTTATTTTTCTTTTTTTTGTAACAAATATTTCTCGATGTGTAATTTTATACATCTTGAGCATAATATACATGATATATTTAGTATTTATAAATATATCATGTATATTATGCTCAAGATGTATAAAATTACACATCGAGAAATATTTGTTACAAAAAAAGAAAAATAAAATTTCAACAATTCACTTAAAAAACGAATATTTTACCTTCCGTCAGCTCCAACATTCTAATCATGATTTAATTTGTTTGATCAACAAAAACTAATTAAAAATTTTATAACCTAAACCAATTGCATTCAAAACACATAAGATCATGAAAAATTGAAGCTAAAATCTTAACAATCCAGTAGCTTAATAGCACCACTTAAAAAACCAAAACACGCTGAACCCGTTGACGCTTCCTCTGATGAACATCACCCCTTTCCAGCAAATATGATTGCAGAACAAAATCTGTTCAATTGGCTACCGAAAACTGCCTTCTTTCAGAGGAGGAATAATTGAAACCAAAAAAACATCCTTATGAGAAAAACGAGACAACCGACCGGACCGTACACGAGTGCCATACTTTGTTTTTTCATGATTTTTGCCGTTGTTCCGCTGGATAAGGTAACGTCCACCGTCACCACCACTTCCTATGGCAGAAGATCCTTTCAAGAGCCTACGGAGCAGCACAGATGCAAAAGAGCGCACCTGTCTTCTGACGGGGACGCGTCACGATTTCGATGCAGCTACAACAACAGGCAGTGGCGGATCGGAATAATGAAGTAAATTACGATCCTCGGGAACCACTCGAAAACGTTCATCGAGCGCACAGCATAAGTGCGGTTCACGTACGTGAGCTCTCCCCCGTTGTCTTTTCAGCGTTCTTACGGCATACTTTGAAACGGAACGAACATCTGAGAAACGGACGAGTTCGCCTTATCACGGACGAACGGCCTGTTCGCCTGCTTCCTTGCCATTCTATCCACACCTGATTATGATGATGATGGACTTCTTATGTAACTCGCCTGCTGCCTGGATCCATCGTCCCTCCAAAGCTGTGCTCTCGGAGGTGGATAAATCGACCGCCGAAAGAAGAGTACCCAATGCAAGGCATAAGCACTCTACTCAACAAAACCATTCATTTCCAGTGATTCTTAGTTTGCGGGAAAGCCAGAAGGAAGCATAGATATGACAGGGAAGAGAATACAAAACAAGGGAGAATGCCTACGCCGGCTCGCTGTATACACTGCTGCACGTGCACAGGAATTTTGTGCAACTTCAAAGCGAAACGAAGAATAATTGCATCACTTCCACAAACCGCTCTTCTGGTGTCTTCAAATCGTGCTGGATTGAAGCTATTCTCTTTCGAATTTTGGAAACGCGGGATGCGGGTTAGTGTCCGGTTTATCTTTTCTTCTCCCCCAAAAAGTGGCTCCGTTTTGTAACTTTCCATGTTTCAATAGACAAAGTCTTTCCGGATCTTCAAATGAACCAAAACGAGTTACTTTTGTCATAAGAGTATTCCAGTTGATGTTGATGTTTTGTTACGCTTGTCCGTATTACAAAAAAAAAAACAAAATAAAATACAAAATCATAAGATTTTTCGCCAACTACATTGAATATCCGATAAACCTCTGCGGCAGACAACTCTGCCAAAAACAAACAAAGCGACGAAAACGAGCCGATAAAAGCAATTCTGTGTTCTTACAATCGATGCTTTAAGTACATGCTTTCCCATTTCTTTCCCACACCACCTCCAAAAGCGAAAGGTGCAACGCAAACCGTCCCGATTGATTGAATCATTTCGATCGTTTTCGCATCTCTGCCGCATCAACTTAGCAACAAATTATCCTCGCGCAACAGATGAACGCAGCGCAGCTGCTGAGAGTAGCGTTCCCCAAGGTGTTCCACACCATTTGCGAATGGGTGTTAATGTATGCTTCACCGGGCAGAAGCGCGGCAGTGCGACCGAGACAACGTTCAGCATAAAACAATACCATAAAATTGAGCTTTATGAGCATTCAATGAGTGCAATTAATTTGCGAAAGATGCAGCGCAACGCAGACACAAAAAAAAAACAGCTACTTTACCAATGTCTTTTCACACCGTAGAGATGTTTCCCTTCACTCCAACAACGAGCGAGCGAAACGACAAGTAGTTGAGCTTTGAAAGCAATGATTTTTTTTCCTTTTTCTTACAGCCCTGTGCATCTACATTACGGGTTGCAGTTTTCATTATCACGAGCGTCGTAAGTGCATCCGATCCATGGGCGAACATCGCCAATAACACTTTTAGCCTCCCTCCATTCCGCGAGGTACTTTTGATATCTAAACTTTCCAATCGAAACGAGCGCAAGTGAAATTAAAAGCAATTTTCCTTTCGCTGCGCGCAAGATTTGCATTCAACCAAGAAGAAGGTAACGACAGCCTGCTTTTGTGAGCCCGCCTGCTTGCGAAAGCGCAAGAAAACAAACAGGTAGAGGCAGGAGCCGATGTTTAGAATGTGTTTCGCCTTTTAGGCAATGATTGTTGTTCTAGTTGTAAAATTTATACTAGACAAGGTTAAGTTCAATATGTTAACAGGAAGGGCTAGCGGAGATAGGTGATTGAAAACTCCAGAGGCAATATTTTATACATCAAACTTTATATTGGCATAGTAACTAATCACTTAGACATGATTGATCTGACATAATAACCAAATAATACCTTCCCATTTTAGCCTTTTATTTGGCTAAACTATTCTAGTTAATCTATTTAAGGCTTTAGCATAAATCTTTTATGTTGCTTCATGAAAAACTTAAAATCATAAAAACTAATAAAATACCTTATTCATCCATTTATCCAACATATAATTTTAGTCAATCCCAATGGCCTCAAAAGGGATGGCAAAAATGGAAAAAGGAAAAAATAGTGAGAAAGTAACAGGGCAGTGAGGCATGAAGCATGAAACAACATCACTGGCAAAAAAGTACAGAATACTTGAATACTAATAAATTATCACTTGAAATTATTGAAAATTGAAAGTATACTTTACTATTAAATATTCACTAATATTGAATGAATATTGGAAAACCTAGCCCGAGGTAATCGTAAAAGAAAATCTTGCCCAGTCCTTGTCACGTACCAATAGTTATCAATGTCAACTGTAAGACAATGTTAAAATTAGATTACACAAACCGTCCGAGCGAAAAAGGCCAAAGGTATACGACGTTCAATGGTGCAGTGTCCAGTGCCTTACGCGGAAAGACATTCGAAAAGACAAACCATCTCCCACTACTTCTTCAAACAATCTACTTTTGCACTCGCATAAGCAAAGTTCAACCAGGACATTGGAAAATAATGTATGCTCTTCCGACATTTTATTCAACAAATCAGCAAGGCACTCACCCGGCGGCAACAGTCAATATGCCCCTCGGTAGCACCGTTTAACACCCAATTGCAACACCCACAACGCTTTGCAACAAACTGCGGTGTCAACATAATCAACACCGGTTTTTCCTTTCAACAATAAATGAAATAAACGTAATGAACGGCCCACCAACAACGTCTCGTAAAACGTGATGAATCTGCGTATGGCCCGACTAGGCTGACAGCGGTGCGGTAGGATTAATTGGAAAATTAAATCACCCTACTTAAAATCAATGGTTGATACAAAGCAACGAGAACAACGAGACGGCGAGAACAACAGGCAGAGGGAAGGAAGAAAAAATAACTGCAATTTTGTAACGCATTCGCATCGAACACGCAGGGTGCTATTGGCCTTAGTGCGACAACATTGTAAACTTTTTAAGCTTCTAGATTTGTGATCGCTTGATGGTTAGATGTGGAAATAAAAAAAAACATTAATATTATTTGCCAATCCAGGAGCTGTTCAAATAATTATTGAGTGTATAAATCAACAACTATTTTATGTGAATAATTAATCACAACAATCGATAAGTAGGCTATTGGCTATTGGTCTGCTATTAATTCTTCGATTGTTTACTTAAAATAGCAGACTGAAGAGCACTAACGGTAATGTTATTTTAATATTTTAAATAAAAAATCAGGCATCAATGTTTTTTTTATTTAATTTTTCTTTGTACTCTTAGAAAAATTAATAGCCCTAAAACTTAAGCATCAGTAAATGTCAAATAAAACCTTTTATTGGATAAACCACAATCGAAGGGTGTTTGAAAGTTTTGGAAATTTAAAAAAATCCCCGTAACGTAGAGCTAGAAACGCACGAAAATCGAAGAAATTCAACGATAGACTCTACAGTGGATTTAATTTACTTAAGAATTTACATGCATCTTTAACATCTATATAAAATGTAATCCACAATAGGATCATTAAAAACTACCTTAAATTGATTAAATTTTAAGGGCATTTGAAAACGTTAATCGATTTTGCTAAACCTGCAAGCGGCAAATTTATGATGAAAATAAAATTATTCCTACATGAGGAGCCTACGCCAATTCCGCCCCGATAGGAAGGTTCACATAAGTAGGACGTGAAGCGTGTCGAAGCTTCTGCAAACACCCACACGCTGGCCACTAACATCCAATTAGTAATCATTCAAACGTTTTGATTTAATTTGATCATGAACTCAACCCCACCCCTTTCGTGGGAAGGGCGTCTTTCTGTAAAATTAATAACCTTTGTTGGGCTCACATAAAACGAGGTTTGCCAGAGCAAGCAGCACCATAAGAATTTGCTTAAGAAAGAGAGGATGGAAAAGCAAAAACAAAACACAATATAAAAAACGATAATGTTTATTGGTTTCTTAATTATTTTTGTGACCATTTACAGAACATTCTGTTGCTCGCCAACTGCTATCATGCCAATGTAAGCGGTTGGAGCAGTGACACACGTTTGTTTACATAAACAAGCTAGTGAATCAATGAATCCCCATGAATGCAATTGGTGTTAATGGAATGATTTATCTTAAGGAGCATTTTACGATATATACTAAAGAAAATGGCATAAACTGTAGAAAACGATTACAAACATAGATCGTAATGAAAACAAAACGTACTGATCCGCTTGCTTGATAAAATGCTCTTCATGGTATAATGGTATAACTACCTCTGTTAAATTATGATAATAATTAACCAAACAAGTTTTGTCACTAACTCTTACAAGAATAACAATAAAGGAAAAAGCAGTAACATGGTATTCAAAATTTTATAAAAATAATTCAGAAATCATTCCTAAATATTTGTCCCACGGATTACGATCTCTTTATAAACATACAGTCGAAGTAAAAGTATACAGCTAATTCATGGATTACTTTTAATACAAAGCAAGCAACGTATTTTTCAGAAAGCACCAGTCTTTGAATTTATAAGACACACATTAAACATAAACTGTACACAAGAAGATTTAGGTTATCCGCATATAAATTTGGCTAACAATCCATCAACAAAAATAAAACGCATAATCAAATTAATTGGAACGGAATTCTGATGGCGATAGGAAAGCAACTATCACCCGGTTTCAGTTTGCAAAACAAGATCGATAAACTTTACTCTGCACATATTCCCATGAAATGTGCGAACGCGCAGCACCGCTTGCATGCCTGGTGGGCTGCAATTCGAAGCAAAACTGTTCATTCAACTGTCGAGAAGCTCAATCTCGTAGCGCTCATTAGTGGCGGTAAAACAAATATTTAAGCTTCCCCCAAACCGTTTGGGGGGAAACGATTATTTGCAGCAAATTTGCAACCGAATCTCCGATTTCGTGCTTGCTTTACTACCCAGCCCACATGCAAATACTGATGTGCGGCAAGAATCAAGCTACAACCAGGGGGAGAGATAAGATGATACATCCTTGCCTAATCATCGTATAAAACCGCCACCAGTGGTAAAACATGATCGGCAGCACCGGAGCCGAAGAGTTTCCATGCTGAATGATGCAAAAGTGCATTATGTTACTTCCCCCATGAGAAAGAGAAAGAAGAGTAGCTACCGGAGCCACAAACTTTTTAATGTGCAGCAACAGATTAAGAAGGTGCTGTGTACGATTGCAAGAGGGCATTCGTCTGCACGCTGACGGATTGTGGTTACCACTTCTAACAGGAATCATTCTCCCATACACCCGGTCGTGTGTGTGTGTCGTTATTAAAATAGAGAGCAACGAGTTCCGTTTCAGACAAATCGTTCGCGCAATGCCACAATTGCAAAAGGAAGGATTCTAATTTCCCAACACAGTACACGGGGAGAATGGGGGGGCTGAAGCAAGGGTTAGAAACCTGCTCCCAACACCAATGTGCATATTGTGCAATTTTGTGCAACAGCGCTCACGCCCGTGCTGCGGTTAAGATGTTTTTTGTCGGTTGGGAAGCGTCCTTTGCGTTTTTTCGCTCACTCGCCTTTCCGCCGTGGTGTCTTCCTTGCATTGGCATGGCAAATGGGGTTTTGAAATCCGATCGCACGCAGAATGTGTGCAGAATGAGAAGCGCATTACACACATCGCGGAAACACAACAAAATAAACAAAATACAATCACTCAGCGTTCGTGATATGGATCGGTGATGCCAGAGATGTGGTTTGAAGCATGTGAGCCCGCACGGTAGTGATGATGTTAAGCCCTGCCGTGAAGAACACGTTTCAAAAGACACCATCATCCATTCCAGCTGTGAAGGCGAAGGTGGATGATTGTAAAAAAAATCCTATCAAAGAACAGCTGGGTTACATTTCTTCACATTTCAGCATCTTGTATCGTGTGAGGCAAATAACAAAGGTATGCCATTGTAAAGAGTTTTAACTGATTAGCCACGTGTAATCCGTACTTTGTATGCGCCTTTAAAAACCCCTTATATTTGCAAGAAAACGGATTTTCAAAGATCTTTTTTTTGTGAAAAACAAAACTCCTCTCAAAACGTGGAAAAAACTCATTTCCATTCCCATCATGCGTAAATTGAAGCGAAAGTTGCAGCGCCGTGCAATCAGTGATTATGCTAAGTTTGCGGTACGTCCGTTCTGATTGCTTCCCAAAAGCACAAACCGATCTTAGTTAATAACAGATGACGACTCACTGCGATGGGAAGAAGGAAGAGAACTAAAAACACAACCCCAAAACCTTCTCCAGCTACCGCAGACCATGTGGTTACTCATTTCAAGTTGCAACGGTGCAAGCCTGTCCGCGTTGTTGTATGCGTTGTCTGTCTCTGTGTGGATCTCACCCGGGGAGGAGGTGAAACATCATCTCATTCTCCTCCATCCTCCAGCTCCACACAACGTTAACCCACCTTTAACGCAGATGATCGGCGAAAAAGGTAACAGAAAAATCTTACCAACGCCGAGTGTGTCTTTCGGCGAGGCCCCACAAGCCCTGCACACAGGCCAAGCGAAAGACTACTACCACTTAATATCGCTACGAACACTACCACCAACACTAGAGTCCAGCGAAAACCACCACTGCGTACGCGTTTGTGTGTCTGTGTTAGAAGGAGACCGTAAACCGTGTGTTAAGCGCGGTTCGTCGCGTGTAAACCATCGACCTTGCGGCACAGGTCCTTAACACGGTTTTGCCATCGCCGCCGCCGCCGCCGTCGATGGAACGTTTCTCTCGCCGCGGGAACGGACGACCAACGGAACGGAACACCACCAAACGGCGTCTTCGTGCGCGTCACGCGCCGAATTCTCTCTCGTTCTTGCCTTCTTTCCTGCCAGTGGGCATTTGCTATGGTCAGTCAGCAGCAGCAACAGCAGCAGCAGCAGCTTCTACAACAACTACCCCCGGTTCATCAAGGTGTATAAAGCGATCAAGCAGAAAAAAAGTTGGAAACTAACAGCCTATGCTTGGCTACAGAATCCAGTGGTCGGCAAGTGCTTCCTTCCTTTGGCAATGTACACGTGCGTTTACAAATTTAGAACTTAACAATCATAAATAAAACTGTGTATAATGTGGTTATTAGACGAGGAAAAATACTGTCAGATGGTTATGGATATTTTCTGCCAAATCGCGTTTGACAGAAAATATCCAAACCGCAAATCAGAATTCGACTGGATATTCTGATTTTTTCAGACTGGATATTTTCTGTGAAAATGGTTGTTTGTTTACATTTCGGTTTGTTTTGGTTTTCCTGTGGTTTTGCATTTACCTACAATCTTGTCCGTACATTCTACAATCATTATTAAAAGCATTATTACACAAAATAACCGCTCCGCCCAATGTATCGTTATTACACGAGCCCGGAGCCCAGTTTGACAGAAAATATCCAAAACCATCTGACAGTATTTTTCCTCGTCTAATAACTGCATAGGTGTTTTTTTTTTAATTTAGCCCATATTAGTATCGGAATATTTTAGTTAATAATCATGTCAATTAGGAAAAATCGGAATAAAACAAATCGAATTCCAAGTTTCTAATCATCAGTAGCCAGTAAGTTATAGATTTGATTAAACCGAGACGAAAGACGATAACTACAAGATTAACTCATTATTGAATTAGTTTGTCAATATAGAAGCCACCCAAATGTGATTCTACAAAGCGCTATTTATTGCTATCCTCATCTCTCTGTTATTTTTTAAGCCAGCATGGAAATCCCCATCTAAAGTGGTTAAGAAAACGCCGCCATTATATACGGAAAACTTGCACAGCAGCTCTGTCAGTATGACTTGTTCCACATCGAGTTTTGATTGCTAAATTTGTGTTTTGTTTGCATTCAGTTTGGCTAAATTACAGCCTTTAGTTTATTTCCTTAAGCTCAATGTTTTAATTTTGGAACTCTGTTACTATAGACCGTTGTGCAGTACGATTAAATTTAAAACGTTTATATATTCTGTATTGCGGAGTATATTTCACAACAAGTTTTTAACCTAACAAGGGCACGTTTGCCCACCCCTGATTCGCTTAAGGCTTAAGAAATGGCTAATCGCATCAACGTTGTTTGTTCATGTCGAAATTTTTCAACGCTGACCAAATAGTCGTTGATGATGCCGATGATTATGGATAAAACGAAACGAAAGCTATTGTACCACGGAAAAGCCTCCGGTAGTGCTCCAACAATTGGGCATTTGAGGCTCGAGTTAGCTCGGAAATGCCGCAGTCACCACCGCACAAAATAGGCGGCAGAATCTGCCAAAAAAGCGGCGAGAAAGCAAGAGCAAGTGAGAGAGAGAGATAGAGAGAGAGAGAGAGAGAGAGAGTAGAAAATAATGAGAAATATGTTGTACAGGACCGTTTTATGCTAAGCATCAAACCCCTATCCCCGTGCTAGCCATGGCGTGGATCGGACACGTAAGTAAATACTGAAACGCTCGCGTCGCTCGTCTCACACACGCGTTGTTTTTCGCTTCATTTCGCGTCCAGAGGGCACACCGCAGCACACAGAACACAAGAGCGGCCTATCTGTCTATCTGTGCACATGCTTCTTCGTCGTCGTTCTGTCCGCCCGAACCTCCCTTTCTCGCGTCTAATCGCTCCGGTGTAAGGTGCACAACTAAGCATCGTTTACTTACACACAGAGCCGGGGCAAAACGGCACACACAGGCCCGGCCACGGCGTCCGCCAAAGATTAGAAGGGCAGTTCGGTTCGGTGGCGTGGTGTCGACGAACAGCGAAACTCCGTTGTGCTTCAACCATGTGTGTTAGTGTAGGTGTGTGTGTGTCTGTGTGTGTGTGTGTGTGTATGTATGCGTAGCGGCGGCCAATCGACCAATTTCCCATATGCTGCGGTTTCTCGGACCGGCGTGTTCTTGACGTTGGCTTTGACCCTGTCTCTGCAGCCGAAGGTTTTGGGAAACGGATCGTTTAAAAAAATGTAAAACCATTGTGTTTGTGGCGCATATTCCCTTGCAGCTCGCATCAGGTGTTGGAATGGAAGGAGGAACGGGAAGGGAAAGAAGATATTGAAGATTTTTTTATATCGATGGTGTGCAATTAATAATGTGCAAAAAACACATCCACCACCAACGCGTGTGCGAAATTCTACTCTTCAAACCGAACGTTCTGCTTGTTGTGCCTAATGAAGACGTTTAAATGAACGTTCGCAATGAAGCAAGTACAAGGCTATTTACTTGGTAATGGTGATGTAAATATTTGAATAATTTATCTCAGGCTGAAGAACCAATTTGGAAAAAACACGCAATATTTTTTTCCATTAGAATGGTTCTCTAGAGAAGTACGGAAGGAATACAGCGCGTAGCAAATATAAATACAACGACCTGCTCTTTTAAAATACCTCGAAAACTTGAAGAGATAACACCAAGCGATGATCTCTAAGCAAACCATTTAAAATGGTTCTGATCTCCAAGAGCGCTAAGATGTAACAAACACTTTAGTTCAGCAAAAATCCAGGAAAAAACAGGTATATTCATACATAATCTTGAATTTTAATCATTTTTAAAGCTGTTCCCTTTTCTACTCATTGGTCAGTTCAAATTTAGTATTATTATTCTAATTAAATCTAATTAAAATTCCAAATCAATCATACATCTATAATAATATTTTAATGTCATTTAAATCATCATACATTAAAATAATATAATTTAAATCATCCATTTAAAAAATTGATTAACAATATTTTAACGCCATCAATTAATGTGAAACACTACATGTTTTAAAAAGAATTTCAAAATGAGATCTTATTCATTCAAAAGAAAAATTTTCATAAGAAGTTGTGTTACGAAAGACAATTTCCTCCATTATCGAAAAAATGGAATAATTTCTTAGAATTTTGAATTTATTATAAAAAATTACAATCATACGGTCACGTTACGTACTGTTGAAGATGTTAACGATTCTAATCTTATAAAATTTTTAAACCATGAATGACATTTTAACAGAAATAAAATTTAACTACAAAATAAAGCCAAATATCATCTTTGTTCCTTAAGTTCACAAATCCAAAGAACGGCAATAAAAACTTGCGAATTCCCATTTATCCAAAAGCCATCCTTTCTGTCCCAGGCAGTCAAACCCATTTCAGCTGCATTCCGTGACGAAAAAACAAAAATTAATTAGAATCCCTGAAACAATCCCTCAATGTTGTGGGGAGAAGTCACGGACACAAAAAAATACAGCATAATATTCAGTTAGGATTTTTATTCCACGAATTGGTGTATTCAATCCCGACGAAGCTTATGTGAAATTTCATTCCGAATACTGCCTTTTTTACCTACTCCAGCGTATCCAAAACACGACCACTGCACCCAGGCGAGAGAGATGCAAAAACGTAAAAACGAAGGAACAATCCAACCGATCCGTGCGATGTATCTCCTTCCTCCCGGCACACGCAAGTCGGTCGAAAAGGCTCCACCAAAGACAGCCACACAGCCGGAATCCGTGAATCGAATGCGCATGTTAATATTATTTATGGTGGCAGTTTCGAAATCGCAACAGTAACAAAAACCAACCACCAAAGTGAATCATGGAGAGAAGGAGGAATTATAGCGTACGATCGCGAGAATGGCGATTTCATCCTAATGGGAGGAAGGAAAAGAAGTGTAGGAAGGCGGAAGAGGAAGGAATCAACCGAAAGGAACCGATATGTGAATTGCGCTGTGTTGAGAAGACGAATCATCATCGTAGAAACATGCGATTCTCTGTTTTTTCATACTGCAAACGGTTGGCAAAGGAGCGAGAGATGTTCGAAATAAACAGAAGCTCATTAGCAAATGACTGTAAAGACAACGATAATACTTTCCGCAGAACGTTGTTTGGTAAAGGTACGGGTCAGTTTAAAATTCTCATTGAAGAAAGCAAAATATTTTTTGTTTAGTTCATCCAGTGATGACGGCCTACCAGTTTGATAAAAAATATTAGTTTGTAAATAATTTTTTATTTCACTTTTTTGTTCTGCATTTTTATACTTTTCCAAACACGGGTCCCCCCTTCTATCTATCGTGGCGATCGATTTAAAGATCGCTGATGTTAGGGTAAAATAGGCATCAAATTTGAAAGCAAAAAAGTGGTAAAACACAAAAAAACTAAACCATGAAAAAAAACAGCTGCTAGATTAAGAATCGAACGGGTGAAAGAACTAGAACAGAAGGAAAAGCGCACGAAAACAGAACAAGAGCCGCTCCTCGCCGGCACCTGCAGCAGCGTCGCACGGGAAAGGGTTCCAGAATCGAATGGATAGAAATGATTTATTCTTATTAGATTGCAGTTTTATTGTAGTATTATTTCCTTAATTATTTCATTATAAATTCGGTTCCTTTCGGCGTGCGCAAGGCACCTTAAAAAGTGTGTTCTTTGGGGAGGGGGAGAGGCAGGATGGGAAACTGCGAAACGAAGCAAAAAAGCAAAAAAGACGGAGCGATACACCGGCGGAACCGTAGCGCGTTTTGCTGCGCTGTGAGATATGAAGGTGTGTGCGGCGGCTTTTGCGGGATAACGAAATCAATAAACAATAGGTAAAAGGCCTTCTTTTGGGGCGCATAATGATGGAAGGCGGTACTACTGTGTCAGCTTCTCTGCTCGTATCAAACGATCCGAAGTTTGTGGAAAGGATATAATCCAGGTAGAGGAACAATTAAATTGATCGGTCGTATTTTTAACTCAAATTTAATTACAGAAAAATAACATAAATTTTTATATTTACGAAACCATTCTAAAATGCCCAACAGTAGTTCTTGAGAGGATCACAGGCGTGACACGCATCACACAAGCGAAGAACTCAAATATTTAATCACCTCCATAAATTCGCAACAAAAAAAAACTGGCACGAAAAACCAAAAAAAAAACCTTCCACCCATCGATGAAGATCGATAGGCTTCTGTTTTTATGTGTGCGCACCGTTTCGCGAGACGTTAGTTCAGTTCCGTGCTAGGTCTCATCACCATATTTAGGAGCGGGGTATAAAAATTGCCCAAATTGAATTTATGACACATCCCGGCCATCAAACGATGGACACAAAACGATAAATGAACCGAACGTCGGCTGTGTGCCTGGCCGGCGCACGTAAAATGGGGATTGGCGTCTGCTTCCTGTTACTGACAAGAGGCAAAAAGGAGGAGAGAAAAACTCGCCACGCGGAAGAATCAAGAGGATGGGATACTATGGCGAGAAATGCGTTCGTGAACATCCGCATGTTTTTAAGCGAGTTTTATTAAAGCAACAGGTGAAACTTAAGCGTTTAAAAAGTGAAGAAAAATCAAACGCTCATGACTATCTAGCTGATTGTTTCTCGAACGTATTCTCGTTGAACGATTTAATTGAAGCCCATAGAACAACAGATCTAAAAATATTTCCTCAAGGAGACCCCCGTACCCTTGAAGAAGTGTTGTGGTGTTCTGACAATAAACTTGCTTTACGATACAAGAACACCGCTGCCCATGTATAAATGATAGGAAATGGCCCTCACAGGTACCACCAACCGGCACCACCTTTAGGCGCCAACCTGTTACCCAAAAGCCTCACTAACAATTCACCTTCGTCGGAGGAGGGCTCGCGATACTTGCACACGCACACACGATGCGTACATAAAGAGTACAATTTAACGTATTCGCGAGAGGGTGGTGGCGTTAGGAAAAACCGAACACGCACTCTAGCCAAACAACCTCAAACACCCAAAGCTCGGGCTTCAAAGCAACTATGTGTGTGTGTGAGTATGAGGCTCGGTAGCATCATCGCCATCATTGACCCAAATAAAGAAATAGTGAGTTGTTTAAGCAGCTGGTAGAATATCAATGAGGCACCTGATCACCGGCAGACCCCGGCTTAGTGAAACGAAACTCAACACGGGCAATATATGCCGGTTCCTTCTTGACGCACGGTACGGTACGCTAGGGCGGACTGAAAGTTTGGATAATTTTGACGAAACCAATTTACATATCGAATCACCCACTGTAAGCGTTTGAAGAAAGTTTGATTGCCTTCGTACAACGAGAGTAAGAATCGGATCGTAGCAGACACTGCTGTAATAAGGCATCATAGTACCGGAAAAAGTCTATTCATTTTAGTTACACTCCAAAAGCCCTTATAATTTCACTCAAATTTCAACACGCCGCATAAGCAGTCCCCTAGATGAGCCAAACAATGGATGAATTGCGCCAATTCGAAGATTTTCGCGGGTGTACCAACCAACCTCTATACTTTTACTTGCTTGTTCCGAAGTCTAATTAAAAAACACAAATAACATCATTAATACTATAAGAAAACATCTACAAGAATAAAAACACCATGTATAAATTTCATCGAAAAATAAATCCTTAAACATTTTATCTTTGTGACCGAAGTGAAGATAAGAAGTTCCGTTTTTTTACTGCTATTTTGCGAAACATCCATCGAAGGCTTTGAAGACAAAAGCGGTTAAATCCAATTCCTTAAATGTAGAACTATTTCATGTGATCTAACAGTTTTGTTATCGTTTTTATTAACACTTCCACTCAACGCATTTTCACTTCTTATTCCGTGCGATAGTTCATTGAACCAATACGAGAATACGAGAATCAGATCAGCTTAATGCATTACTAATAACTGTAAGATGCAATGCCAGGCATTATTGATACATTTTTTTAGTATTGTTCATTTTTGTTCACCAATATTCAAACAACTACTTTCATCGTTTTATTGTGTGTGTTGGGGTAAAAAGGCAATGAAAACTTAATACTATTAAACCTCTAAAACATAAATCAAAATATGAATGCTTATCATTTACACTAAAATGCATCTCTCATCACCTTTTACAGATGCAATGTGTTCCTTGCACGCTATTAATAATGAACATTTTCCAATTTCCCTTTCTAACGCACTGCCATGGAACCGTCTGTTGGTGCGCACCTCAAGAACAACTACATACTACGCTCCCTCCCACATTAGCTAATTAATCATATTAATTAGCATAAAACATTTCGCTTCAACCAACAACAAAAACCGTCCGAAATACATACACACACACACACACGTTTTACCAACCGTTTACACACCCACTGGAAAAAAACAGTGCCAATGCCATTTGCAGGGTTTGCCAGAAACAGGGCAAGAACGGTACACACATAGACACCTCATCAGTGCAGATCGTTCAAACGCGTTCTAGTGGTGGCAAGAAAAACGACCGCACCGGACCGGCCGGCCAATGATCGTTCGCGGAAGGGAGAACGGGGCCGGATGGGTGCACCATTGGTTCGGGGGAAGATGTGTGCCGGCTAAATTTGGTCCGTCCGGAAAAACCGCGAAAAACAGCTGAACACAGCCAGCAATGGGAGAGAGAGAGAGAGAGAGAGAGAGAGAAGTGCGCTGTGTGCTGCTGCTTAAAGCACCAAACATTCAACAGCGAAAAAGGCAAAACAACATCGTCACCAGCACCGGTGTTGCACCCTCGGCAGCAAACAACGTGTGTGTGAGAGAATGTGTGTGGGAAAGTGAAAATACAATCTCCAACAGCTGACGAAGGCGAAAAATGATCGCTTAACATTGTGCAAATGTGGTGTGCGATGAGTGGCTCGCTGCACTTGCCCGAGGAAAAGTTGTTATACCTTACTTGATTTCATTTATTTATTTATTTCATTTATTTATTTATTTACGTTTTTATCCGCGACCGAAACTTCAGCACGCAAACTGCGTTGCTCTACTATTTTTAAACTATTTAACAGTACTGCTAGGAGATGAAGCTTGTTTTTGGTGCGTAGTGACGGGCGAAGGGAAATCAGACGACCTTTGTCAACTATATAAACGTTTTATATGAAATATATGATGTAATCAAAATCCTACATGAATTTAGTTCCGCTTTGCATGTGAAGGTGTTTCAATAAATTATCTTTCATTTTCACATACATCTCTTCTTAACTCTTATTTTCACGAGAAAAGTGAATTTTCTGTCAGATACGAGCACATATTTGACAAAAAATCGTTTTTGTGTTCTAAACAAATCAAGGGGTGCAACGTTACTTTTAATAACACGAATATCACGAGGGGAAAAACGTTCAACCTCCTTTGGAAGTAGAAATAATTATTCAATCTCTACGCTCATCCAGATGTTTTACCTCCATTCGTACAGTATGACTAATACTGATAAAGTCGATTGAAAAAGACTCCGTTTATGATGTCGTTTCCTTCGTTATTTTCGAACAAAATAAGCGAAAACAAAAATCGATCAAAAATAAACGATACATGAATTAATTTGAAAATCTTAGACAAATGTTACAAAGTACAAATAAAATGCAGATAAAATGTGCGCAACTAAGCGTAAAAGAAAACAGCAACCGAATTATAACATAAATTATTGTAAGTTAGTGCTAAAATATTGCCTTTTTTTAAAAGAACAATAAATTAAATCAATGTTCCAAGTTCCATGCAGAAGATCACGATCAAAACCTGCGGATCAAATGTTTGAAGGATTAATCTGTGCGAGAAGCAGTTCGCACGAACGCGATCACACAAATTGCCCGACGAGAGCCAAGCGAGAGAGAGAGAGCGAGAGTTGGTGCAGCTGAGGGTGGCACAGTCTTTCCAGAGAGTGAGAGAGAGTGAGGCTTTCGCCGCCGCTCACCGGACACTCACCAACACATGGCCGGCAGTCATGCGCAGATTTGTGAGAGTGTGTTGCGATGCAAGATGACGATGGGTAGGAGGTGTGGATGGTGTGTGAGGGCCGCGGACGGATGGGGGGTGTGGAGGGTTTTGCGGCGTGGCGACGGCTACACCTCATATTGCATACCAACCGAAGGAAAGAGAGAAAAAAGCAGCAAGCAGCGGCGACCGCACACGGCAAAATAATACATGCCAACGCCAACCGGTTTCTGTGTTGGTATGTTGCTAGGTAAATTACGTAATTCTTTTTTAGTTGTGCCGTAAAATTTTCATCATCACACGGGGCTCTCGCACACACAACACTACTACGCGCACTGAAAACGCCGCGCACATACATGTACGAAACACACTTCCACCCCACCTTTGGTAGTTTTCTCCGAGGTGGCTTTCATGATAAGCATAATTGGACTGAAGTTGTTCGATTTAGAGGGTGATCGTTAGATTAGCATGGAAATATATCTATTTTTTTTTACATAAAAGCTTGCATCTAAAACCTGCATGATCTTTAAATATTTTAAACCAATGTTTAAATTGTGAAAAAATTTCACAACACCTATCATTCCGCATACAACAGTTTGCGACGCTCGCTTTGCCCGCAGCATAAATCCTTTTCTCGTCCGTCGCTATGCAACGCGGCGGCTACGGCGCATCCTAGGCGCATCGCGGGAAAGGGGATACGGGTTTCACTCTGTTTATTAAATTAGATACCATCAAACATCCTAAAAAACCCCGGGTCCCGAAATAAAAATCACGACCTACGGAACCACCTCTTCTGTTTTTTTTTTTTTGCTTCTACGGCAAAAGACCACCGAAACATCGGCACAAAAGCAAACATCAAATCGAAACTACCACCACTACCACCGAACATCAGCCGTGATATCAGCATACACCAGCATCACCACCACCGCCGCCGCGGCGGACACGCGAGAAAAAGGAAGCAAAAGCTTGTCGAAAAAAATAAACATACACGCACACACTCACACACTCGTACAGGGCAAATCGATCGAGTTAGCCGTGAAATAATGCCGCCGTCATGGGTGTATGTGTGTTTGTCTGCCGAGCGGCGATACAAGCAGCGAGGCAACATAAAGCGCATAAGCGCATAAAGTGCTCGGTGCTGGGAGGAACCGCGTTTTGGTGATCTGTTTTGTAATGTAGTTTTTTTTCTAATTTAAATGTTTTTCCCATTTCCTACAGTATTGCAGTTGGCGACGGAATTACATCGTAGTTCTTTAACTGGATTATGTCAGCTGCGAGACGGGTGTGTGCGTGAACACAACCCCTACGGGAACGAACGAACGAGCCAACTCACAAGGTGCTAGTGCAAAGGAACACATAATAAACCGAAAAAATAAATAACGTCACTGAAAATAGAATGTGGCCGTGTCGGGGACTCCGTGCGTGCAACGGTTGAATCGCGCTTGGATCCTTGAAAACACTTCTCTCGGATTAAGGCGATCCTGGCTGTGAAATGTTTAATTCAATCTTATTGTTTCACAATAATCACAACACTCTTCACACAAAAGAAAAAAAACACTTACCTTTACGGTTTATTTGCATGCTAGTCCACAAGAAAATGGGAAACGTTCGCGTTCTCTCCTACGGGTTCGATCGTTCGCCAATCGCCAGCAAAATGCGTACACAACAATGGATTCGATTTAAAGGGTAATGATGCACAACGCAACGCAATAATCTCACAATCTGCGTTGGGTAATGTTTTGGAAGTGTTATAAACCTTTCTTTTCTGTCAAACGTTTTGCAAACACAGAACAGCCACAGGAAGACCGTATTTTTTGTACAGTTATCACACTTTCACAATAACACAAATAACGTTCCACCAACAAACGACCGATTCAGCAGCACACAAAACTGTTTTCGGGATGGTTTTTGCCTTTGAGCATTAATCCTTACCACCTAAAACCGTGTTTCCTTTTACTTAGTTGCTGGATGCACAATCTAGTTGTCACGGATAAAACGAACACCGCTACACTCGCGCACACGCATAGGGGCAGAGGATTGTGTATTCTCATGCACGGATGCAAGTGCCAAACATAAATATTGTGAACTGTGCTCTGCTCTCGCGCGCACTTCAACACAGCGCGCGACTTTAGCACCTGATTCTCCAACCTTCTTCTTCACGAGTTAAACTGGTGCACACTCAAAAACACACACTCACACTGTTACGCATGCACGCACGCACGCTCGCAAGCGATCGCACGAAATTGCGTTAGAAAGTTGTAAATTCACGATCACATCAAACACACGCACACACGCGCGCACGCACGCACGCGATGGAAGGGGAGGAGAAGAGAACGTTTCTTCCTCCGCAACGAATCACCCCGGCGACGATACTACCCACCCGTCTCACCTACTACGATCTGACTACACACGCATGACGAAGGTAGCCAAAATATTGCTTCCAGGGCTCTTCCAACTGCAAACGTCGCGAATCCACTAACGTCATTTCCATTATTATCATTAGCATCGGGTGCATTTTGTGTTGGGGTTGATTTGCGATTACATGTGATCACGCGAGGGATGATAGGCGGACGCTTACAGCAACATATTACAACCCTTTCCCCCTGTTCGCGACGCCGTATCTGTGTGGAGTTATTTGGTGGCGTATTGAGACGGGAAATAGTGATACACTCTCCAGTTCGGCACCTGCTGCTGGTTGTACTACACGGTTGGCTATAGCAGAGGTTACTGGTGGAAATTTGTACGAACTTCGCTGTTACAATGTTCCGTCGCTTTTCTTCAAGCGATTTCAGTGATTGAGGTGCGCCTTGCGCAATTATTGTTCATCGAGAAACAAACCGGACACGGTGACACGACGCACTGTGACGCCCAATACATGCACACACATACACACGCTGGTACACGGTGGTTTCTCGTTTCTGCACTGCGGAGGATGAGGTAATGCAAGGATACTTTTTCCCTTCACAGGGGCGGCACAACAGCGGCGCAGGCAGTTGATGTTGTTTTGGTAATAAAAATCAGCAGTCTCTCACTCACTCGTCACACACACACATATATACACGCATACTCGACACCATTGTCTCCGGAGAGGGTGGGTGTGTGTTTTGCACAACTCGTCCCGTCGCACCTTTCCTGGCGATGCACAAAGCTGCTGCTGTTACAGCGGGTTGCGGAGTTTCGTATAAAATGGAAAATGATTATTACACGGGCACAATTGTATGTTTTTCTCTGCTTGCTGCTTCTATATTCTCTTGCGTTTGCGTTTCTGCTTCTCTGCACTGCTGCTGGTGCTGCTGGGTGTACGAATCCACAATTCAACAGTGTTCGATTCTTCCTTAACCTGCCGAATAAACTTCCTCACAACGCTGCAATCCGGTGGGAAAGGTACACCGTTCGTTCTGCAAGCGTATAATGCACCGTTTACGCGTGTAAATTAACAATTTGTCCCAGAAAATGCACAATTCTACGGAAGGTCCGAAGCGACGACGACGACGACGACAACGGAATCAAAACAATATGGCCGATGCTGAGCTACAAGAGGCAAATCGAGCTTTTCGAGCGATGAGTAGCTCGATCGAGTGGTTTTGACAGCGGCCAATCGAGCAGTTTGACGTCCGTTTCGAGCAGAATAGCTCAAATTAATGTAGACTGAACGATTCCATTTAAAAATATCGTTACACAGAGTATATTTTAATTTAAGAATAGTTTAATCGATAAACACTTAAACAAAGAAATAGCATGTCTTTTCAAGACAATTAGCTGTTCGTTCCAAACTCAGTTCGAACTAAAGAAAATATATTTATTAGTTACCAGTATAATCATAGCTAATTTAACTCTTCGATTACTTCGCTAATTTAACTCTTCGCTAATTATTTAACTCTTCGATTACAATATCAAACAATTATTATTAATTATCTAATATCTAGGCGGCTCCATAATCGGAAATCGTCTAAACAATTTAATCTCTATAGTAGCATATGCCGTTTTCTAACAAAAACTGATCATATAGTTTGCATATTCGTTGAGTATGGAATAATAAAGAAGCACTCTGCTTTCATACAGTTCTTTCGTTTCTGCACTAAGCATATTTGTAACAATATTGTTTGTCCTTTTAAGTTATCCAGTATCTCTAAGATTACTGTCCACACTTTATATTAGTCTACACAACAAAAAAAGGAAGAATAACAGTTTGCAAACATTACCTGTAAATGTAAAATACATACGCATTCCTATTTACATTAAATGTTTGAGTGCATGAATAGCTTTTTCTAGTTGAATCAATTACTCTCAATCGTATGTGTTTTACAAGACAGAAAAAAAATCATGCTCGCATTTTAATAATGTTGAGCACGTATAAAATGGTTCACACGTTTTGCGAAGGCTGTCTTCACAGGCATTGCTTTGCTATGCTTTTATTTGTAAGATGGGTTGCAAGTTAGAACAGTGGGTTTGGATTGCATTTCTAGTACATTACATCGTTTTTGCGCTTCGAATGTTTAGAGCCATATAATAATCGAATGAAAGCAAATGAAATATTGTGATTTACGATACGTTCGGAAAATATTCAACAAACTATTTAGTGTGGGTCATCTGGGATTAATTGTCACCAATGCTTCGTGTGGCATATAAATCTTTTGATGTTAATACATTTTCAGGCCTTTTAACATTCCTTCACAAGGCGAAGTTCGGTATGAGAATGTGTTAAAATTCAAATGTCCTCTTAACATTTCGATGCAAACCCAAAAAGTAATAAATTTTCTCCTTGATTAAGTGTCAATTTTCGAGTTTACGATGGGTATTACAATCAGAGTAAAATTACATTTCTCATTCACTTTCTCTCGATTATTAAACTGGCCTTTACGCACAATTTTGTGCGAGGAGTCTGCAGCCACCGCACATTAAAGAGCAGCAATTTCGTGAGCTCAACAAAAGGAACCGTTTTTAGTTCTTGTACCATTAGCAGAGCGCTACCGGCGTCGTTCGCTTTTGATGGTCTTTCGTTTTTCTTTCTTTTCTTCGCGAAGTTGCCGTTGCTTTTCTCGATCCTGCTTATCCTTTTCCTTTTTAAGCTGGCTCTCCAGTTTGGCCTGCTCGCGTTTCTCTCGCGCTAAAGCTTGCACATCGGCAAAATTAGTATTTTTCACCAGTTTGGGTTCGGAGCCGGTCGCACCTTCCTCGTCATCTTCTTCATTTTCGCTTTCAGAGAGCTAACACAATTAAAATAAAAAGTTATTCTGGGTGATATATAGTCGTGACGCTGTACTTACTGTTCTCACTTGACTGTATTGCATCAAGATTTGCTCCTTGATCCGTCGTTCTTCCTCGGTATACTCTCGTTCGACTTTTGTAGCTAGCTTCTGTACTTCCAGCAGCTTCGCTAACTGTTCCTCAACATCCAGCTTCGGTTTTGATGTTTCTGCAGCATCCCGGCTGTGACAAATCTTCCATTTATCGAGAATCTCTTTGATGAATGGTTCCAGATCTGTATCCTGCCGCCGTCATGTGCCAGTACGAGCACCGATACAAAGAAACAAAAATAGCCAGAGTGTTAGTTGTTTTGCTAATTTTAAACCATTCACGCCACCGTTCCACCATGAACGGTTTCTGCCGCCCCAAATAACCTTCAGAGCATGCATCAAACAGAGTTTCAGCGGAGAAACAAACGTACAATGATCCCACCAAGGATGCCTTCCAAGGCTTCAACCTTTTCTTCGTCGTTCTCGTCGCCTTCGAGGATACCGGTAATGTACGATCCGAATACGTTTGCATCCACCTCTTTTGCTTGTAGTTTGGTGCTAAGCCATTTGTTGAAAACGTCCACCGCAGTCATCTCCGAAGTGGTTTGCGGTTCGCGCGATTTGTTACGTGCGGACTTTTGTTGTATTTAAATGCAATAGAAAAGGATTTTTCACACGAGATTTCACGAATATTTCACTTGTGCACACACGCACACTTTGTTGACATAGGAAGACAGGTTACCTTTTAAAGTCCATCAATGGGTATCACGGAGGTGCAGTCATTCCATTCGTATTATTCAGAAAAAGAATCAAATATTTGACGTCTAGGGGAATCTGTTTTGTCGATGTTTGATGGAGGTAAACGTGTGTTTACATCGATGGGATATGGAACTTGCTTTCGTCTACACCATTAATAATTTACGCTATTTGGACCAATAGAGAACGAGAACTTAGAACAAACTCAAGAAACTAGGAATGGAATTAGTTTGTCTGTTTATCTTAAGTTTTCTATGCTTAAACCCATCAAGGCGATGATGGAAGCCTATCGACATTTGTAGCAAACAAACATGTCGCAGACAAAATATATTACACATAGGATTTGCTAAACTATGCTTTTACAGCACAAGACATAAAAAATATTAAAAATTTTGAACGCAATGACTCCTATTGTCAGGCCCGGTCAGAAGATATAGCACCGCGTTAGATTTACTGTGTAATCATATGTTTGCATAAATAGCAAAAACAACTGTCCAAACCGAAAACTTTATTGGACCAGATTACCTAGCCTCTACAGTCGGGCAGAAGACCCAAATGGCAATATCCCCGCTAATTTGGCAGTTACAAATCGACCTAACCAGCCATTTATGCAACAATCATGGACTAAAGGGGTAAAATACCTTTTACGTCGAAGTCTCCATAAAAATCTAATCAAGCAAAGACTGATTGGTAACTTTCTGATGTGTGATTTCTTATAGAATAACTAAAACGCGTTGGATTTAATTGATTTTTTTGTCAATTCACTGTCAAATCAATGCTGGTAAATATCGGTTTATATACATAAAAACATAGTTATCGCAATAAAATGATACAAAATAATCAAAGTGTTGATAAACTGCTAAACTGCCCGTTTGAAATAACTAAATGAATTCATGCAGAACGTCGATGTGTTACTTTATTCGTGCTCAGACAATTGCTGAATTGTCCAGTTCAGAAGTCAGACAACTTCCCTTGTGCTAGTTGGGTAGTTATTGAATGATGTATCAATTCGGAATGTATCGGAATTTCGATATACGCCTCCAGCTAAATTTGTCATTTAGAGTTTTTATTTAAACACATGACTTTATTCAATTTTAATCCATAAAGTGTTGTTAATTATCACACATTGCTTGTGTTAAATATTATTAAAAAAATAAAAATAAATAAAATTCCCTTTGCGCTACATCACTGCTCGACAAGCGACCATCACCATAGAAACACCAGCACCGTCGGCCACCACCCAAGCAAAGCACAACATAACAAACGGTCGGTCGTCCTCGGTCGGGAAGCGCGCGTGCGAAAGTTTCGTCCAGAGCAAGCAACACGCGTGAGCACAAGCGTTGTCGTGTTTTGAATTGTTCGAACTTTCATATCAGCCGGCTGGAGTTACGTGTGCTCGAGTGTTTTGCGGAGCACAAGACAATCGTGCATGCCGAGTGTAGTTCTGTGCTGTGTGTTGCCTGTTGCCTCGTGCGGAATTCCACTCGAAAGGCGTCATCTGCGTTGACTGTGGAACGATTTCCTAACGTGCGAGTCAGTGACCACGCTGGCCTCCGGGGGTCGCCAAACGCGCTAAAGAAGCAACGGCGAGCAAACCGAAAGCTTCGGAAACGGCAGAGAGGCAACATAAATCTTAAGGTTTGTTTCGCTCCGCCCGGGCGTTCTTGGGATCTGCGGGATGGGAAACGATTTTCTTCAGATTTGCTTTCCTGCCCCGTTCGTAGTACTGATTCGTAATGTTGAAGAAATCGTGGCTGGTGTGTTGAGATGATATGTTGTGCCCGTGTGCTCGATCGATCCGTGTGAGGTGTGTTTTCGTTGCGTCCAGCCAGGGAAAGGTCCAAGCGGGGGAATGAAGTATAATCAAAATAAACGCGTAAATACGCGAATAGTTGGGTGATCGGCGACTCCAAACGACGTGCAAGTGAAGTGAGCCGCATGGTGAGGGAAAGCGAAAATTCATTGTGTGATAATTGACCCGTCCGTTTTGCGGTTTTTACATACCGGAACAAATGGTGGACGTATCCTTTCTCGAAACGTGCTGCAACCGCTGCAAACGGACGATAATGTGCTGCAGCCCACAGTTGGCCATGCCCGTGGTGCTTTTCCCTGTGGTAACGACCGAAGCGATTGGTATGCTGCCATGAGATGGGAGATTAGCATCGAACTGATTGAATCCAATGCAAACGTGATTAATTTTTTATGCCAATCAGTGTAAACAGTGGCGGTCTGTGCTCTGCAGATGTTCGAATGTTGTTGGCCACATACAAAATTGAAAGCACAAACGGCAAAGAGAGGGTTCTTTGTGGGATGCTTTTATCGAGGCTGTTGCGATATTTTTATTTGATTTTTGTGATTGGATGCGAGGTGAACGCTTTTGTGAATATATTTTTATGTTTTGTGAAATGAATAACACGAAATTGAATTGTCCATAGGAAAATTTATGCGATCGAGTGAAAGTGAATGTAAAAATTAGTTTTTCGATGGTTGTTCAATTCTCAACATTTTCAATAACTATAAAGTTTTGAAAGTGTATTTCATAATAAGCCCTTTCAATTTTTGGTACACAAGCTAATATTAATTATGAGCACGAAAACCTTTTTAATGATAATAAGAATAGTAAAAAAGAAATGGGTTGCAAGTTTTGATTAAAAATAAGATTGACAATTCTAGTTTCTTTATCTGCTTTATGTCAATTATTTTAAACCCGAACCAGATTTATTTATACGAAAAAATAGACTAAAATGTTGGGTTCTATGAGAATGATGACTTTTTTTATTTCATTTTGGGTTTTTGATGAATATTCTCATAGAAAACAGTGAATGTTAAAATTGATTAAAAATGAGAACCAGTCTAACAAATGGTGATGTAAAGCCTTACAGTTTTATGTTAAATCGCGATTAAAACATCAGCATCGTAAGATCACAGTTGATTTTCTACCGAAAAAACATGAATATATTTTTTTGAATATATAAATCATTTCAATTCCACATCAAAGTTTTTTATATTTCTCGATAAATTGCTTTGTAAATTTATTTACAAATTAATAAAATTTATTTTTGATATCACAATTGAAGATTGAAGATCAACAAAAAAAGAGGAAAGGAAATATTATACAAATCAGGATTCGAAATCCAAAACAGAAACTGAAAGTTCCTCAATTTAACTTGACAAAATGTGACTAAACTGAAACTTAAACTCTATTAAAAATAAAATATATCCGCTTTCGAAGCTGCGAAGATGATCTTTAGAAATGTGGCGCATTTCCTTCCATTCGTGAATGAAGGAATGAAAGCATCACAAAGTATGCGTCATGCACTACACCCTCATCCATAATTCTGCCGATCGTGTCGTCCTCGGTCGAAGATCGTCCCCGTCCATCGCCTGCCAGGCAAATGTGGTGAACACATGGTCCGCAAATTGTTTCTGCCGCACCGCACATGGTCCGAAGCCGATCGGCTCGCCATTCATAGCCACTTCCGCCGCGTATGAAATGTGTCCCGGGAGGCGATGCTTCAGATGTATCGCAAAATTATCTCCACCGTCCCGTGCACGTTGAGATGTGCGGAAGAAAGCGAAAAACCGGGCCTCAGCCGGCCCAAAAATCCGAACCCCGCGAACAGGCTACAGGGCGGTGGCATAAAGCAAAAGGAGAAAACAGGAGGACAGCAGCCTCACCAGAAGGAAAAAAGGAAAGCTAAAACTCGACCTCCGCGCTGCGTAACTGGGCCACCATCACCGGGCTGGCCGGGCTGGCGAAAAAGGAAAAGGGAAAAGAAAGTAATGCCGCCGCCCCCAGGTCCCGGCTGATGGCGGGGTCTCCCTTCCCGCTTCCACGCCCTCGCCGCATCGGAAATACATATATTTCGTGGGCAGACACACATTGCCCCGGTACGGTCGGTTGCGTCGTTTTTTGGCAATTTTTATGCACTTTACGCACGCATCATGCTCCGGGGGCGATGCGGGAGGCGAGCGAGGGTGAGGGATGCCATAAAATTGTTATAGTTTCCGGGGTATTTTGTTTTTCTTTTCTCGGTGCATGTGTGTGTGAGTGGCTGCTGCTTGTTTCGCTGCTCGTCTCGTCGATTGTTTGATGAGCGCAAGATGAGGTGCTTCTTCTTGTGCTCTCATTTTCCTGGATCGTTTTTCCGTTCGCTGCAGGCTTGTTCGTGTGTGTGTGTGTGTGTGTGTGTGTGCACGAGCATGCCGTAATGATAAACCACTAACCTTAAATTTAGCCAATAAAAATGGCTCGTAAATGACGCGTTATCAGAAATTTCCATCTTTCCAGGGAAATTGGAAGAGAAAGAGTGCTACCCCGTTCCATTCGCGTCGGTCGCTTTAGTCGGGTTTGTTTCCACCGGTGTTTGAAAAAAAAAATCCGGTGATAGGCACGGCCAACTACTTGGCTTTCCGATACGTTTTATAAAAAAGTTGGAACACACCCGTCGTTTGTGGGTTGGGGGTAAAAGTTTATTATTTGTTTCGGGTTTTTTGCTGCTTGATTGTTGTTAAATAATTTTATGCCTGGGAGGTTGCCGCATCAAGATTGCGTCGAGAGTCGTTGGGACATGCGAGTGGTGGCATGGAGTGGTTTTAATCTTATATGTAATAAAAACATTGAAACAGGAACAACAACTTACCATAATTGTTGTTGGAAGATAAGATATATTCTAAGTAATATTTAATTTTTCATTTTTGTTGTCGAACAAATTTTATTCGTTCTCAAATTTGAATAATAACAAAAGAATATTTCAATAATCATGTGTTTTCTTTTAATATTTATAACCTTATTTGAATTTTATTTTTTAACTGTTGCTTCACTTGAACTGAAAGTAATTTATTTTGAATTCCTTTTTGCCCATTTTCAGTAAAATAAAAAAGAAAGACAAATTTCCTTTTCAAACAAGATAGTAAATTATTATTATTAACAGTAAAATTATAGTATTATTATTATTACAGTATTATTATTTAAAAGTAAAATTTAAAAAAAAATAATTGGAAAAGTTTAATAAATAAATTATTCTTAACATAAGTAACAAACAATGTAAATAAAAATAATTAAATTTTAACAACAGATCAATATTTTCCGCTTCCGTTTTAAGCAAAATTTTATATTTAAAAGAAATTTTTTATGCAAATACTAATTTTAGACGTGTTTCTTTAGTTTTCCTACAGTGTTATCAATAATATGATTAGTTTTCCAATTTTATTTTTGCCTATTTTAGTGTACTTGTTATGTTTTTTTAAACTATATTAAGAATCCATTTGTGGGTTAAGAAATTTTTTTTTCGCAGAACGAATACATTTTCCATTCATAACAATATTGAAATAAAAAATTCTTTACTTTTCATAAATTTGCATACCCTAAGCATTAATATTTGTTATAGCAATTGAGCAATTGAGTTATTAAAAGATGGGACAGAATTTAAAATAAATTTTAAATTCGTCATTTGAAATATGATGTTCTTATTGTTGCTTAGGGCGCTGACGACCTTTGTCAATAATCTTCGATCATTTGGATCATAAGCTCAACAAACGTGTTTGAAAACAGCGTTATTCACAGCGCTACAATCAATCAATATTGATTGCGTTTGCATTCCGCACACCACGTCGTTGATAAGGATCTTGCTCGCTGTACAACTTTGTTTGCTTAGTCGTGCATAAGGAAGCGGAAAGGTTATTGGCTTCGAGCAATATTGCAAGCTTATCAAAATGTTAAAATGTTTCCTTGTTTCCGTATGTAAATGGGGCGCGCTTGTGACAAGAATGCACTTTGGGTCACCGGTCGGTTGAGTGTTTAGCATCAAGTAAATCAGCATGAAACAGGCTCCCCAGGGAGAGGCAACATAAGTGTTTATCATGGCTCGAGGGACAAAGGGAGGCACAGGCACCGAGCGCACCCGTTTTGAAGGCCACCGGTCCCATTACGCGTCACGGCGTGCACTCTCGCTCTCACACAACCGACCGGGCGGCCCGTAATGACCACTTCCGAATGGATTTGTACGCAGTGACCGCAATTCCGCCGTCCGCACACTGCGGCTTATCTTACTGCAACTGTGCCGTTCTGCAGGGCCGCGTTCTTAGCACGCGACCGAAACGGACCCGAACGCACGCCACAGTGGTCGCTTCCGGGGTGCTGGACGGTGTCGTAATATCGGGGTGTCCACCACTTCAAAAAACACAAAAACCCATCGGTCATCTAATCGGAGCAGCCCATGGAGCGCTGGTGCTGCTATCGTGTTTGGCCCGGTTTGCTCTTTTTTCTTCTTCTTTCGTTTGCTCGCTGTTGTTTTCGCTTCGGACGAGGGAGCATCAAAGTAACCAACGAAACCAAAACGAGCGAGCGGTGACGCAAGCGTGAGGAGGAAACCGTGATGGATTTTTATTTTAAAAGGGAACTGGGCGTGTTGGGTGATTGCTGGTGGCCATCTTTTTTTCTACTTTTTTTTTAAGACAATAAAACGCGAACCGCGGGGACCCGCGAAAACGGGCCGATTCTGCGCGGGTGGGTGGGTTGGAAAAGTTAAGCGTGAAGATAAAACCCGTCCCCTCCTCCCCCTGCCATCCTACGCTGTGTGCGAATCTATGCGCTTTGCTTAAGTAACTTTTGAGCGAAAACACCTTCCACCCAAAAAAAAAAAAGTGTAACCTCAATCGTCAGGTCTTTCGGCACACGATATGCGGCGCAGAAAGGGGAAGAAAAACACACAACTTTGCTCGGAATGCATCTTCCACGAATGCGTACCGTTCGGCGATAAGTTGGGTGTAGTGAAAAAGTAAAGCGAAATTTTTCCGCTCCCATCTCGGGGGGAGGCTGACCAGATTCATCTGTTCCGGCCGGTAAAATACGGGCTTCCCCACAACATACGGGACAACGAAGGGAACGGACGAGTCGGTTGCCTTCGTTGCCCGATGGTCATAAGAAATGGTGTTTATCTTCCTTTCTTTCGCCGCCACCAGCCACCAGCATTCGTCTTCCGGGGCCGTTCCCAACGTGCGGTTGGACAAAACGCCATGGTGGGGTTGGAAATCGACTGGAAAAACTCCGGCAGTACCGTGACCTTAGGCTTTCCAATGCCTGCGTGAATGGGAAAGGTTGATTTTTTTTTACCGTTGCGGAAGTTTCTTTTGTATGAATGTGTTTAGTATTTTGTGGGGGATTGGGAGACTTGGGGGAAAGACTTGGCAAAAATTATTCCATTCGCTCGAAATAAGCAAAAATTTTGCTTGTAGCGAGTAAGCCCACCATAAGTAGGTTGAAGTAAAATAGTTTTTCCTGAGTTTAATTTTGAAAATCGTTCCTTTTTAACAATGCTAATTTCCACGGCAAAAATACAATAGAGAAAACCTATAATACCAGATGGATTTAATTTTTTAAAATTTAATATAAACCGTCAAACGTTTTACAAGTATGAAATATTACTTTCAAGAGATCTTCAGGATCTTTAAACGTAACGAAGAGGTTTTTTAACCTTAAACTGCATGTTTTGGGTAAATGGGTAATTTATTTATAAATGATTTCAAATTAATTATTTTGAATTTTCTTGCTGGCTTTATCAGATGGCGTTATATATGTTATTCACATTGGACTATTAAATATATTGCAGTTTTTGCATGTTTTAAAAAGACAATAATTCTATATTTTTCGATTTGTTAAGTAATTAAATTTAATTAAAATAATAATTTTAATAGTTTTGTGCTGTTAGTCGACCAGGCGAAGATATTATTTATTGTGATGAGTAACAAAAATAGCATATTTAAATATATTAATCATTTCAACTGTGGGAGAAAGGTATCGTGCTATGACTATCGTCCATTTTTCAATTTGAAAATGACCGCTGCCTACACACAGCAACGCATTTCCCTCATTTCGGTGATTTATTCAAATAATCTTTCTTTTCTTTTTCCACTTTTTCTAACCACAGAGGTGTTTCCTCAATCACCCGGCCTCAACACCGATACGAGACGACCAAATTGACTCCGGAAGCAAACCAAACGTAATCAGGTACCGCCGCGTAATATGCAACCGCAAGCGCATACACCATAGGTGCATCAGTGTGCGAGGTCGCGAACCCGGTCCCGGTGAGAGCAACCGCCGAAATAACGCTCGATGGATAGTGAAAACAGGCGGAAAGTTGTGCAGATAGTGTGGTGTGTGCATACCTTGCGCGCATAAAAAAAAACACACACTTACAAAAAACCCAAATCGTACCGGCTAGGCACGGAGAAAATGTGAAAAGCTAGCCGCCCGACAAGTGCAGACGACCCGGGGCGCGCATCTTATCAGCGATTCGGCATCGGGAAACGATGGTTAAATAACGCACCGGGCGCGAAGAAAACGCATCAGCGAAGAGAAGAGAAACTGCCACCTTTCGGTGTGTTCACCTGGCGGGTCGCAGCCGAACCAGATTGTCGCGCCGAATTATTGCGCTCTGCACCGGTGGATCCGTCGAGCAGCATCGAAAGCGCGTCCATTAAATTTCCGTTTCCATCTTTCCGGGCCCGGAAGACTTGAGTGTGGAAGTGCTGTTGAGCGTGGCTGAGTTTGTGTGCTGAAATAGCAGTGGCGGTGCTAGGAACATCCCAGTAGGCAGTAGGCGTTGACGATTGCAAAGGAGGAAAAGCTTCTTAAATGTGCAGCTGTTGTCTCTAGTGCGTCCTAGAGCGGTGACGAGTGCTGTTTGAAGTGGCATTCAATTAAGGGTTGATGATTAAAAAGAGAGGGCGAAAAAAAAACCGGG
This sequence comes from Anopheles farauti, assembly GCA_000473445.2. Taxonomy (NCBI): domain Eukaryota; kingdom Metazoa; phylum Arthropoda; class Insecta; order Diptera; family Culicidae; genus Anopheles; species Anopheles farauti. The sequence goes on along the minus strand of KI915042.1, from coordinate 7,602,556 downwards.
TGCAATCTGCTAGTGCTAGAAAGGTTCGAGTTCAAATTTGGGTTCGAGAAGCGCAAAATCAACTAAAAATCAACGAAATCTTAAACGTAGGGAAATATCGTTTAATGTGCTGTGCGAATTGAGAGAGCTACAACGAAAAGAAAGTGCATAAACGGGACGTCAGTGTCTACTGAGTGTGTGTGTTTTATTTTTTGGTGGTGGAAGATTGTGTGCGGTGTACCATACGAGAAAGCGTTCTAGAAGCGTGCTTTACGCCGTGAAGGCGTGTGTGTGTGTGTGTGCGCGCTGTGTGTGCGTTGTGGTAAACGAAGGAGGTCCGCTTTCGGTGCCGGTCGCAGGACGAAAATCCGTTCAAGGTGTCGCTCAACGGGAAAATGCGGGTCACGTCGGAATCGAATTCCGGCCCGCCAAGCCGTACGCCATCCATCATGGACAGCCCGACGCTGGTGCGCGTCGAGCGGGCCCGTCTGCGCCAGGAAGCGGACAGTGCTGCCGCTGGTGGCGGTAGCCAACGCGAGGACAGTCTCGAACGCTGTCTGCTCGATCCCAAGGTAAGCAGTGAGCTGGACTTGGGAGGGAGCCAGTGCCGTGATGAAGATGATGAAGGGGTTGGTCGCGGTGGCGGTGGCAGTGATGAAGAAGGTCTTCGCCAATTTAGGAGAAGGATTTACTTGTCACGGCCAAACGGTTCACCGCCGAGTATGTTTGTTTATTCGCTTTTATCCATTTACCGAGACGGCAAGGAGGTTACTCGAGGGAGACGCGTAAGAAGAGAAGCTTTATGTTTGTTTCGATTTGCTCTTTTTTTTTTTTGCAAGCACGGAGTAGAAGCCAGCTTCAGGACCACCTGCGAAGAGACGAGCAGCTCGGGGATTTTATACGGGCGCGGTTGTGGGTGTGTGTGTGTGTGTGTGTTACACGTGCAAGGATTTCTTTTATGGAGCAAATGGGTTGCTTCGATCGGTTTTCATACAGGAAGCAGACAACACAAGCAGCTTCATTTAAATGTGGGAAACGATTTGAGGTCTTTATTTGTTGCTCTTTATGTACATTATTGATCCTGATAAAAAGTCTATATGAATCAAATGCATTAGGGATTCAAAAACAAATAAATATTTATCACGCAAAGGACTAACACTTCCTCCTTTCGTTTTATTGTGTAGGTGTGGACACATCGGATCCGTTTAATATTAGTAGCAAATTAATTTTTAATTGTTTTGAATAATGTAACGCATGGTTTAGGCGTTAGCTTCTCGCGGGTGAATGGTCGTCGGGACTTCCAAAAACCCCCAATCAACACGTTAACCCATTAGCCACGAATGCATTTCTACACTGGTGCTATTGCTTTTTGCGGTCTTAATTGATTCGCTGACAACCGCTGTCGAAGAATGTTTCCGGCACCCAATCAATTCGACCGACCTTCGCGGTCGGTCAAATGGGTCACTTCCTATCGCGCGGTCCATTATCAGCCGCCGGAAGCCGGCTCGTACGGGCCAAACAAACAAGCAAAGAACAAACGCTGCCCGTGCCCAGCGATGCGTTAAATATATAGAAATTTTACGAGGCGCTAGTTAATCAATCCCGTGCTGCTCGTGTGTGCTGGTGGATTTTGCGGCGAGGGATTTACGGGTGAAACACGAAACAGAATTACAATCCGCTTGATTGTAAAACAGGGTACGGTTTTAACTCTGCCATTAGTCACTGCCACCTTTCGAGTACCAATCGAGTGCTGGTGCTCTTTACTCAGTCCTCAGTTTTTTACAAATTACGATTCTGTTATCATGGCCCCTGAGCCCCTATATAAAAGCGAAGTGGAAGCCGCCGCCGACCGTGTTGCATACACGCTGATGATGATGGCATACCTTCACCCGCGGAAGATGAGTGTGTTGCTGATGAAGGTGTGAGTCAGGCTTACACCACAAACACTCGCCGGCCGAGAAAAAAAAGGTGTTTCCGTGCGATTTCCGGCGTCGATTTGATCTTTTTGGAAGCGTTCAGCACGGGAAACAGGGGATGTGGCAAGGGGAAACCACCCTCGGGTCAACACAGACACAAAAAAGAGAATTACCTTCCACGAAACCGATACCCTGATATCGCGGCCTTTTTTTTTGGTTTTGCGGTTTAACGACGATGGAGCAGGGTTAACTCTGCGATGATGGGCTGTCGACGGTCGGTGATCATTGAGATAACAGCTGGCAAAAGGCAACTGTAGGCTTTAAATTTCATCTTGTAAACCGTTTATTACTTGCACGCCCGAACCAGTGACTGACGTGACGGGGAGAATGTATCGAGACGAATGACTTTAATTGTTGCTTATAAAAGAGTTGGTGTTTTTTTTTAACATTCAGTGACATTTCATGACCACTCGCTGGTCATGATAGCTTTGGAGAATGCTTTGATTGATGTGGGATTTATTTGTTCGTCTTAATGTCACAACATCTTTACTTATAAAATTCAAAATCTAAAAAAAATCTTTTGATATCTTTATACTGACTATTACCCGATTTCGTGTTGAGCAAAATGTAATTTCGAAAATTATTCCTTTGTATTAAATACAAAAGTATTATGTTGTAATTTACTTGCATCTCTGATTTCTGTAGCCAAAAATATTCAACCTTATGTCATAAGTCTTTTAATTTGAAATTTTGATTCATATGCTACACGCGTTTCAACACGTTCATGTCTCTTTGATAAGACAAAAATTGCGTTGACATGTGTGCTAATAAAATTTCAAAATTGTTTCGTATACTGCGAGAAGAAGTTTGCAAGCCAAAATTGGTAGAAACGATAAAAGGTATGGAGTATTGTTAAATATTGTACATAAACCTTATGTTTGATAACATACCGATTTTTGTTTTCTAGCGTACCAAATTGCCCAACAAGCAAAGCATGCGACTTAAAACCACCCACCGTATGCGCACTGGCAAAGGTTAACAAACCTCAGCCTCGAGCTCGCTCGTGTTCTTCGCGATAAGGGAATCATCACGTTCCGAGAGATTGCTCCGTACCGGCACAGGCTTGCGCAAATATTTGGCACAATTTGCGCACGCCCCTCGACGCCCGTTGGTGTCTCCAACCGGTGGTTGGAAGTTGGCTTCGCTCCGAAAACGATACGCAGTGGTCGCCGGCATGGTCCATCGCGCCAAGTGTGTTTGGTTAGCAGCGACTCAGCAGCGTCCAAGCGCAGCCCAGTGAAAGGGGAATGAGTAATACCGTGGAGCTTCAAGTGTCAACTTAAACTTGCTAATTGTAGTTTACTTGTCAGCCCTCGCGAGGGGGTTAGGTTGCACCAACGGAAGTGAGTGAGAAAGAAACCGGCCAGCAGCAGCAGCAGCAGCAGCAGGCTGCAGTCATCACCGTTGTATCGCTGTCCATCGTCGTTCCGCGTTTAATTTCTTCTCCCGTGCATCTCTGCATGCATCCGCGAGCGCGAAAGTGGAAACGAAAAGCGAAAGACACACATACACATACACACACATGTAAACACAGGGGGTACTTTTGCACAAAACAATGCACCCGTGCCGGACTTTCCAGTTGGAAAGCGAAACAAAAACAAAAAAAGAGCAAAATCCATCGTGGTAAAAACATGAGCAGAGGAAAAAAGCTACATAAACCCGCATGTTGCTATCGGGGTAATTAATTGGTTAATGTTTTGATTTGGAGCTAAGAAAGTTAGCCGGCCCACCATTAACCTTCCCGCCTCATCCCCACCCCCCTTCTTCCTCATCTCCTCCCTCACCACTGCGACAAGGCTTTTCGTGCTTCGGTCGGCACGAGGTAGAAAGTGGGCTTGTGGATGATTTTGTGCCGAAACATTGTGCCGGGGCACCGAAACCTTCACCGTGAAACTGGAGCAAATTGGTGCCGGGCCGATTGCACGTGCCGTAGAAGGTTTTGGTTTTTTTTTTGCTGTTGCTGCTGCTGCTACTGCGACTGCAACTGCTGCAAAGAACAATGTTGTACTGGGTCAATTCAAGAAACACCTTGATTGATTGTTTGGTGTGGCCTTACGCCTTACCTTGTTTTACACGATTGGTTTACATTAAATAGTACATGTTTTTTTTCTACACTTGAGTGCAAACAGAAAGGCGCGAAAGATAGTTCGTGAATTTGAAAACTCCGATATCGCAAGTACATTTCGTGAATATATTTCACATTTTATATATATGTGAATATATTAAAACTCCGATATCGCAAGAACTTGAGTGTTGTTCCAAAAAAGCATATGTTTTTTTTAAGTTTTAAATAAAACATTTGCTGTGACCAAAACGATTAAGCTTGGAAAAAAGCGTAATTTAGCAACGACTGCGACGCAGCGATGGACCGAGCGACCTGGAGGACGATTTGCGACCAGGCCATGTCTGCACGACGTGCTCACCCCTGAGCAGGCCAGATAGAGAGAGAGAGAGAGAGCAACGACTGCAAGTCAATATTTGTTTATTTGTGGTCACTCACAATGTTCGTTATTTAAATGAATACATCAACAAATAAATATTTTCTCGCAGCAAACGCTTCGCGCCTTCGAGTAGTTCGTTTGAACAGTATATATCTAGCGCTTTTAATGATTAACTCATTCTTCTTATTATGATTAAAGCGATAATAGCGCATGTGTTCCCATGAGTCAGAGTAGCGGAATTTATTCCTTGATGGATTGCATTATCGCTTATCGATTGTTTCACCGCGAGGGGTTTCTTCAACGTACTGGCAGAGTATGTGTTATCATCTCCAGATTGCGTAGAATCTTCTTCACCACGCTTGATAAGCAATCTTGCTTTGCTAAAATCAGTTTCATGACATAAAAACGAGTTTGACGACGGCAGTCTGCCCTAGTTGAAAATGATCTTTTTCAAAAGCTGTTGCTTATTTGAAACAAAAGAAGCGATTAATTTAAGGGAATAAATAACTTGGAACATTGGGAGCCAAACGCAACGAAATAATCTCCGGCCCATTGTGCAACGTCCAATCGCCATCAGGGTTGAATGTAGGGCATACGGGTGGTGTGATTTCAACCGGACCATAACCAGCTGCTGGTGCTGCTCTAGATACGCGAAAATCAACAAACATTTGCACCGCCTTCAACACCGATTCGAACAGTGGCCACACATGCCATCGCTATAATCGCAGCCCTCTTCTGCAACCTGCACTCCGACATTGGTGTGGTCAAGGATGGACGATCTTGAATTAATTAGTCACACAATCTAACGGTCGTCGATTCGTAAAAGGCGTATTGTGTGTGTGTGTGTGCGTCAGACACTTTGCTTATGCGCTGTGCTGCAACGGCATCGAGCTGTCACATAAGGTAAAATACTAACTGCAAACAGGGTGCAATTTGTGTTTGCGTTTACGATTAACCTTCGAGCCCGCCGCCTGCACAGAACTTGGGTTTGCGTGTGTGTGATCGCACCAGACATTGCGCTAAGATTGCAACAATTGATTGTGTGCGCGATAGACATGACGCAGATGGCTTTTTCGAGTGCGAGAAGAGCCGGAAGACGAGACGAGAGGCGAGTAATCTCAATGGCGGAAATTACTCCTATAAGGTGCAGTTTCGTCTCGTACACTTCCGGAAGCGTTTGATTGCAACGAGGCTCCTCATTTGGAGGTAGGTCAAGTGAAGCTAGTTAAATCGATTTGATCGATGCATGAAATAATGGGCTTAAAAATGGTCACTTATGGCTTTGTTTGGTGTGGATGTTTGCTGTGCTTTAAGCACCTGTGTTCCGCATACCGTTGGTGGGTTCTTTAATTCTATGGAATTTAAAATCATGTATAAATACTCGTTTGTAGCTGAACTACTCGACAATCACCTCATGGTTTTAATTTAAAAAGATTAAAAAAAAAAACAAAAATCGTCTGGATCAATTTCAAACAAAAATCGATAAATCAAAAGCAAATTTTGGAAGAGTCTTTTGGAATTCTTAAAAATTAATGCCAATTGATGTAAATCCGGTTGTTCACATTTTGTTTACTTGAATTGACGTTAAAGTTGTTCCTAAACACTTGATATGGCTTTACCTACGATTGTAATGTTAAAACAATATTTTCTCCTCCTATTTTAAAAATCAATTAATATTTTTTATCGAAATGTGTAGCAATCTGTAAAACCATTTTAAGAATAATGTTTATTTATTTCTTAAAATTTTAAGGAATTGGGTTTTGTTTGGTGCTGAAAAGTTTTGATTCAAGTTATTTCTATCCACACTAAATAAGAGTGCTAATATATCAATAGTAAATTCCGGTTGAATTGAATCTCAAATGGAATTTTAGAGTAAGTTTTAAATTTATTATATTTTAGTATTTACATCTAACATATTCAATTACTTTGCGAGCGCAGCTTAACAACAGTTATTTGATAGTTTGATACACAGTCTATATCAAAATAGTAGTTAATATCTGCTAAAATCTCAATTATGTTATTTAATAATGCCAGTTGTCATAAGAGTTATTTCGCAAATAGAATCTCTTTTCAAAAGTATGTTGCTCTTTAAAATTACCCTAATAAAGTTATTTGTTTTGTGTTTGCACTCTCAGCAAAATGGTGCGGTGGAACAAGGTGGATGAGAACTTTCGTGCGAACCAGTTTTATTGCGTGCTGCATGCTCGTAGAACAAGCGACTAGTTCTCGTTACTAGCGGTACCGGTGAATTGAAACTGAGCGTACAAGACGTGCTACACTCGGTGCACAGATTTTGCTAATGTGAACATCGGCGGCCCGAAGCGTCTCGATGGCTGCCCTTCTAAATCTTGCATCGCGTTGCGTGACCGTTACCTCACAACGGGGTCTTCCACCATGAACACGCATCACACGGCGTCCGATAGGAAAGCTCGTGAAAAGCGCGTAGAAAGTGATAAAAATGATTAATTATGCTGTCGTATATTTTTTTATTGAATCTAATTTTATTATCATCCACTCGTCCGGCGCCTGGTCCCGCCAGGTCCCGTGGGCTGGTGAATGACCGACCGCAAACAAACGAGAGAGCGAACGCGACAGGCGAAAACTCGTCGGCGTACCATGACTGTTCCTTACGTTCCTGTTTTCCTGCTTATTTTTTATTGGGTGGGCTTGAACTTCGGCGCCCATCCCGAGTTCATCCCTCCCTCTGTGCCGGGAATGTGTTCAAGGCTTTGATCCTACCCACGGGTACTTTATTATCACTTCTACTGATGGGTCATCCATCCGAGTAACCCAAAAGAGCCTGTTCCGCAACGGACGGTTTTGGTGGGCACGACGTTCCGTTTCGGGGAAATTGGTCCCGTCCGACGGCCCCGCTCGGGGATGTAGGTCTATAAAACTGAATTTATGGCATTAAAATTACAACCCCCGAGGCTCGAAACCAAGGGGGATGGGGGATGAGGATGAGGGACGCGCGTTTACAAGTAAAAATACAAAAGTACTTCAAGCTCGTGATGTTCGTGAAGGAAGGAACCACCGTCAGATATCCGACGAAACGGACGGTGGAAGAAGAATGGCCTCATCAAGCTGGAAATTGGCAGGAAAATAAAAATTCAGGAATACAAACCCCTTGCCCTCCCTCTCAAACGGGTCAATGAATGGAGGGAGTTGTTTTGGGAGCCGCAAGCCACTCCCAACCCAAGAACGACTTGTCGCACGGGCTCGTTCTCGGTCTCGCAGCATCCAACCAGCGCCTCCCATCCACCCCGCATGATGAATGTCTCGCCCGTTAAAGATGACGACGCGATAAAGGATAATAGCTCGAGCGCGCAACATTGTGCGTGCATTACGCTGGCACCGAAACTGTTGCAAAGCCAGGATCGCCACGTTACGTTGGCGAAGGATTTGTTTTCCTTCGCGCGGCGCTTCCCATGCAGCTCGCGTAGTGGTAGTATGTTTATCTTCGATGTCTTTTTTTTTCTTTGGCTGACATCGTGACGCCAACATTAATAGAGCAATTGTCTATGGGGCTTTGTATGGGGCCCGATGGAACAGTTGGCAGTTTTTTCCAAGACGGACGGACAGACGCAGCCGCATGTTGTCGCATGTTTAAGTACGGTTTTGTGTTGAAAAGAATCGGCTGAGTATCGGGCCACAAGTGGCAGAAAGATGTCCTTTATGTTTGAAAGTAAACAACAAAGGGAAGGGTGGTCGAAATATACGTAGGTCGTAAATATGTTTTTAACATTTTATGCGCTCATAACTGTTTAAACCGAACGGAACAGACAGTGGAGTAGAGGTTTGTCTCCTTTTATGGAAAAAAATGTGTTATTCCATCATTTTGGTTCATGATCAATCTTCCAGTGAATATTATGGTATGTATTTTTTCTGTAAAAAATGTACAAAAATAAGCAGTAGCTTTTTTTCTAGAAAATTACATCACAGTTTGTCTTAATGACAATGTCAATATAAATAAACATGTATACAAAAAATGTTAATTGTTTTCAACCTACCACGTGTTTAATAATTTTTAAGTCATAAAACTATCGCTAGCTTTTTCGATTAGAAGATTTGTTTAGTTATTACCCTACATTTTTTTATCGAGTTATTCGAAAAAGCGTCACCATCGCTATGCAGGATAGAATTGAAATTAACAAACAATTCGATTTGCTAACGACACATTCGCCTCAAGCTTTTCAGCCGCTATCTTTAATTTATCAACCAACGTGTTAAAAGGCTCATTAGCGATACAAATCATCTCATTTCCATATTTAAGCTCCTGCAATCTCGCCGTGCGCAGCTGTTGATTACCTACTTCCTTATTTAGTGGAGCTAGTAGTATCGCTCGAGCTTATTAAAGCACATCCTTTTCCATACACGAACATCAAACGTCAATTTTCGTCCGCTTAAGATACCGTGGGTGCATTAATCCATCGTCAGACGGATCGTCTCGTTTGGTACGGGGTGAAAAGTTTTAATGCTTTCTGACGTTCGGAAGCGCCTTTTAGCGCCGTCGGTGCGTGCTGTGCGTGCGGGTTGTAACGAGCATCAACGCGGAATGCGCACGGGGGTGGCCTCTACGCCAGTGGGTCGCACTGTCTTTACCTTATTCGGGCATTTACGCCATCCACCCCGACCACAATGTCGCTTATGATTGACTCATGTGCCTTGCGCGATAGGCAAGATGAAGACTCCGGTGATGATGCTCATGATGATGATGATGATGTGGTAATAATTCAATTAAAACTGTCATAAAATGGCTAGGCCCTCCAAACGGGTGACTTTGAGTTGAGAGACCTAGGGCATCAGGGCTCATTATGGAGATTTTGTGTCATCGGTGAGGGAAGATTTCACCTCAGCCTGTCACACCGCTAGTCAATTAATATTCAATCAATTCCTGCCATCGTCGGCTGTGAATGATTCTTTGGGGGTTTTCGTGTGGGAGATTCTCCCGATCGCGAGGGCCAGTGAGCAGCAACATTTCGTGAAGTGTGCGGTACGAATGAAAATATATTCATACCGCGAATACTTCCCATGCCTGTGCTTCTGTGTGTCTAATGCAAGCAAAGAAAGGAGAACTGTCGGTTTCGCGCGAGACCGCGACATGGTATGCGTGCTCATGTGAGTAATGCCCGCTGCTGATGAGCCATCATATTCGCACCTTCGAACGATGCAACGATGGCGTCACTGGGTTGCAGTGCAACCCGGCAACAATTATCATTCCGTGTGCTCGTTCCGGATACGCTAGCGAACCCGCCGGTCGTCTGGTCTGGACGATGATTTGCATTCCACGCATGTCGCTGCTAAGCTGGAACAATATGACGGAAGCTGACAATAATTGAGTGCAATGGTTTAATTCGATTTTAATATTGTAGTTGAATAGGTTGTCTTATTTATAGCTGATCGTTTTTTTCCCCCTATTATCCTTGCTCGATTAATCCAGTTAGTTCACAATATCAGATGTAATTGTGCGGTTTCTCCATGACAGTAACTAGCTTTTTAGTTTTCTGACCTACTGTGTGGTTTGCTCCGTCCATGAGGAGCTCTGCAATATTCTAATTAAATTTCGTTTATTAGCATAGATTACTGTGTATTAATTAAATTCATAGCTTCGACGCGGTATACAAAAAAGGGGGAGAGTTTCCACACCACATCCTCGCTTCCTACACATACACGGTCAGCGGAAGTCGTTGTTTCTGAATTAATAGATCGGATGCATGCCGCTGCTGCTGCTGCTGCTGCTGCTCTGCACAGACGTTTCCGCCGCTCCATACGCAAATAATGTTCACATTTGCGGTCGGTTTTGCATGTCTGCCGCGAATGGGAGGAACGACAGCGGATGGATGGAAAGGGCACAAGGGGGCGATGATTGAAGTAAAGTGCTGCCCGGTACGGTCGGTCCCCGCTCTGGGGAATATAGCACGCATTAGCACTTGCGCCAGCAGCGGTTGAAGCCCATTAGCTTTAATTTGGCGCGTGAACGCACTTTCTGTCCCTGAGAGTGCCGCCGTTCATCCCGCTGCCGCAGGCGCTTCCAGGATCCAGGATCCAGAACACAGCAACTTCCTGTGGATCCTGTACGCTCTGGCTGGAACACCCAGTAGCATGCCAAAATTTATGCGCCAGCGTCCTATATTCTTCCGGAAATGGTGTAGCGGCGGTTCTGCGTCGTTAAAGGGGTTCGTTGCTGGGGCTTAAATTTGTTGTTAAATTATGAAATGGCTGCTGTGTAGTTCCGCCCAACATCTGGGTCAAGTTGTTGCCTGTTGTTCGGAGCGGGTGCTTGAATTTAGGGAAATTAATACTCAAATACTCAAATTTTGTTGTTGTAATTTATGGTTTGACAGCATTATAATAATTTTATTTATAAAGGTGCTGGTAAATGGATGACAAGTCTAATTAAATGATTAACTTTGTCCTCCCTTACAACAATATCATGATATCATGGGCAAATTGTTATTTGTTGTTTTATATAAACAAATTGCTAACGCTTGAGTAAACATTCTGCAACAACAGTCATTAATGTATACTCTACACAACGATAAACACTGCGATAAAAGTCGTTAGTGAAGAAATCGATACGTTCCTATGAATCTATTACACTCCATCTTTGGTCAGAACCGACGCATCGTTGAACGTTGCCAACACGCTCTAAGCACTTTATGCACTTGAAGTTTGGATGTTGGAGAGGTTTCGGAAAATCATCACCTTTCCAGGAGCCAAGCATTGGGAGGGAGCCGATTTTCTGTTCTCTGAGAGTGCCGCCGACTGCCACTTATGGTCTAATTGCACGGCACGGTAATGGACTGCCTATGATAGTGCTCGACACTCCATAACACCACTCTGCCGTTAGCACCTGAACCAGCAGCTGTTGCAACGCTAAGAATTGGCAGAACCTCTGGCTTGCGTATGTGTGTGATCTGTCTGACCCGTTTGGCTCTCATTTCACGGTGCCATATTGTGACTATGTGTAGGATGAGCGTAAAACCCACCCAAACATTTGAATTTCAAATTATCCCGAATAGTCAGGTGAGACGAGTCGCTACCGGCAGATGTCTGGCCGCTTTCGGTGACAAAGTGTCGTCGGTGGTAGGTCCTGCAGGTTGTGAGCACCACCTCATACACTTTAGTTTCGAATTCACTTACGCTTGGAACGTCTTTCGAACGTCTCGATTTCAATTAAGTGTAGCATTCCTGAAGGGATAACTTCCAGTGGCTCTGGATGTCTCGGGCACATCTTGTGGAGAGTATGGCACGCTTGTGGAATTTCGCACTTACACATCGTCCAACCCTTTCCCGTCCGGGCTGTAAAGGCACACCTTAGCCCGAAGGCGCCAGAAATAATATCTTCGGACACTCTTTTATGGTGCCGGCAGCACCCAACAACAACTAAACAAAAATACCACATCAACAGACCACCTTCGGGAGACAGGAAGGTTCGGGGCCTGGTAGCTACTAAATGTCAAGGCTGGACGCTCTCCACGCTTCCTAACACGGCTGAAGCAAGACTGGGACAAAAAAAAAAAAACGTGGGCGTGTGCGCGCGAGGTGATAAAGCTGCCCAATATCTCTGCACGAACTCGAACTCCTTACTTTAATAACATAATTAGCACTTGTGTGGCTAAAAGCGAACCAGACCAGGTCGCTTGTTAGGTTAGACGCCTGGAGTTTAGCGTTTTGGGGGTGGCCGTAATTTTATTCTTCTTCCCGTTCGGGCTGTTGTGCACTTTCCGGCGCCGCATATCACCTGGTGTTCGAGGTGTCGTGGGCGTTTGAAGAAACTATTCCACAACACCCACATCGTTATCGAGGCGGAGGGAGGTAGAATCGAATTGTTCGTTTTACGGCTGCTGGCTGTGTGTTGGCAGCACATGCAAGCTTACGCACAGAAGTGGCTGGTAGATTGCGTGCGTCGCTTCGGTAGTGGTGTTTCAGGCTATCTTCTGCTGAAGGTTGTCCGGTTTGCATGGTACATGCTTTAAATGTCCTCATGCGATGATACGCGCTGGTTCGAAACAAGTTTTAGCTGTTGTTTTGGTTTTTGAAGGTTACACCGTGACATCCACGGTAGACATTAGGGAACGAACGTAAAGCAGGCTTAATCTGCATTCAGCCGAAAATTAGACATTGACGTAACGTTGCGAGTCCAGTCCACAAGTGTGGTAGAGCGATAATCATCGCCGGGTTTTGGAATCAAGTGCCCTGCTAGAGATCTTCTCCACGCGAAGGTTACCATCCGTTTCTGTTCCGCTAAACTTACGCTAGCTCATGGCTAGAAGTTACGTCCGAAAAGTAATCAATCAACTGTTTCCTCTCCATTTCGTTACACACGCATCGACTTACCTCCCGGTAACGCATATCCCCTAATTATGTAGCCATCTTGCGATCGGATTTAGGAAATTTGTCCCTTACAGTTTCAGATCGTCCGGAAAATCGGTCATAGAACCGCCAGCAGATCCATCAATCATTCTTTGCTGAATTCAATTTCGACTTTTTTCAAGGGGCGAAAAGCTCACACTAGGCTTGAGAGGATGGTCTACGATGCTAGTGTTTATGGTTCCTTTTTGTTTGAAATGGATCAAACATACACACCCATACACACCTCCAGCTGAGACTCGTAAAGTTCGTTGTACCATATTGAAACAAAACCCATCGGTCATTTTCTGCCGGATTGCCTTGCGGCGAAGGAGAACAAACGTCACGGTTGTGGGGTGACCGAATAAAAAAAAAACCCTCATCTTCAATCCCGGTACTTCATCCGCTTCTGTCACTCGCTAGCGTCGTGCAGCAGCCGGGAGCAATCTGTCAACAGAAATTGAAATTAATGTTCTTTTAATGGTGCAGTGTAAATTCCGCTCGACGGCAAGAGTTATACCGCGGTAACGGAGCCGGTGTCAGAAGCCGGTGGGAGTGTAAAGTGGAAACACAAACTTCAACCCCGTTGACCCCGGTGACGCCGTTGGAAAACGCCTCGTATCGTCGGAACAGGGAGAAGAGGAAGGGGGAGGGGGAGTGAATTAAATGTTTAATTACTTAATTGGAAATGTAAATGAACGATATTTGCGAATGACGAATGCCGCCGGGAAAAGGTCGCGCCGGAGAAACGAGTGCAGCAAACACAGCTGACGAATGTTGCGTTGAAGAAGCGCACAATACAGCAAGATGGATGGTAAAGTCATGAGGTTCGTTTGGTTGTGAGCGAAGCTGGAGAAGAGTGAACCGAGTTTTGGCCATTTAGTTGCGCTTTAACGTCGAGTCATTTATCCAAATGGATGAAATAACAAGCAACGTTCTCGGAAACGATGACTCTAACGTTATCTTATCTCGGCGCTATGTTTGCGTTTATGCTGGCGTGGTTTTATCTACTCTTTAAAACTTTACCTTCCCTGATGAGCAGCAAATTAAGGTACATCTTTTGGTTTGTTTGTATTTTTTTATTCACTGATTATTCATAAGTGGTTTTTTGTTTTTTAAAAAAAGTGTTGTGTTAAATTTTACAAAATTTTTTGCTTTATTTTCTCTCCACCTGACTGGACATCCATATGATACCTTTTGTCACCATTGCGTTGCGATATTTAATACGACTATCTGCTCAGTACAGTTGCTTCACGAAACAGGTCTGTTTCTACTGCCAAGATAGAAAGGCCATTTTAATGTCAGCAGCAAGTTCTCTCTCATTACATTCACTTTCACTCCGATGTTGCCCCGACCAGTCTCGGTGCAATGTTGTTGCCGGCTTGCGGCTGCTCGGTGTCGTCCGATCGGAAGAACGATTAAAACCCGTCGCTCGCTGCTCGGCCAGCGTGCGCTGCAGACGAGCCACGCCGGAAACCGGTTGTTGAGTGATCGTTTCGGAAGCGTTTAACTCGGTGCCGACACCGAGGCGACCCTCCGGGGCCGACCAACAACAAGTTGGTCATGTTACGACAAACATGATTCAATGGATGGTTTTCCGGTTTTTCCTTTCGTTTGGATGCTGGGAAAATGGGCCCCGTTTGCTCGTTGTGGACGCTCGTGCAAATCGTCGGTTTCACCCGGCGGCCGGCAATTGGCGCCGTTCCCTAAAGTGGTTTGGGGTGGAAAGGGCTTATCAGAAAACCCTACCGAAGCCAATCAGAGGGAAATCGCTCGTAGCACGGACGGACGGACGGATGGACGGTCGCTTGACCGGGAAAAACTCGGCTTGGTGACGCACTGTCGATGTAATTTTTATTACGAACCGGTTTCGCGTGAGCCGCATCATTAAATTGATCTTGATTTTATTGCGGCTCGAATCAAAGTAGAGTGAGAAAGAGAAAGGGAGAATGACGGAGCAGAGGTGCAAGCAGGTGTCACTTCGTTCCAGCCTCGATTGCCTTTAAGCGATTCAATGCTTTTAGTTCGTTTTTGTTGTACAGAAACGCTTCACGCGTAAGTGAAACCATTACAAAGTAATGTTGAAAAAGGCTACCATAAACAGGTGTTGCTTTAACTAATTTTATTGAATCTTGCTATCTTCTGACGTATTCAATTTTACTGTACTACCTTACCTTTTTTTAGTTTGGAGTTTTTCGTATGTTTAGTTAGTGTATTTGTTTGTTTTCTCAATTAATTTGAAGATTCTGTGTTTGAAGTTGCAATCACAGTAACTATTAAATTTCTTAGAGTTCAAGTATGTCACTTTACTTTTACTTTTTTGTCAACAATTTAAAAGTATATTTATATAAATTTGTGGAAAATGTGCAAATTTCAACTAGAAGCAAAACAATTAAAATTAGATAAATAAGAAAAAAATGTGTTTATATTTGAAATGCTAAGATTTTTGTTTAAAGAATATTTTTTGACATATTAGAAGAGAAAAAAAGGACGACATTTTACTTAATTTGCTAAAAGGACAACACAAGACTAAATTTAAGCTGGAATGAAAATAAATAACAAAGTTTTGTTTAAAAAAACTCAAATTAATTCAATTTTTAATTTTTTAGTATTTTAAATGCTTTATTGTTCCGAGAAACACAAATGGACGCTCATTTTAGCCTTGGATTTTGTTATTTAAAGTAACAAGACTCAATAAAAGTTTTTTTTAATTACTTATTCGGCAAACTTTGAGACATTAAAAATATAAGTAACAAAAATAGTATGTTTCAATTTATGACAATAGTTAAAAATTTGGTACAAATTGACAGTTGATTGACTGATATTTTGTAATGAAATTAAACTAATCCTACTATGTTTTCATATTCTGAAGTGTCTTGTAAATATTGATATAAATTGAAGAAAAATGTCGTAAACTCCTTATCCTACCACTTAATTATTTAAACAAGCTTCAATTTTAACCCAACCCACAGGAGCAACTGAGAGAGCATACACATCTCATCAAACCATTAATACTGCATCAGATCGGCACTTAATTTGCATTCCAACATGCCGCCCATTCTCCCGACTACTTTGACTTGGTCGGCATGTGAACCCGTAAAATTGTGGGCTTCCCCAAATACGGTAATGAAATGGTTTCTTATCGCGTGTGCCGTGAAATTGAACCCAATCCCGCTAGTGATGTCCGTTCCCTTCTCGGGGAGTGGGGATTCACTCAGCATGGGTTTCCTTTCGCGTGCGAAAGTTTGCCCAGGTTTATTTGGGAAAGCAGAAGCGGCCCGGCATGAGATAGTTCGCTCGTCGTATTCGATCAACGGTTTCCGTGTTCGTTACTTTTATATGATGGCTGTACGAATAAAGCCCCACAGAAGTTTAACCTGGGGCGTGGGTTGCTCCGGAACTGGATTCCTTTCGATAATTTGGTGAACCCCTTTTGGTAACGTTCGGGCTGCAATCTCGCATCAGCGTTTTAGTTAGCAGTCCGCCTTATCAGCATTACGCGATTACCGCGATTCGGGGGAGAGATTATTGCGAAACTAATTCCACACTATCCGTATTTTGTGCACCCCAAAACGCACGCGAACCCGTGGGCAGGCCAACAACTTTGGTGCTGTGGTATTTACGCGAAACTCCCTCCGGTTATAGCCCAGCGAAAGCACGCACAATACCTTCCGTTGTAGACGGCAATCGGATTGTCTGGGGCAAACACGGTTCGCAAACGGATCGCCGTGCCGGGCTTCTTGGAATAAACTCCCTCCCCAGCGGCAGCTCATCCGCACGATGGCGAGTTTTCCGTGCACCGAAACCGGCGCCGGGGAAAATAAACCAATTTCGTTCCGATGCATTTATTTAGCGTGCAACGTTCGCGGCACGGGCGTTTTTGTGCTGCTCTCCGTGCGAGCGTCTGCCGACGAAAGCGTGAGCCCATAGAACGGAAGTCGAAAAACAGGCCCACTTGGTGCAAACCCGTGCACCGAAACAGGATGTGAATGCAAATTACATATTGTAACGATTTTTTTTTTTCGTTGCTTTCTTTTCTCTCCTTTTTGCGTCGAACCTTTTCTCATGGATTCGGGCTTTTGCGAAGAAGCTGCAGCTGCCAATTCCGTCAGGGTCGGTTGGCGCTTTACGGCGGGCCGAACGGGCAGGTAGAGTCCAACAAACGGCCCTCGGAAAGCTTTGGCCTCGGTACCTGTTTATTATGTATGGGCTCGTCCTCTAGTACGGCTCGCTTCCTAGAAACCGGTCGAACCGGACTCACGTCATGCGGCGATTCACGCTCGCACGAAGGCTCGTGCCTTCGGACGTGGAAAGGAACCTGACCGGCTTGCCCCGGCCGGGATTGCTTTCGGTGGGAAAACGAAGGATTTTGTAGCTGGTCGGGCCGTGTGTTTCGTTTTCGTTTGTTTTTTTTTGTATTGTGTCTGCGAGAGCATGAATAACATTTGAAGCTCTGTCGGGACACACCGCATAGGGACGCAGGCAAAAGGGGTTTTTGTATTTTAATGGAAGGTCGCTTTGCGTAGGAATTTATAAATTGATGGGCTTTCGTGTTCCATGTTCTCGTACCGGTCGGCTCCAATCTCTTCCCAATTTTCCCGCTGGCTGCTGCGGCACGGACATTGGAATGCGAGGCGAAACTCTACGGCTGCGTGCGGTCCTTTAGGGCAGATTTTGATAATAGAGTCACATTATCTCATTAGGATTTGGAAGGAGCGTTCTGCGGTGGGATAAGAACATTGTACGGGAAGGCTCGAAATACGAGGTTTTGGGGCGAGATTTGCTGTAAGTCATAATTTTTGATTGTGGAATTTGAAAGTTTGTTGATATCCGAGCATTTGTGGGGGTGGTTAGCAAACCACCGAGAGGTTAAAACAAAAAGTAATTTATATAGGACCGAGAGGTTCGTTTCAAGTAATTTTTTTGGGTTTTATATAGGACACGAAAAATATTTCATACTTGCACAATACGTATGGGGTCGTTTCTTTGGTCGGTTAATATATCTTTTTCACTCGCATTATAATCAGATTAAGATATATAAATGATTTTGGCAGATAGAGAAACTGTTTAAAGCCATGAAATATCTGGTATTATAAACGTCAGCATACTCATCCTCAGAATCAACAAGGCATAGAGCGAGCGAATAATTTCACCATCACCAAAATTTCCCTCCCACATTAAGTTAAATAATGCCATTTGTCGTTTGATTGCACACAATCTTCACCTGAACTTCCCAACACGACTTCGGGCGGCAAACTGCTGCAGAGACATGACAATTTTAATTAAAAATATGTCTTCCGGCTGTCGGCTGTGGTTTTCGGTGACGCATATCACGACATCGGTGGATAAACTTCCGTTTTTTTTTCGGATGCCTCTCTGGATGCGTTCTTCCATACCGTGCGCTTTGCGCTTCCCGAGGCATACAAATTGTGGCTTTCATTCCGTAGGCCTGGGGTGCGAGAAAGTTAAGGGGACCGAGCAAAGTTTCCACTTTTTCCGTCCGCACATTCCGTGCGACACTTCATTACCATTATTTTCTTATTATACAATCAAGAAACCAGTCGTCGGCTCATCCGCAACATGCTGGATGGGTGCGATGGTGTACTTGGAATAATTATGAACGACATTAATAAATATGAACGAGTTAACACACAGCGCAGCGACGGGTTTGACGAACAATGGGAAAAGATCGGCCGTTGATATTTTGTATTAAATTGAACAATGTTTTGAGATAGAAAAAATACAAAACGAACTAACGCAGAGTAAGATTTTAGTTCTGTTTTTGTTTTGAAATAAATTTCTTTTCTATTATTGAGGCTTCATTTTCTTTCGTTCTCACAATCACAGTTACGTCAGCTGGATTTAAAAAAAGCACCCTTCTTGCCAATCCAATCTTGGCCACTTTAACCGGCAAAGCAACTTTTCCTTTTCAGCATCGTTACATTACGGAGCTAGGTGGATTACAAGTGTTGCCAGCATTAGTTTCGTATCACTTGGTGAAGTGTTCGCAGCCAAGCGTGTTTCTTCAGCTTGAGAGGGAAATTTTTAAACAAACTTTCTCGTTCCCGGTGGGCAGATCGTTCGATTGCCAACGTCTCCTTTTTTAACTCGATATCTAAAATATGAACGAACCAATCCGAAGCTCCACCAGAGACATCAACAGTTTGCTGCACATCAGCAGCGAGAAATCATGTGTCGGACATACGCTGCAACGAAACAACACGTTTGCAAATAGAGCAAACACAATGCCCCGCCATTCCCGGATCCAAGTCATTTGGCGAACTTTTTCCAACACAGTAGAGGTTTTTATAGAACGAAACGAAAAAATCTCATCTGCTTGAGAAACGCCCTTCGTCTGCCGCACCGTATGTCGTTTCCTCGCGGACACTGTGGTGCAAAGTTTACATTCGCGATGTTCCCGCGATCTCCGCCCTTGGAGCGCCATTTGTCCCCACGCTTTATTGCTATTCTATCGCAATTCGCACTCAGGCGCACTGTGTGTATGTGTGTGTGTCAGCAAAGTTTCCTGACACCCGGAGCGACGGACCCGCGGGACATGCGGATGCTTTTATGCATGGGAAGAACGCATAACGTGCACGCGGCAAAGACAAACTTTGGTGCCGAGTAAGGGAAAGACACACTAAAAGGAACGGTCGCGGTCGTGGGTAAGAATTTGTCGCAAAATGTAAAAAGCAAGAAGAAAGAAAAACAACATGATGCTGAGCAAAACAAATAGTACTGCTTGGGAAAAATTGTATAAAATGCAAGCGCTTTGCTAATCATAAAATGGGACGGTGATGGGAAAAGTGCTGGCATGGTGAGAAAGCCATACACCCACCACAGTGATGCGCCGTGGGTATATTTAGCGAGAATGTCTTTCAACGTCACCGGGCGCTGCTATCATTGGCACCGTCGTCAAATTCATGGCCAGAGTGCATCTCGAAGAGGTCTCCGGTGGGTGCACGTTAGTGTCACCATTTGCGACATGATATCTCCTAGGGAATGAGGTTGCAAATGCTCGACGAAGGCGTATTTATTGGATATGGAATGTATTTTGGAATGCAATTTTTGTGTAATCGTTTTAAGGAGAAAATGATGAGTGATTTTTGATATAATAGAGCCGAATTGGATTGGATTTATAGGATAGTTTATTTAAACTGTTTTTATATATTTCCGAGCGATGATTTAAAATTTCACGGAACATGTGAAATAATTATATTTAGTATGAAAATATTTATCTAACAGAAATTATTCAAATTTGATTATTAACTTAACTTATTAACTCTAATTAACTTAGCAGCTCAATTAGATATGATTTATTACGCATATTATCATGCATATGTAAAACTGCAAAATGTAAAAAGCATTAATGGTTTGTAGCAAAATCTTTAAATTTCTATAAGAGTAATCATTGCAATTTTATGTAAATTATAAGCCTTTTAAAAATAAAACAAGGAATCATGTTTTATTAAACAGATAAATCAGATAATCAGATAAATCAGATAAATCAGATTAAAGATAGATTAAACAGATAATCTTAAATAAAGAAAATATAAACATCTCATTTTAGCGATTTACAATTGTTCTCGATAAGAGTTTTTTTACAATATTAATTCATAATTTGATTCTAAAGTAATTAATTATACGGAATTTCTTAGAAGAGATAGCATAATAGTTATTTCTGACAGACTATGTTCAAAAGAAGATGAAAAGCAACGAATATTTGCAAATGTTTTAACGGGTTTTCATTGTCGTTATGCCGACAACCACAAAGTTCCCTGATGATGATGTCTTGATGTAAAATTTTTTTAAGTAATTTCAGTAAATTTTTTTGAAATCTTTTGCTTTAGAATCCTCGGTGGTACCATAACAAAGATAATTTTAAAATGTAATTAAAAGATACATTGTTAAGTTCCGTTCCAACACTAAGAAATGCTCTTCAATTTTATACACACGATCGCTTGTTTTTGTGTTAATAGACCTTGACGTTGAAAAACCTCCGCCCTAATATCGTTGCTATCGTATTGTCGCATTTTCCGCCTATCTTGGGAACAGATGTCGGGCGGATAATCTTATCACAATGGCAATATTATATACGACCACCCGCAACCACCTGGTAGGGTAGGAAGTGAAAAATGCAAACAAACCTTTGGCGTCCCGAGTGGGGCGAGCGTGAGCCCCACCAATCACCAACATTATGCTGCTGGCATCCACCCACCCAACCACCAGTCAGTTAACAGTCACTAAATGAGACGCATTGTGGCATCCGTTAACGAAGCCCACTTCCCACTACAGAGAGATCTTTTCCCGCACGGGCCACTTCCTTCCTTCCGGGGCAGCTTTTCCGGCGCAGCACATTTTTCATAACCGACAGCGGGAACCCCAAATGCCGGAGGAGGGAGGGAGGGGGTGGGGAAAGGTGCGATTCATAAAAAAGCCTGTAACGGGCTGGCAAGCATAACGCGAAAGAGCCCACCGGAGCCGAACACTGGTTGGGTTCGGCGGTGCGCATGGCATTAGGTGCAGATGCATGAAGCATAAATGCAGTCACGCCTGCCGGGAGAGTCGCGCATAAAAATCAGGGAATTATTGTTTTACAACGATGCGGGTGTGCTTGTGGGGAGGAGGGAGGAGGGAGGAAGGCATGGCGGATGACGAAACGGTACACAAATTGCCTGTGTTGTCCGCCTTGTTGTGCACACGTGCTCGGGAGAGCATCGCATGATGTTTGTTTGTCTGTGTTTGTGATGGTGGGCGGGTGGGGGAGGGTGTACGACCGCGAGACACCAGGGAGGCGGAACGGGCAATGAAAGGGCTCTGATGGTTGGGTTCGGTGTTGTTGTGGGCGCTGCTGCTGTTGTTGTTGTTTGATTGTTACTTTGTCTTGTGCTTACTTTTGTTTGCCATCGCAGTCGTCAGTCGCATCTTCTTCCGCCGTCTCCGTCGTCGGCTGGATCGTGTTTCCGGCCTCGGCCCGGGGTAAGACCGTGCCGGGTTTGTGGCGAGTGCAATTGCAATGATTACAGTTAGATGCAACCGTGGGATGCACGGGTTGGTTCAAAGGGAAGAGGAAAACAGCGACTGAGGTTTGTAGCAGCTGTTCCGACCAAGATAGTGCGAATGAAAGAAAAGATTCCGCTGGAGAAAAGAAGGCCTACGTTTGGTGGGGTGCGTGAAGCGTAGGAGAAAACCATACGCAAGCCTAGCATATGTATGCAGCGGTCGGGGATTTGTTTATTTCTCGTTATGATCTCAATTATTAAATAGACGATCTGTTCGGCCATTTGACGCTGTAGTTTGGTAGACCCGCTTCGGAAACCATGCTGCACGCAATCAATTTACGGAAGCGGATGTCGGTCTGGATCTAAAGGGTAGCAAACATGTGCGTTCGATGCATTGTAATACCAAACAGGATGACTTGAGAGATGCTTGTCTGTTTGAGGATATATATTTAATATAACCGCCTTTGAAAATAAATGTTTCAAATAATTTAAAATGCTAATTAATTACAAAAACTAAAAAAGGATTTTTTTTCTTTACAGGTAACATGGAAAAAAATCATATTCAACTACATCTTCCTCATTTTAATGCTAACAGTAAGTCAGTCAACCGCATGCCTATAACGTATCAAGTCCTGTGCTTCGAACGTTGTGCATTATCGATCAGAACAATTTATGAGCTATGCACCGGTGCTCGTAAATCATGCTACGCTATTTTGTGCCGCTCTCGTGAAGCTACCATATAGATTGGATACGCTGAGGTTACCTTACATGAAGATATACTATCGGTGTCATACTTCTTCCTAGCAAAATGCTATAAAAAGCGCATGCTAAAAGACTACAATTTGCTTCAACTGCTTCATGACACATCGAACAGCCCATTTACCTATAGCCGCAGGCAGTTTGGTACATGCATCGGAAGAAAACCTGCACGCGGCCCGTCTAGAAAACCGATTTGAAGGAACAGAGTAAAAAAAAATGGGAAGACATCCCAAAAATTCTTACCACCAGTATCGCAGTCGAATCGGGTTTTTTACGGCAACATTTTCGGTGGGTGGAGTTTGAGGGTATGGTGAAAAATATCAAGTAATAACAATGCTCATTTATATTCCTTCGTGTCTAGACGTAAATCGCTTTCTGTATTAAGGCTTCCGGTAGGATGGCTGTTTCAGTTTTGAGTTATTTCTTTGCGACGTACTTGATATTTTTTGTGATCTTGTACCATTACGTACGTATGCTTGAAAGACTTTTAGTATTGTTTTTCTCGCGGTATCACTTACATATTTTTTAGCGTTGGGGAAGTTATTTTCAAGCTCTTACGGAAAGTTTTACTTTTCAAATTGCAAGAAAAGCAAAACTATATAGAAATATCGTATGAAATAATTTCACGACTGCGGTTCTTAGTCTGCTGACAGTTGAGTTGTGGAAACAAAAACGAAATAGATTTAAAGAACAAGACATTTCAAAATGTACATAGCACGCTATGGTTCTGTTTGCTGGAAAGCACAAAGCAACTATTATCGCATTCCAAGCGGGAAGGAATGCGCACAACACGTTATAAAGTTTGGGCCAAAAAGGTATGTTTAGCCGAAATGAAAGTTTTTTAGCAACGCGAGGGGGTAGGTGCAAGCCAAAAAGTGAAGGCATTATTTGCTATGGTTTTGTATTCTTTTGGCATTATTGCTCATTTTCAGTAAGCTTTTAATTTTTTATCATAGTTTGAGAGGTATAAATTGAAATATAAATATATTTAATTTATTATTAAACACTACAATGCAGAAACCAGAAAAAATACTTGCTTCTTGTCTGGCTATGTCAAACAAAGCTTGTTTTTACGAATGCCATGATCAGCATTAAGCCGCCTTGCGGATTACCGAGATGTTGATCAACATTTACATTCATATATTCACTCATCCAAGGCTGGTGAGTCACGAACTCAGGAAGGCTCGTTCGTGATGAATCACGCGCCGGCACGTAAAATGAAAGATGCAAAATTCCGATACATGTGGCACTCGATATTACCCCTAGATGGGGGTGTACTATTTTGGGAGTCTCTCGTGGTGACGCGCACAAGGTCCGCAACGTGTGTCACTTTTACAGTAATGGTGGTTTTTGGGGGTGTAACCGGATGGTTTTTATGTACTATTTAAAATGTTAAACTACCACCCCCTGTGCGATGATTCAAATACGTACGTGCCAATACTTTCTAAAAAGTGTTAGTCATTTGCTTGTTTGTTCGGAAAGGAACATTGTATTTCCTATCCTCCTGACGGGTTAATGGGCGATCTTGGGCGCCACATGCCACTCCTGATCTTGAAATTTCAATACAATACAGAAAAGATTCAGAGCATGAAGCAATGAATTTCTAAGATCCAATCCCTTGTATGAAATGCTTTCAACGGTGACGAAGGGCTTTAATAAAAGCTGAGCTTTCGTTGTAAAAATGATTATATTTTTCTCACAACGATCACGACGGGTATCATACCCATCTCATGCAAGACATTTTACGATATACCTCCAATGCAGCGCGCGGCAAATATGGTTAAACGTGCGGTACGTAAGAGTAATTTTTACTACCAGTGGGTTATATTGCGACCCAATTACGGAGCGTCGTCTTCACATACGCTTCCTGTGGGCACCATCCGTTGGCACCGTCGCCAACAACGCACATCCAGAATCCATTGAAACGCGTCACGAAACTTACAGCATTTCATTTTACCATAATATCATCTCCATTTTCATAAGTTCGGCTCGCCAGCTTGCCGATGGTTGTGCGTGCAATTTTGTGTCATTGGCAGAATAGTGAGCGCTCGCAACCCGCCGTGAACTCGCCTGGAACGGCACGGGGTTTCCGTCGGTTGCGCTAAGTATGATTAGATTGTTAATGGAAATTTAAATTTTACTCAATCTGCGCGGTGCGGCAAGCAAGTACATGGCACGGTGGTCGAGATAAAGCATATTTTTAACAGGCGGAAAGACACTCGCTAATACGTCGGGCGTCGGTTGCGTCTTACACGTAAGTCCCGGGAAATGGATAACAATGGATGCGCGCATCATTTCGCACGGAAACAAGATGCTGTGCCGAGATTTGCTTTCTGCTCCTCCGCTCACGTGCTCCGAGTAGAGAACGGGAAAGTTCGTATCGCGGCGAAAGGTATGTCGATGTGTAAGCGACATTGGATTTGAGTGACTGAAAACACCTTTTCCGCCAAGCACGTGACGTTCTGGTTTCGTGCTACGATTCGTGCCGTTTAACGACGAAACGATAGTTGGTTAAGTGAGTGTTAATAATCTTGAAGCATCACAGTGTCGTTAAATCGGGCCATTCGCGAGGTCTCGGTTTAGCACACCGGTGCTAATATTAGTCCCAAAACCCTGATTGTTTGTGGTTTACTGTCGGGGGGCGTGCTTGCTGATGAGATGCTGCAGCTTTAAGGTTTTTGTGCACGAAAATGGTGCACGTAATGATTGTTGGGAAGTTTTCAATTTTATTTTTTATGTTTATTTGGGATGAATTTGCCTGTTAACAGATATTTTACAGTAGCGCTTGAATAAGAAAGAATTTATTTCTTACATTTAAGAGTAGCAGCCGTAGGAGAAAACACAAGAAGAACCACAAACGAAGCAAACGATATGTGATCTAAACGTTATCGAGAATTTTTCATATCAATCAGCTGCTTGAAGTAAGATAGGACAACATAATCCTCAATCAACACTCTTCAAACGAACCCAGCATTGCTTGCAATCAACGTTTCTGCTCATCAGCACCACCTTAGCTGCTCGTCAAAACCACGATCGATAAGCACGGTCCGTCGATTAGTTACCTATCTTCGTCACCTTTGCCAACCACACTGAGGCTTTCGCATTTGTTGATTTAAGTGTTGTTCGAAGATTCTGGTTCAGGCTATCGGAACAAACCGTTCAAACAACCCTCTCCATATCGCACTCCGACTGCTGCGCCCCTGCTTCTGTTTGTTCGTACCCCCGACGACCAGCGGGGAAGGAAAGAGTTTCCCAACAGGCCAAAAACCCTTTTTTCCGAGCGCACAGATTAAGTGATGGCTCGACGAGTGGCATATGCTTTCGAGATTCGGAATTTGTTATGATGCAAACCAGCTGGCAACGAGTGTTGCGATGCCAACCGCGCCGGCCGTGCCGGATGGTTCTTACGTATGGGGGGTAGGAAAAAACGAAACTCTGCATACGTTTTGACCATACGAAACCATCATGGAAGGAGTGCGATGGCCGTTTTGAACACGCAAGTCTTCACGTTTCGCACAGCGAACGGCACAGCAGCAGACCCCGGGAGTAGTGTAAACATTTGCGAAGATATTGTTTTGTTATTCTAATGCTTCATGATTTTGTGTGTGTGTGTGCTACTTCTTGAGCATCATGTTGGGCTGCTTCGTAGCGTATGTGTCAAACTGTCGACAAAAAAGCAAAACAAAGACACAAAAAACGTCGATGACGAGCGAGGTAGATTGAATAAATGAGCAAAGTCGGAATAAATCTTCGAGCAGCTCGTGTTGCGCGGGTCGAATGTGAGACGAATTCGGTCGTTTTGAAGTGAAAATAATGACTTTTCGTTCAAAGTGCTTGAGGTTTCGTACCCAAGCTATAGTTGCATTCGTTTCGGTGTCGACAGGGCCGGAATGCATCACTGCTACCGGATGGCGCCAGTAGGTTGTTGTATGTGTGTGCATGTTTTTTTTTTATCTTCTTATCGATTTATGGTGCATTCCTATTGCTCTTCGTTACCTGACTTCGTTTTCCCGGTACGGTATTGTATGCTAATGAGATGTGCAAACCACTTGCACAAGGTTTCGATCGGGCAGAAACATTAGTTCAGTTAGGTATAAAAATAGCAAAACCGGTTTTTTTCTTGCCATAGATCCACACACTTATGAAAAGTGGAGGAATTTGCAGGAATAGAATGGGCCGGAATTTCTACAGGGTCAAAGTTCTTTTAATAGTTTGATTTGGATAGTTTTCTAAATAAATAAATGAATTAGCATTAAGGTGAAGAAATGAGAGTTATTTTGCAGAGAAAAAAAATAAAAAATGTTAAAGTTTGATTAAGGAGGCTAAAAAATAGATTTAAATTTTTTTGACATCATCAAGGCCAAATAATTGAATTCGTGTTGGTAGTGACTATGTTTATTGAATGGTGCTTTTACTTCGAGGACATTTCGTCCCTGATTGTCATAAATTTTAATAAAATAAAAAAATACATATATTTTAAGATTCTTCTTCTGCTTTCTAATGACCCCGAGCGTTGTGCTCACATTATATTCAAGGTTTTTTTGAACGTTGGCTGTTGATTAAAATATATCTTTCTCGTGCTTTGTAGAATAAAAATGTATGTGCTATGAACCTAGCACAATGCCCCATACATTTATATACAGTTTCTCCTTCTTCGGCCATGTTTAATTTAAACACAAACGTTTTCGATTGCGCATGGCTTCAATAATTTCATCGGTGCAAACTAATTTAATTTATAAAAAAAATGAAAATCACCATTTCCCAAAAACAAGTGCTTTAAACCGGTGCCACTTGGAAACAAAGAAACTCGTTTGAAATGGCTTCCGGTGCATTGTGCGAAGGGCATCTGTGTACGATTGCACTCATCATACCCTTCGGCAACGGTAAAATTCTTTTCTCTTCCCAATCACGCCACAATTACTTGCCCTACATTCATTACCAATCAAAGGGAGGTTTACAATTTCGCCACCACCACCGCCGGTACGAGCTCGTTACGGATGTTCAAAATTGGCCTAATAAAATTTTGATTAGCAACGGAAAGTAAAGTTCCGAAAAGCCCCGAATCTGTGTCCATTTGCCTGAGGTAGGGAGAAGTTGAGGAAGCCTTTTAAATAAAGAAAAAAACAAGGGCTCAAAAATTTTCTTTTACTCTTACCGCCAATTTTGTTCGATTTTATTTTCGCACGTACCACGTCGCGCATTGCTGATGAAGTTCTGGTGGTCAGTGCGAGGCTCCCAGTTCCGATGTCTGCAGGAGGAATTTGCTTTAAGGCAAGCAGGGCAGCGATTGAAACTCGGTTTTGAATACGAACATCGGGCCAATTGAATTTTCGGGCTGCTTTGTAAAATGGCTTTTTCATTTGATTTGCCCACGCTGGGTGGTGGAACGTTTCCAACGGTTTTGCGGAATGGTTTTACTTTTCCCGACCCGTGCATGGGGTGCTTTAGTAATCATGCTGTTAATTTTCTCATACTGCGCTAATTTTATGCCAGCCCATTCGGATTGAACGGCTTCACGGTGCGACTGTGGCCGGTGCACCAGTGGCCTATGGGGCATTTTGGGTGCACCGAACCGATTGGGATCGATTTCGAGGCATTCACAGCGAACACATTTTCACTTGCAAATAGGGGAACTGCAACTGCAAACATTCACCACAACCACAATCACCCCCGCTCCGTGCATGGATGTTTGGGTATGTGATATTTTGACTAGGAATTATCGGCACAAAAATTGTGTTTGACTAATGGAACCTTAAGCGTGAATAAAAAGGGCTCGAAATCTGCGCCGCACCACCAACGCGCGTGTTGTTTGTACACACTATGGCGTGATTTTTTAATAAAGTCTCCTCCTCCCGCATAGAGATGCGCCGCAGCAATCGTTTGCCCAAAAACCTGCACCCCAATGAGCTAAACTGGTGAAATATTTAGCTTCATAAATAATGCAAGTTAGTTTACGCCGTTGAGCAATGGGAAGGGAAAGAGCGGCCTGCGGGCTAACCCATGCAGCATAAATCATACACTCATAATTGAGTTGCCGATCGAGCGTGTGCGGTGTAGGTACGGTGAAGGGTCCCCCACACAACGACAGGTACGGGTCCTCCACGAGGTCGATACGCGTGACTCATTTTGATAATAAAAAGTTAACCAAATAAAATGGATGGAAAAATCGGGGTGTCGGTGAAAACGCGAACGCGACTTTGCTGGTGAAGGGTTGTTTTATATTTTGATAAATTTCATATCGTACTACAACCGCCGTTCTGCGAGACTCACCCCGGTACGGCAAACCGTGTCCATCACGGTCACGGTCGTGTTCGGGCGGTGCTTTGGGTGGAGCCATTTTGACATACGAATTGACTAAAAATTTATGTCCTGCTGCCAGCTCGCGCGCAACTAAGGCAATGAACATGAGTACGATGGTTGGAAACAGGCCGACCGGAATTGGATTGGATGATATCAATATGGAATGAGCTTGTGTTGGTTTGTGTGTGTGTGTGTGTTTTTTCTCTTCTCTTTAGCTCAACATTCCATTTTAACCGGTGGCTGTGGCCATCCCCGGTAACCGTTCACACCTTATGAAAATTGATAAATATTTGCTTACGAAATGGTTTAACATCCGTCGAAAGAAGGTGTTGAGTGAGAACGTTCACTATGAAGTATGTAAAATCTTTTGGTGGTGATGATAAATCATTTGGAAAAAATATTTGGTAGATGAACTATGAGATGGATAGATTTTCAGTATGCAAACGAATTTATTTACGATTTGTTCTATCAAGTTTTATTGCCTTCTCTGTGAGTAAATGGTACAAATTTTATAAAAATGCATAATTTATTAAAAAAAAATCTTTTTATCCTTTTTAAAACATTTTTCCAAACAGTGTGCGATAACAGCCATCTCGGAAGAAAATGCGAAATCTTCTCGCACCGATTGCCGGTGCTTCATATTTCTGTGATTGTTTTTCAATTATTCAGTGCAAACAATCGCAATAACACTTGGCTGGCTCGTTTCCTTGTGCGGTACTGGCTGCTGCTGTGGGCAGGATCGTATCAAACGTTCACATCAAATGGGGGCAGCACAAAAGCTTTCCATTCGTAATGAGCATGAGCGGAAAAGGTGTTGGTGAATGGTGCTTTGTGCAGAAATATCTAACGCTGCTGAAACGCACTTTCTTTAGAATGCATGAGATTCTGCATTTTGGTTGCTTTATATCGTGTATTAAACGTGCAAAGAGTTGAAATTATAAAATGCAGTCATTTTTTATTATTGAATGGCTGAAGCATTTATTATTTATTGTAGTACCATCAATTTTCCGATGCGTAACAATATCAAATCATTTTGTTTAAATACTAAACTGTTCTACGAATCATTTCTAGTTTAGTTTAGTTAGTACAAAGTTTAAACACTATTATAATACTTTAATATGAATCTTAATGGAGTTATTGGAGTTTATTATTTCATTTAGTTTGAATTTTGTTTACTTTATTCTAGCTGAACAAATAAAATATTTGTATTTAATTTCTTGTTAAATGTGCTGCTGGTTTTTATAATATCTAATGTCTTTGTGAGCTATAAAAATAACATCATAAACATAATTTATTCAAAATGTTGACAAACATATGAATTCGATTTTTGTTCATAAAAAACTGTATATTTTAAACATTGCGTATTTTGGTTTTTGATTATTGATTGATTTTATTGAGGGAAATAATTTAAACTTATTTGATTCCTTCACATTAAGTGTACTGGTTGAATTTAGAATGTGCTACACGAACTAAAAAACGTTAGCATTATCTTTCAAATAGTTTATTAAAATTAGATTAGATTCGATGTCAATCATGTGTCTGGCTATGCCGCTACCGTACCATATCAAACTGGGAACGAACAAACTCGATGAGGTAAGAAAGTTCAGCTTGTAGGCCTCCTGATTCACTTCCTCTCTCTCTTAGAGCTCTCATAGGAAATTGACACCAATACCTAATCGAGCCCTATCGAACCCGGTTCGGTTGAATGCGCATCCGGCACCGATCGGGGTAGCGAAAACCCAGCTGCAAAACCCGTCGAGGGCTCAAGTGTCAACAGGGACGTTATCAAATTTCTGCAACAAACAAAAAACGTAAAGGGGAAAGGAAAGGAGAAACCCTGTCCTCGGCCTCGCCCGTCGATAGTATCCGCCGCTATCGCTCACTTACTTGGCGTTGGCCCATCATGCGGCACACTGCAACACTTCGAGTCCTTTGATCTTGTTGAATGTGTCTTCTTGGTCTCCGTTCGTCTCCCCCATTCGATTACGTCCTTTTTATTCCCGTGCGTAGGTTTCCCGCCGCGCGCCACCAGACTGTCAAGTGTCTCTGACTCCTACCTCTGTCCTTGTGTGTGTCCTCTGAAAGGAGGCTGCGAGGTGAAGTGTTAGTAAGGGTTCCTTTTTTCTATATTTCATCTCACACCTTACAGCCTTCGACAGGACGGTGCGTGCTTTTTTTCACCGCTCTCTTTTTCGTTGTTTCCTTTTTATTTAATCTTGATGTGACGCTATTATCACTTTTTTATCGTAGGAAAGCCGGGTGTGGTGTCTAAGGTTTGGGTCGGTGTCCTTTTGTGCGATGCGATTCGAGTGGCCCATCTCCAAACGGTTCCAGCGGTTTGGTCCTTTGGGAGGAACGTAAAGCGCGATCGATATGGAGTGGAACTTGCCCGAACCAGCGTGTGATACAATGTTGGACGCCATGCCGTGGTCTCGTCCGTCCGCTCGTCGAATCTAAACCTGGTGTCATCCCACCGTACCAGTCGCAAAAGGCGTGGAACGTGAGCTGAGAGCAAAACAAAAACGCACAATCTTGCACACCCGCGACGCATTGGATGCCCTCTAGTGATGAGAAGCCCGTTCGTTCGTCCCATTTACTGCGCCCCAGCCTATCTGTGGTTGTGGCAAATGAGCCAAACGAGGAGCCGCGGTTGGCGAACGTCTTACTTCGTTCGTTCATTCATTCATTGGTATACCGGGCTTTTCGTTAGGATGTCCTTTCGCTCTGCCGGTTGTTGTCGTTAGCTCATTTTCAGCGTCTAATGGGAGGTCGCATGCATGAACACGGCGCCAGGTCCCGAGGCGTGCCGGGATAAGAAACATTTAGTTCGGAACTTCGGAACCACACCGGAAACCGACGAGAAGACGTCGGCATGGGAAATGCGCCTCACGCAACCGCGCAAGGCAAGATTAACCGAGCTAGAAAGTGTACCCGGGAAGAGGTGTGAAGTGGTGGAAAGAATTCACAAACGATGCTTTTGGTTTGGCAGGCTCCAAATGGATCACCGTGGCTGGTGATTTAACATTGTGTTGTCTTTATGGAACCGGCCAGGGGGAGTCGTTTTAATTGTGCTTTTGCCGTGTCCGGAATGGAGAATTTGAGCCTTTTTATTTACAAGCAGCTTTATCGTCCCGTGCGAATGAAGGAAGTTCTTTTTTTCTCACTAATGGTCGTCTATTATGCTACAAATCATCCGATTATCCCGTTTGTCATAAAATGAATTATAGATGTTTTACGGACGTAGTCGATAGGCGTGCGCTTTTCGGTTTGACATATTTACGTGATGTGTTTACCCAGGCAAAGCTTTCGAAATATTCTTCATGGAGCATTTAACTTACTTCTGGATGAGTCGAATGAATGTTTTACCTCCCGATGATCTTTCCGGAACGATCGAGTTTGGCGCTGTTTGATTGAGTTAAAAAAGGAAAAATTATGATAAAAGAAAATGAATCACCCGATATTAGCGTGCATAGCAGAGCGTACAAGTTTGTTAATTTAGCGAATTTTGAATTTAATAATAGCAGAATTTTGTCTTATATTGATACGCATCAACACATCTGCGTAAAGCGCTTAATCTATCATAGTGCGTATGTGGTGGAAGTTAATGACATAAGTTAAAAATGAACGCCTGAACGTACGTTTCCAAGTCGTACGAGTTTATCAATTTGTTTGATTCATTTGTTTTGTTACATACACAACTTGATGAATGTTTTGTTTACTATGACTCATCGAATTAAACAAAACAAGTATTATACATGAGAAGTGAAAATTTTAAATTCAAATAAAATAAATTAATATAGACCGACCAGCAAACTCACTGGTAGCAAATGCTTTTTCGTTGATCATATTTTAAAAAGATTATACCGTTAGCAAAGTTTTTTTTCCTAATCAAATCAAATCACGAAACGTAAAAACGGCGCATGAACCTTAAAGCCTATTTGTATCATTGTTGAGCTAAAGTAGCAAAATAAAGGGAACGGAAAAGAACTGGCCACAAACAGCCACAGACAAAAGCTAGTCCATTCTTACGTCGAGACTTATGCAATGATAACGTACTGTTTATGGGCCCGGTACCAACCTGGCCGTTCTATTTGGGACAATCGGGAAAGCCAGTTTGACGAGTCCTGCGAGGATTGGAGAATGAAGGAAAGCTAACATTCGGCCGTATTGCGGAGCGTTCTTATCGACTCAACCGGGATAAAAACGACAACTGGCGCCACGGGTGGGGCCTGTAGAACATGTGTTACACGAAATGTGTTTCCCCACGCGCGGGTCCATCCGCTTCCGTTTCCGTGTGGCACGCTTCGCAAAGTGTCACCGCGCGAGGCGTTGAGCTGAAATTGAGTTTGCGGACGATGAAAATGGGATTCGTTTTTCCTGTTTCGTGGTGTGCTTTTTTCTCCGCTTCTTTGCTGTCGTCTTGTTGCCACTTTTTGGTTTGAATATCTTTCTGCGCTCCTGCAGAACGTTCCATTTAGCGTGGCGTTCCATGGCGTTTTCGCCAGTGTCCGCTGATCCGTGTCAGAGTGAGACGCGGTTTTTGCTTTATATGCTGGTGTGCTCACGAGCTGGCTTGGAATGGGTTCTGTGTGGTTTAGCTGAGCGCGGGTTTTAAGCGCATCATCATTAAAACGACATGGGGAAAGTTCTGCCTACCGCATCCGCGCCCGATCTGCCTAAACCGAACTTTACTTTCGTCCGCTTGCCAATTGGCGAGGGGTCGTCGGCGCACACGTAACACGATGTAAAACTTTCGTCATCAGCTTGTCAACTTTTTGGCTAACGCTTTTTTCCCCCGCAACAGTGGGGAGTGAATTTTCCTTTCCCCTGGCACATCATTAAATCGCTTGTTTGCCGAACGGTTGTTGTTGTTTTCGTGGTTTGATTATGTAGGGGGGGTTTTTTTTCTGTTGGTACCATCCGCCTGACACATATTTCAGTGGAGGAAAATTTTCAGTTCATCACGTTAATTTGCGTTTGTGGTTTTCTTTAACGTGCTGCTTTTTTCGAATTTATATTTTTTCGAGGCGACACGCCCGTACGATACGCCACGAGGTGAAACTTTCGCACTAATCGCACTAATGTTATTTTCTTTTCCTCTCTTTTTCTTTCATTCCGCAGGTTCGTAGTGACGTGGTGCGCGATTTATGCTCGAGCGATCGGTTATGCAGATTATAAGACGCTCATTAACGACAGGTGTGGACGTTGCGGGAAATTGCTTTCACTCAATTTTGTACCGCTTTAAGAGGGAAAGAAAAAACAACCATGCATCCAAAATTTATCCTCACAGCACCGAAAAACTAGGCAAACTTTACCCCATCCGCCACGAACAACAAAGGGTCCACCACTGGCGGCGAGTCCGAGGCGGTGATGATTAAGTGCTTCCCGCGCTCGCTCGAGTACGAAGCTCGTTAGGCATCTTGTCGGTGGATTTTTCTGCTGAATCGCCGTGTCCGCCGGGTGGTGCGTGCGGGGTGAAAGTTGAAATAAGTTTACGGGGCTGTTGAAACCTCCGGTGGCCCTTTTTGCCACCGCACTTTAGTGGTTGTTTTCCATCACCATGAGCACACTCATCTCGCATCTTGCGGGATGGCTTTGATTCCATGCACGGATGCATCGGCACGGTGCAGTTGCACTGACTGTTGCACCGATGGAGGACTGTCGAGCAAGCCTAAATCGAACCTAAAAACGGAACCATTTCCGGACGAAGCCGAGTAAACGGTGCGCCGTAAAGGTTGTGGGGTAATTTTCCATTTCATCACTGAACAATGGAAAATAACATGTTCAAAAAGGTGATGTTTTTTGTTTTAGAAATCAATTCTTTTTCTTAATACATCAAAACTATATTTCGAGAATGACTTTTATACAGTGGCACATTTGAATGTCCATAATCCATTAATTCTTTCTAAAATGGTTTGCTGCTTTTGAAAATGAAACAAATATTGTTTTACAGAAATAATTTTTTGACAGATTCAAATATAAAACCAAAACAACCTAATCTAAAGTAAACATTTTATATTTTATTGCGCCAAATTTTACTTTTTTTTATTTTTTTTTTTTTGGCTAGAGTTACGTACATATTGCCAGCCTACTTATTCGGTTTGGAGCACCGGTTAAGGCATTTGTAATTTTTGTTATTGGTAAAATGGAATGTTTTGGAATGTTTTATTTTCATGTAAAAGTAGAACAAAACAGGTTCTACATTTTGGTATTATAAGCGTATGTATAAAACTAACATAGAAGTCCAATGAAACAAATGAACATAAAATTTTTAACATTTATTTTTGCCTCAATTTAAAGCAACAATGCAACTATTTATACAACAATATGACCGAGTTTTAAACTATTTTCATTTGACTTGTTTCAATTTCAAACATAATCTGAAGAATCAGTTTCACAGTT
Source organism: Anopheles farauti (assembly GCA_000473445.2). Lineage (NCBI taxonomy): Eukaryota > Metazoa > Arthropoda > Insecta > Diptera > Culicidae > Anopheles > Anopheles farauti. The sequence continues at coordinate 7,567,345 of KI915042.1, read as the reverse complement.
CTTTACTGTTTAAAAAAAAAGTATAACAATTTTTATCTAATTTAACTTCCAATTTTGATCTTTACATTTCCCAATGTTTAGCGTTTAGCGTAATACTGTCAGCCGGGAGCAAAACAGTTGGTGTGTGTAAACCATGGGAAAAATCATCACAGCGCCACGCGCGAGAGACACAAGCTTTTTTTGCGCTTCATGCGATGCGGTGCTTAAAAAATTTTTCCTTCCTTGCACAAGTGCGGCAAAAAGGTTTTTTTTTCATTTTTATTTTGCTTTCCCAATACACGCGCGCTAGGCGCGATAGAACTGTCCTATTTGCTCTCCGCCACGCACGAGCATGGGAGATCATGAGTTTATGCAGTTTTATGGTGCATGGAGGAATGAAGTAAAAAAACGCGATACCCAAACGGCACATCAAACGAGGCACGTAATATATGGGCACCGAGCACGATGATGCAATTTGATGTGAATGCATCAATGCAGTGTGCGCGCGTGTGTTGCATCAAGTGTGGACTTGAACACGACCGTACGAAAGCTCTACAGAGCCAGGACAGCACCGGAAACCACTTTTAATTGCGCTAGTAATTTAAACGATTTTCTCTGGCCGTTCAATTTGCAGCAGCTTAGTGTGGCGCTGTGGAAGTTGGGAAAGGTGCGCCAGTAAATTAGACATTAAATTTATCAAAACCCTCTTTCGTTGACTCATTCGCTCTAGATGCTTCGATATAGTAACCGTCTCGGTTGTGCAGTGTTTAATTTTTATTTCTATAAACATTTGTTTCGTGTTTCGAAAAATTTTCATTTTAAATTACACACTTTTCACGGTGGCGATGGACTCTGGCGCGATGTATGCATTTATAATTGCCAGATACACAATTCACTGTTTTCCAGCCGATTTTCCACCCGGAAGGTCATTTACCGAGACACTAATAAAAACAACAGCTCAACTTGAATGCGCGATGGTGCCGTGTCTGCCCACCATAGTCAACCAACCGTGCCCAGCGTTGCGGTGCGGTCATTTCGAACCTCTCGGGTCCAACGAACTTCCCTCTCTGCCGGTTGGCATACCGAGCAAGCAACCGTCATGCTCATGCATTACCGAGCAAGAAGTATTTTCGTCTGAAAGGGCTAATTATGTGATGCATGGGCCGCGCGCAAGGTGCCGTTAGGTGGAAATAAAAGAAAACATACTCTCTCGCCGGTGTGGAAGAGGTTTTTTTTTGGGGTAAGATGTTTTCCGCACTGGTGCCTGTTTTGGTCCTGGTGGTCGTTTTGTCACCAGCTGCCGCGAGCAACACAAAAAAAAAAAAAACAACTAAACACGATTTAAGACGTCGCTTTGCCCATCCATCTTCACGTGTCCTGTTCTTGGTGCCTGATGGGTCGGTGAGTTTCACTTCGTTTTCGGTTCGTTTTGTTGGTTGGTCAGCGGATAAAGTGTATGTTTTTGTGGTGCGGTAGAACGTTTTGCGTCAAGTAAAAATGATTGCCCCGTGGCACGCTCACCTGGCCGGTCGTTTATGTGCTACTTACACGATTCGCTGGTGCGCTGCGAGGCTGCGTGGTGTAATTATCAGTTGCAGCTGGCCGGATGATGCTCTGCGTTTCGCTTAAATTGTCCTGTGCAATGATGCTTTCGCAAATCACCTGGTTATGGTGGCACGGGAGCTTGAACGTGAGAAAGAAGGCCATGAATCGGAGAAGATTAAAATGAACTTTTTTTGCGTGAACAGAAAGCTTCCCTGTCACATAAAGCTAATCCACTCGGAAACTGATAGTACTGAGAAACAGTATTCATAAATAAAACATTATAGACGTTTTAAACATGTTTTATATATTTCATGGGTATAATTTAATAATAACCACCTGAAAAATAACCACCTTTCAAATGATAACCCATTACCAAATACTGTCTACGTTCATAAAGGGGCGTTTCTTTAAAAATATGATGAAAACTATATTAAAATAAATACTTTTATTAATTCATATTACTCATTTACGGAAATTTAATTCTTCTAAATATATCTTTAAATTGTTATTTCATACTCAGAATTTTCGAGTTTTTTATTTATGAAGAAAGATAAACGAGACAAAAATCTAAAAAAACTAGTTTTAAACTAAAACTAACTCTTCATTGTATGTCTCACTATTGATATCGATATTGGACAGTATTTGAACGCAAATATGTAGCTTATATCGTACGTTGTGATATTGCATTTGCTAAATTAACGTATTTTAACATTTTAAGCTGTTTTTATAAAAATGTCATCTTTGAAAGAGCTATTAAAGATGATTTGTTATGTAAATAGTCAGTGATGTTATCGTCATTTCTACTATTGCACTCGTATGAATTATTTAAATTTCTACCTCAGTCTGTTTTATATTACCTGTCGTTGGACATGGGTCAATTTCAGATTAATTCTGAAATTCGGATTCTGAATCAAGGATTCAGATTCAAATTTTGAATAGAAAATAATGACAATGTAAGCTTTTTGAGCAAAACTTCGTTAGGTATAGAACACGATATCGATGATACTCCGGCAGAACAGCTTGTGTATAAAACATTCTCTTTAATCATCAACACTATTGATTTCGTTCACAGCGCGCTAACGGTCATTGACCAATACGGATGAAATTTTACACTGCCAATTGAATTGCGCGAAACGTTCGAATGGCTTTTATTATCCAATTAAACTGTCTTGCTGCTATTATTTTTTTCCGCACCCCTGGCACACTTCAAAAATAATACTCGCGCTTCACTCATTGACGATTGACGTTTGACGAATGTGTCAAATCAACGGCAAAGTACGCGCTAGTCGCGTCCCAACCAGCCCTGCATTCGCAGCTTTCGAATCATATTGCCAAATGTCGACATGTTTCACTGACAAAAAAGGGCGATACCGAACCGGCGCAGCGAAACCAGACCGCGTCTGGTGGAAATGTGTTCAATTAGGTGTGTGCGAGAATGCTTACGCTCGCCCGGTTCAGCGTTGTTTGAAGTTTTTCTCTGTTTTTTCCTCTTCATTTTTTTTCTAGCAGTCCCCGTACCACCCAACTTTGCCATGTCACCCAACCGTTCGCGCTCTTAGGGCGAGCGGTTGTCGAGTTTTCCTTTAAAACTTGTCAAACTTCACTCAGTGGAAAATTCGTTCGGTCGAGTAAGTTTTTGCCAGAGTTTTACCCTCCTTCTGCACGCTAGAGACGCCGAACGAGATGAAGGGCTACGAGGTGGTATCGAAAGAACTCATCCATTTAAAGTTTGCTTCGGGTTTTTCTCGGAAGGCTAGCTGTTTTTCCGGGTGGGGTGTATTTCACCACCGTTCCTTGAAAATGTGTGGCCATTTTCTTCTCGGTTTCTATCCACCCAACAACGTCCTGTTGCAATTGTTTCCTTTTATGCATTTTTCATAGCGCAGTAACCGTCAATGGCGGGAAGAACATAGAGCACCGTAGTGCGGGGAAAATCCTGCGTGTTCGGCGGAAAAGAATCCATGTGGAGCTGTCAAATTGTTGCCAATTTGAAAGAAAGGGCTATGAAGAAATATATATATTTTCCAGCGTTATTGGTACACTAAAGTTTACCATTCTTGCGATCCCGCTCTTTAGTCCTGAGACCATTCCAGGGATCGACAGGCGGCAAAGTTCTATTTATTTCCTTTTTTCGCCCTCGGTTGGGTTGGGAGGTTAGGGAAACGATTGGAAAATTGCTACGCTTCAACCTCGCATGTGGGTTCGGCTGGCCACTTTAACAACTTTCGAGCGGGCGCGATCCCGTCACTGGATGATGACAATTGGCCCGAGCCGATACGGTTACTTTAACCTGTGCCAATAAGCAGATCGGGAATGGAAGGCGTACAGAAAAAGGGTCTATCGAGGTGGAACCGGAACACGCTAGGAGCCACCCGCGTAGTATCGACGGTAATAGCACAGGTCGATATGGAAATAACAACTATTCAGGTTTCGGCTGAGTTCAGTCCATATTGAATGCGATTATGTACCCGCTTCCGGTTTGGGACGAAACGCATCGTCTCCGAGGGTTAGGCTAACGAGTTTCCGTTTGCGCCCTGCTAGCGCCGTTTGGGCTGCTACAATGGGTTTGCTGCGTATGCAAAGCAGACAAGGTACGCTAGTATGATGCCGGACACGGTGCTCTTTGAACCAGGTTAAATGTATCGGAACGCGTTGAACGGGAGAATCCTGGCTGCCACGCTGCAAAGGTTGAGATTGAATAAAATGGAAATTGCTACATCCGAAGGTGCTGCGATTTTATGTCGTGCATATTAAAAGTTTTTGCAGTGCTGTAATTTTCGCTCAGAGTCTCATATGTAGCAGGGCGTTTCAAGAATATATATTGTGTAAGGAATTTATAAATTGCAGCAAAATTATACTAGCACAAAAGAAAGTTATCTTTATTAATGCGTCACGATGCTACGCAAAGAATACTATACTCCCAGCCATAGTTACTTACTAGATCAATCAGTCGAAGATAATTTAAATAACACGGAATTATACGTACCAACCGAAAGTCAATTGCATTTGATTTCTGGTGCGGCACAATCCTCTCCCGTTCCAAACTGTCACAAATTGCACTGCGCCAAATCGTTCACCGAAAACTGCACCGCAATCGCAATGACAGCATCTTGCAAAATAAAGCTACTTGCACGAGTCATTGCAGCACAGCACAACAATCGGTTTTTTTTTCTTCGGCAACAAATCGATCGAAATGCGAATCGACTCGCCACGGTTTGACCTCGGGGTAGAACCAAAACAAAATTATCGTTTTAAATGTTCTTCAGAGTTTGTCTGCCTGACGTTGCGTTTTTCTCTCGTTGCTTTGACACAAGGACGGATAATCGTTTCAAGGCTATGGTTTGGAGACAGGTTCGATAAATTTTCTTCGCGCTGCCCCTAAATCATGCTCATGCGAGAAGCGCGTCCTCACATAAAAGCCTTGCTCGTCCGGGCGCTAGTTGGCAAGCTGCCTTTAGCTATTTTGGCAATCGGAACTGTTCTCCCTCGGAAGGCCCGTGGCGAACGGAAAAAAACCTAGCACCAAATTGCAGCCGACTGAACATTCCGTGAAACATTCTTTGAAGGGATGGGATTGTGTGCGTGCAGTGCTGCAAAATAAGCACTATAATAAAAGTTCGATAGTTGGTCCCCTCGCCGGACCTGCAGACTTGACGGCGACTTCGTGACCATCGTGGACAAACCGGTGCAGCTGGTTGTCATGATGCAAGAAAAGTACAAAAAACACACACCATGCATTTGTTGTTGGCATGAACTTGGAGTTGGTCGTTTTGCACCAAGCGACATTACCGAGAAAAGTTGGGAAGGGAAAAAAGGCACCGCGAGATGTGGTTGAATTATGATGGTGACGGCCGGTCGCGCCATGGTTATGCGAAATTTGTGCTTTTTTGGGATGATTCAGCTCGTTTAACGCGATGAAGGTAAAGTGAAAGGAGATAAATGGCGGAACTGATATTCAAACATAATTTTATTACAATTTAGCAAGTGGTGGTTGAAAATCGTATAAAAACTGTTATTCTGTATTTTCTACGTGATGTTTTCCACTTGTTTTTCCACTATTGAAAAACATTGTTGTAATTAAAATCCACATTTATTCCCTGGCATTAATTGCGAAAATACTCCCAACCCTTTTGATTATCTTTTAAAGTGGCGAAAGGCTTCATCATTCTGTGTTTATTTGTCGATGCGGGAACGTCTATCGATTTCCTTCGCTGCGAAAGGGAGGGATATTACTTTTCCATGCCGCTTTATTTATCGGCAAACATCAATTTGAAGCTATCAAAACAAACACGACGGGGTGCGAAGGTCCGCCCTTGATGCGAAGGGTCTTCGCTGCAGCAATCTTCTGAAGGAGGATGAGAATTTCGTTATTGATCTGTCGGGTGCCGAACGCACTTGACTTTTCTCGGTTCAAGTCAAGTATCGCTTTATTCTCATGCTTTAGAGCTTATGGGGGATCGTTTGCTGTTGTTTCAACTGGATGGAAAACATTTATTACGTCAGATCTGGACTTTATTTCGTTTGATTGGTTTTCGCGTTGCTGCATGCGGAGTCGTATTTGCAGAAATGCTAGGGTTCTATTCCAATACGATCGAATTCATAGTCGTTTTAATCTTGTCAACCTAAAAACACGTAAAAAAGTCTGCCCAAAGATAGCCCTTCAACTAAGCATCACACAAACGAAGCTTACGTTGTCTAATCCTACGTTCTGTCCATCAAGAGCAAGAACCTTTCAGAAGCACAAATGACACGGACGTCTAACATGCAGATTGTTACTCTTTGATGCATATTTCCCAATTTAATCGATTGATGTAACGATGCGCTTTCATAAGCAACCGCAAGCCTGTTGACTTTTGTCATTTTTTATGTGAGTCTTGTCATTCCTAAAAACTTCAGTTCTTTTTTCGCAAGAGAAGATCATTTCAGAGTACGGTGTCATCCAACTAAAGTCGAGTTTCTTATGGTTCGATGTATTTCTTATTAACTGAGCGTCTATTCTGATCTATGGCTATTCAGAAAAAAACAGTTTTTATATTGCTATTATATTTTTTATTAATGCTACTAAATATGCTCTTCAAAAGAATTCTTCGCCGGAGACACGTTTGAAAGAAGACATAATACTGTACGCGATAATAAGCGGTATTCCTCTGAGCTCGAGATCATTTATCTCTGCTCGAAAAGCGTTGACCTCCGCATCGGACCAACGACGTTGGTGATCCGTCCCGCGTCCGAACAGCGACTTAAAACATCGTTGCTGTCCTCGCAGGATGCTCTGCAACAGCAACGTTGGTGGCATGAATCAACCATCCCCTAAAGCTGAAACGCGCGAAAAGGAAGTTTGATAACGAGTTAGGCACGAGCTACTGCTGCTGCCGCGAGTTCAAAGGAATCCGACGGACGTCCGTTGGTCATTCTCGCCACGCTCGAGTCGTCCGGACGACCGGACGAATTAATCACATGCATAAATTCACCCTCTTTCTCTTCTGCGCCCGCAGTCGTACTTGAGCGATGGCATGTTGCGTACAATTGATTTCATTATGCTGCTGCATGGGGTGGGCCTTTATGCATTGGCTAGCGAACGGCGGCGTACGGTTTGGAGAGCGGTCGACCGGCTGATAAGTAGCAACTGCAATCGCGTTCTGCCTTCCGATCTGACGCTTCTAGTAAACGACATTTTATCAGCTCCTTCGAATGGTCGCTATCAGTTACTGATAGGCGTAGCAGATTGCGTGACTGTGATTTACGAGCAGTGCTACGGAATTTGAATGAACGTTAAAATGGGTGCATCGGAAATGCATGCGAGAATGACGAAACAATCGGAACGTCATGTTGGAACAACATTATTAAAAGCAATTGCTAAATGTTGCTTCAATGTCGTACAAAGTGTGTAAAGCCACCATCATGTCCTCCAATAGAAGTGCATTTAATCGCATTAGCAAGATTAGTTTTCCTGCTCTAGAAGCAAAACTCAATCAGCTATATCAACCATAACCAAGAACCAGAACCTCACGACCGTTCGATACGCTTGGTCGTCCGTAATTGCAAAAGGGTTTTCGACCACGAGACCCCCAGCGAGGGTGGCTTTGCTTGACGAAATAAGCCCCAGCGACACTCATTCGCACCCGTCCCACGGAAGGGTCTGTCGTGGCCAAAGATGCAATTACGCCGTTAATAGCCAGCCAATTGCGAATAATGCCCCCAGACAGGTTTGCCCGCCCGGGAGGGCGTGAGAAGTGTGCGAATCTCTCGTGTTAGTTCGATACGGTTGACTGAATCATCGAAACCCGGGCTTGCGGTGATCGTCTTCTGCCGTTGCAGCTCGATGCAACCTTAGCCGGTGCAGAAGATTTCCAATCGAAAAACCGCAGCTGGCGTCGTCCTTCTTAAGACATCGACAGGCTTCACTGGCGGCACGGTGCACGCTAACGGGGTTGGAGACGGTATTAAAGTATCGTGGTTTTTTAGAAGTTTTATTTTTCACTGCTCACTCCGTTCCGGTAATGATTCTCGAACCACGGCACCCCACAAGACGATCGATGTAACATCACCTCCACGCTGGATTGGAAATGTTCCACCAAACCCAAACCGTGTGTGGTTAGTTACAGCCAAGGCGGCACCTGACGCTTTTTTTCAGTCCGCATTGTGTGAGGTCAATAATTTCTCCGGCTATCGGTCGCCCTATCGGGCCGGCTCCATCGTGTCGAGTCCGCCGTGCACCCCATTAAAGGTGAGTGACGATTGTTTTACCGGTCCTGGGTTTAGCACCCCCGTTGGTCGGAACCCTTTCGCCTTCGAACCTTATCCAAATGACGCAGGGCCGGTGGCAGTTAGCACGCCATAGTGAGGACCTTCACAAGTTCATAGTTACAGTTCGCGCCGGCAATAAATTCGTGCGTTCGGGTCCGGGTTTCTGGCATAGGAGGAAACTTCCAGTAAGCCGCCAGCGATTGATTTGATGTGTTTATGAAAATGAGGAAACCGCTTTCGTGCACGGCGGTCTTAATGACCGATAAAGGTTATTGCCGACCGGTACTGGATTTCGCGAACGTTTCAACGATAATTTAGCCGTCCTCGTGGGGTGGTTTTTGGCTACTTTGTCAGTTAGAAATCAGCATACGCAAAATTGGGTTTCAAGAGCGACCCTATTTGTTTTTTCCCTCAATTTCTTGTTGGTAAGCCACGGGAAGTAACCCCATGTACTGCCATCGGATGCCCCTAAAGCGAGAGTGTACCCCACGCTGGGCAGGGAAATCATTAAAATATTACATCGAATTCGATGTTTCCGCCCCGGGGATCAGCTGGTGGCCGTCGCGGTGGAAGTATGACTGATTCTTTTTTATGAAAATGATAGATTTATGTAACGGTATCGTGTTGTTGTACGACGTTAATGAATTATGAAACTCTTCCTCGCGCTGAATACACGCACCTGAAAGGGTTAGCTGTCACTGATTGGCCGCTTAATTACGGCTACCTTGGCTTTTTAGTTTTTCAATTAGTAGTTTTTCCCGAGACGAAAATAAACGAACGAACGATCAATCATACTTTCGTTAAGTAGCACGATGTGACTACATTAAACAAAATTATGAGTATTAAAAGCCACTGATTACATCCGTTGCCTAATTGTGAGGCACGTAGCTTGAAACCCTTTGTTTTACCAAGATCATCTCCCATTTACACGCGATATCTATCGCTTGGCGCCGCTCCTAAGGCCTAATGGTGCCATCGAAGTGTGTCAAAACTAATGTTGTGACCGCTTTATTCCGGAACTGAAACTGATCCTAATCTCCCGAACGCTGATAAACGCCATGCGGAATGTGGAGCACGCCGAAAATGACACAAACTTCCTGTCCGGCTGTCGGATGTGGCCAAAAATGGGTGAAAAAAAAAAGATTGTGACCACAAAGCATTCCAGAACCTGACCAAAATTCACTCGAAACCAAGAGATGAAGAAGATGCTGTAGAAAGCACGAAAGGTTATCGGGCACTTCTTTTGGAAGACTTCGTTGTTGCTTCGGAGCTCCGGTGGTCCAAAATGGTTGTGGCTTGTGGCTCGAGATATAAAGCGATCCGTCTATCGTGAACCGTCCGTGAAGAGCATGTTTTTATTCTGCGGTCGCACAAAGACGGTGGTTGCAACTGCTGGTCGCGCTGGTGGTTTTGCCTTTCATGTTTGACTTTCCATGTCTTCTGCCAAAGCGAGCGAGCGATGATGATGATGATGATGATGGTGGTGGTGTTGCATTCATCATCATAGAATCTAGAGGCAGTCTAAAAACCGGTTTACAGTTGAGCGCGAGGTGTTGCTTTCGAGTGTGGCAGCATAAAATAACAGACATACCGACGTAAGTGGATCAAATTAGTTCCCACCATTTCGTTTGTCCGTTCTGACGTCGCCTCGCTCTCGCCGTTCGGCGTCGGTTTTTGCGGGTCACGTTCGGTCGGTACGGAGAGGACGACCTGATGCTTTTGTTGCGAATCAAATAGAGCTTTCTGATATTTTTACACGTGCCCGATGATCAGTCGGATAAGCTGCTCTTTTTGATCGAGCTGTAGTTATAGCAAGGGTTGTTTTGTAGATTTTTTTTATTCGAATCTATGAATCGAATGTAAATTTCAACTCGATTGGAACTAGACGGAATACATTACATATTATTCAACAAACATTTCCCTTGAATGTTGTTAAAATGAAGAGTTTATCGTATATTTATTCAAGCATATTATCGCTTATTGCTTACTCGTATCGAACGCTGGCAAAACAAAACGATGATAAATACAACCAATTGATTCGGGGATCTATTTTGAGCATGTTTTTTGTCAATATTTTGTTCGCTAACACTGCATACGAACAGCATTTATCTTGCTCCATTCGATTGCACAAACGCTGATAAACACTGACAGCGCATAACTTAGCGAGCCAACGCTTCAACATGCTGTGCTATCGGAAAACGGTCAAGCATCGCTGAAATTGATCCTATTCGATTGCGATTTGAATTAGTTTTGTGCGGTTGCTGTGCGTGCGAGCAAAAAGTAATCATGACGGAGGATTAAAAATTGTACCAACTCATGTGCAAACAAATGAGCAAGGGTATGAAAAACGAAAACACACACGTACGAACGCAGCCGAACGGTTTTCGCACAATTTTCCATCACAACAAATAACATATAATCGGTTTCGCGTCGTCCCACGCCGTGCGCTCAGGATTTAAATCGTACAAAGCCTCCGTTTTCCGACCGCCGGTTTTTCATCGGATGAGTATATTTTTGCGCTTCTACGAATGGGCGTACGCTTCCTGTTCCGGTGTGGGACGGTTCGGCTATCACCAATCATCAAACATAATAGCATATCGTCAGCTCATCCTCATCGTTTCGGTTTTGGAGAATGGATTTCACTCCACCGTTTGGTCGCACGAAATCGGCCCGGGAACGTGTCGTTTAACGGTTAGTCCAATTATTTGCTCGGATTCGTCCACGTACCGTGATGGGGTCGCCAGAAGTAAAAAAAACCCTCAACATACACACACGCATTGAACGTTAACAATCGTTGCATGCATATGTCGCAGAAGTGCAGGATTTCGTGGTGTATTTCGTGATTTTAAATTATTCAAGACCAAGTGCTGCAGCGATATCCAACGTTGCGATGCGTCGCTCGTGCTGCGATCGGAATGGAACCAATTTTTTTAAAAAAGATAAAAAAGGTCTCATACACCCAGAGTGTATGAGGTTTTATCGTCCGTTTTTATGCTCCCGGCGTGCCCTTTTCACAAAATTGCATGCTCGTGTTGCACATGGCATCAGCCGTATATTGGGCCATTTTATGATGATTTTTTTTGTGCTACGAGTCTGCAGGTCGTCTGCTTTAAATGAAATCAAACTGAATTCGAGTGCTTTGTGCAGTGGATCAATCGAATGTTAAATTTCAAAACATACTCTGTCATATGGTCGATGATATTCAGTTGTGATGTGATACTATCGTAAAAATGTTTTTAAGTGAAATGAGAAATGTTCTGAATTTGTAATTTGAATACTTTTTTCTTTACATTATATGTTTGTGTGGCTTGTGTGACATCCGGTTATATTTGATCTTATTGCAAAGATTTACAAATCTTTCTATGCTAATTTATATAGCTGATTTAATCACGTGTACTCAAAAAATATCTAATTTTGACATTAGAATTGTACTGGTGAAAAATATTTTAACCGCGAAATTGGTTATAATATTTTAAGCACTAAGCCTATTTCTATCCCTTTAAATCTGTTTTTCATTCTATTATACTATTTTTTTATCTTAAAATTGAGATAAACCACATTTAAATATTTTTAATTTTTTTTAAGAAGAGGGAGTGAAGAGTCAAGAGAAGCACAAATTTAAGATATAAATTTTCAAATATAAAATGAATGAACGTTTTTATTTCCTTTCAATTACCTAGTTTAATACTTTTCATTGCACAATCCTCTGATGCAATGAAAAAAGTGTAATTAAAACTCTATTTAATACATCGAAAGTAAAATAAGCTAACAGTAAAACTAGCTCTTCAGTGGATTTGTTACCAAACGACCCGCACTTCGTTCGTGTTTTGTGTACCGCCAGACGATTATCCATCTGCTTGCTTATCTAAAATCGAAAAGCAGGATCATTTTCCACCGTACTAACCTCGCTAAACACTTCCATCGCCCAGGACTGCTTCAGCAGAGGAGTATTATAAGCTAACTAAGCACTTCGTACCGCGACTGTCAAAGTGCCAGCAGCATCTTCTGGCGGGTCGGTCGGGACGCGCCGGTGGAGGGATAATATATTTTCCCTCATTGCGTAATTTGATTCGATTGTCACGACGATCTCGCCCGGAATGTAATTTTGCACCATCTCACCCCATTAAAAAAAAAAGAAATGAAAGACGCTCCATCGCTCCAACCGGTCCGTTGAATTTGGTGGTCTACAAGATCTGGCGCCTCTGCGAACCGTTGCCATCGGATGCAAAATTGAAGCATTATGCTAACCAATTTACTGTAATCGATGAGGTTCGGAATCGTTGCTGTTTACGCGGTTGGCCTTTCGCGGTCGTCGTTGTCCTAGTCGTCGCCGTCGTCGTCGTCGTAGTTGTCGTCTGGTTCGCGTGTCAGAGTGTCTTTTTATCGGCAGATAATGGAATTCCGGTACGCGCACTCCCACCCCACCCTGACTGGTCTGGTTTGATGCTACCCAGCACGCCCGTTATGACATCGGGCACACGGGCCGAGCAATGCGAGCACCGGAACGAGATGGGAAGGAAATAAATTTTATGCTCCGCTGGCTGGCTGGCACACGGAGCCCGGCGTGATAGATCGAAGGATAGTACGCAGGATGCCGTCGGGTTGCATCAGCGTACCGGTGATACCGATGTATCGATGATGGCTTTAGCGCACCGATAGTTGTAACATCGGCTGCGTAGGTTCCGGGGTTTTCGCATTGCGTTTGGAAGCCAGACTCGTTACAGACCCACCCATAAAGTGGCTTTTTACAAGCAGTTTTATAGCAGTCACGAATTTGCTGCGCGCCCGAGACAAACAGCCTTTTCGTTAACTTTTACGATAACTCAGTTAAAGCGTTACGCGACTGGTGGTGGTGGTTGGTAAAAATGGTTAAAGCGAATGCTGTTGTAATTCGGTAAAAATCATAATTCTGATAAATTATGAATACATAAATACCAGTAGATATTTCCTAAGCGTACTATCAGCATCATATGGTCGAGGATGGTCAGTAAATCAACGCAAGACTTGATGAAGTACCTTCGCAATGGTGTCCGTGGTCCACTGTTCTCCAGCACGTTCGACTGAGTTTCGAAGCGCGCCCCATATTTTGTCCCGGAGCGCAAGACTCGTGCACGACGACGTTAAGGAGCTGGATGTTAATAATTAATTAATCGCAATTTATCATTTTAACCCATGTTTACGTTTACATCTTCATTTTTTTATTATTACGCGTCGTTGGAGCTGAGGGAGGGAGTGTCCAACGGGATGATGTTGGAGGTAGGACTTAATTCTACGATAGCTCCCTATTTCTGCCATCGTATCGAGGAGCAGCACATCGGACGCCTTCCATATGCGCACTGACCAAAGCCAGCACCAGCCATTGGCCAGCAATCGGCTTTCGTCGTTTTGGTGCAATTCTCGTCGTGCTTCCCACAACTTCATCCCTCCCGGCGCTTGGAAGCGAGCGTACCACGTTTGACGGTTGTTGAAGCTGATAATGAAAATTGAGTGCTATTTAATGTTGGCAATTTATATCTCACCCCTTGTGGCCCGGGATTTTCAACACCAGCATCCTGTATCGGTGCATGGTGACGACCCGACACAAAACACGGCACGGCACATGGATCTGATTCACCTCGAGGAGGACGAGGCGCGCAGCATTTTGTGAGTGAAATAAAAATTCACTACGTGACCACCGTGGCCGACCGTGGCCATGAAAGCCTTGTTCCCCACCGACCTCCTCTCCCCGGTCCGGAAACGTGAGTGGAGCATTATGAGCAGCGCACATGGTCCACGGTGAAGTGGCTGTGGGCATCGGGCACGATCCGTGACGCTGGCGGGCCCATTTCGATCCTGACTGGTAGATATGCCGGCGTACCAGCGCGTTCGTTCTACACACCGGTCGATGTAATGCTACGAAAATAATGAATGCAGCGCAGACGGAGTGTGGTAGAAACAAGAGAGAAAAACGAAACATCTCCATACTTCCCACCGGGCTTCCCACCTCCCCGGGAACAGTCTTGCTCACGTCACGTTTATCGTGCGCAAAGAGTTGGTCATTTCTGAAGATTCTTTTCCTTTCGTTCCGCGAATTGAGCGAAGAAAAAAGAGATATGTATGGAGCATCGGCGAAATGTGAGTAAAAAAAGGGGCCACGGTAGCTATTGAAGGTGATGTGTGCGTCCTGCCGGTATCATTTGTCTTGTGCGCTCCGTTTCTCAGCCAATAAAGAGTGTAGCAACGTGTGCGAGGAGAATGTGTAATCGTGGAGAACATTGTTTATCAGCGCATAGTTCATTCCACTGCTGCGTTTGTGATATAAATGATACTTAATCATTCCGGATGATGGAAAGACTCGACGTTATAAATGAAGCTGTAACGTCTGCTTGTCTGCTCTATGTTTATCGTAAGACGGTATCCAATTTGCTTCTATTTTGAGAGGGAAATTATGTTCTAAATCATTCGAAATTAATTTAACCTTATTTTAAACGCGTTTTGGACGGCATGACACTTTTATGATTTATTTGGCCCCTTTTTAACCGTGCATGTTACCACATCCGTTGAACGAAATGAAACCATGCCGAGCCGGCACACAAGCTAAATCTCGCTAGCTGATGTCCGTAGCAAACAACGTCTGTAGAACGTTTTGCTGCCAGCCATATTCACCATGCGCGGGGGTGTCTGATGCATTTCTAAGGGCCACATCTTACGGGATTGCACGCCTTTCTACATGCACGCAATATTAGCAGCAGCTTCACCACCAGCAACAGCACCATCACAAACAATGTGCCCCACCGAGCGAGCACGAGAAGATAACATGCGAACGGGCCCTGTGAAGTGTGAGCTCGTACGGGCGATACCGATGCACACGAGAGAAATTTGGTTTTAGGTGAAGGGGCTTTTTATGCGCCTTCTTTCGTAGTTTAAGATTTGCTATCTGTTTCGGACCGGGTGGTGTTGGGTGCATGTTGGCGATTAAGTCAACGATAAAGATATACATTGTTGCCGCCTGCCGCCACGTGCAAACACCGTTCGGTTCGAGTTGGACGATGATGAAGCCTTTAACTAGGACGGGATGTGGATGCGTTACTACTAGGTTTGGGTGGGCAACCAAGGAGGTTTTCTCCAAGCATGAGCTGTAATACTAAACGGTTCATAATTGGTGTAGCCACCGCAATTAAGAAACATTAGACGTACTCCCGTTTTCATGATGCGGATTATATTTTATAATCAGTGCTATAACGATTTTCCGGATGGGAATACAGCTTAAAATGTTTTATTTTCTGCCTGGAAGAAAGCAGAGCAAAGCATGTAATGCTTCAAAGAATCAAGATACAATAAATTATTCAAATGCAAACTTTTTATTCCGTTCGATTTGTAAAATAAATAACTCAAAGATTCATTTGGTTAATTTTTCTGCCAGAACGGATAGTTAATTTCTTTATCTATAATAGTGGCGATAGTTACAAAAATTTACCTCCTTTTTCCCTCTTTTCTATTTTTTTCCCTTAACCAGATATATTAAAAAATGTTAATTTAATTTATCATTGAATGTATGTATTTTTCCCTTTACTATATATTGAGTGAGAATAAGTTCGGAAGCTTTATATTCAAGGATAATTTTTATTTGTTTTCAATCATGTATTTCTACATAGGTTTCTACCCGGTATTGTTTTGAAACAAATTAAAAAAAATACTATTTCCAACTTTCATATTCGAAAAAGGATTTACTTAATTACCAACGACATATTCTATTTTTTATCAAATCATTCATGTCGTAGTAATTAGAGGCTATCGATTGTTTGCAGCAACAAAAACGTCATATCATGTAAGTCATCGAATTCTCATAAAAGAAAACGATATTTTCTGTTAGTTTTTAGCTATCCATGTGTGTTTTCTACTCTCTATCGGGTACTTTGAACTGGTATTTGTGTTTATTTCTATTTTGCACCATTTCTTGTGTCCGGTACGTCGGCGAAACAGGCGCCGATGCAATGTCATCAGAAAAATGTATTAGATTTTGTGTGCCCTTTTATCTGTTCCCAATTTCACCGTTCGCTCATTGTTGGCATAATGTCTGGCGAATTTCATAAAACTTAATTGCTAACACTTACTTAGGGCCAGTGGATTCTACGCTTTCGTTAGCTTATGCTATTGCCAACCACAGCGCTGGACAACGCTAGCAGCAGCAGCAGCAGCAGCAGCAGCAGCAGCAGCACGTAGCAGCAAGCATCAGCAAAACTTTTTCCAACTCATCCAATGGCCAGCTGAGACTATTTTTATACTCTTTTTTTCTGTGACGCAAGTGAAAGAGTTTTCCATCCTCGCTCGCTCGCGAGCTAATTTCATTAACGTGTGGATTTTCCCCTGCTAGTTGAATGAAAAAGACCGTTCTGGGTCTCACCATAGTTCAATTAATTCAACTTCAACTATGCTAATCAGCGCAAGTATGCAGAGGTTTTTTTTAGCAATTTTAGCGAACGATTCGATTTTTGCATTGTTTCGCTTTTGTTATTATTCTCGAAAAAGCGATTAAAGCCCCCGATGTGCGATCAAGTTTATTTTGTTGTCAGTATAACAGCGAAGCTCTTAAAGCGGACGGATTTTTTACTCTACGTGGGAATAATTTCCACAATCAATTAGCATGTGCTGTTGTGAAAGCTACGATGAAATTGGTGTGGAAAAATGATGCATTGCACATTTTTGGTAAACAGCACCGAGCGCACCGAAAATGGGTCAGGCGGAACAATTTGATTTTCGTCGGAAAAATGCAATAATAAATTCACGCTATTGCGCTTCTCCACCTCTTTTCGATGATCGAAAAAACGAGGCGAGTAAACGATCTATTTGTCAGGCGACGTGAAATTGCATCGATAATTCTTCGCGACTTATCCAGCTGGAAAATACGCTGTTAGAAGCCAAGACCAGCATCGGGATCAATATTCAATGCTACGAATAGATTTCCATCTATTTTTATTTGTCATGAGGCATTATTTGGGTGTGTGGGTGTGTTTTTGAGAGCATGGTTTAAGGTACTTCATATCAAAAATAGGCTTCCTTGTGGCTTCCTTACAAACAAGAAATCATTTTGTTATCTATGCTTCTCTACGTTGAAACGCTGCTGGCAACTGTTAACATTAGTTAAACATTGTTCATGTTATAAAAACATATTTTAGTAAAAACTATATTTTACTATCAAAATGGTGACATACCGAATGGTCTAATCATGTAAAACTGATAATTTGTAAAAAAATAATATGATGAGAAAATAGAAGCTATTAATTTAATAAAAAATCTAATGAATTAAGAAATCCATTCTATTCCGCAAACTATTGCTACAACGATTATTTTTAGGTGCTATACATTTCTCAAGCCGATCCATAGTACAGTAGGGCACGGTGTCGAAAGAACTACACCCTTCCGCACCGTCTTTTGCATCACAATTGTGTCACCACGATCACATTACGTTCATCGCACGTTAGCGCCCGTCCGTTTGTCTACCAGAGATTAATCCATTTGGAAGCAAACGAGTCAAAGTGTCAACAGCCGGTAGGCCGATTCGCCGACCACCGGTTGACGGAGTCGAGCGTGTTTTTTGTTGTTGTTTCTGGTGCTTCTTTCATTTCCCATTTCCGCTCGACTCGGGTCCGGAAACACCGGCAATGCCCGCTAGCGAGCATAAATCACCCGAACCCGGTCTCACCCAGCACCCGTGAGACGCACGATCTTCATTTGTTTGAATGCACCCAGGTCTCGAATGGGGATTCTGTGGTCGAGAAGAATTTATGGCCCATCGTTTCCGTCGGCCGGAGTGGGGCAGAAATGAAGCATTCATTTGCTTCGGGGTGAAAATTGAAGATTTCTTTCTCGTCGTGATAGCGCGACACCGTCTAGCACGATTGGGAAAGCCGCTAACTACTGGTGAGTTATGCCACGTGATCTTTTCATTTTTCGTTGCATCTCAAAATCGCTGAGGGCGAGAGATGCATTTTGGTTTATTCACCCCCGAGTCCCATAATGGATTATGATCGAGATGTTTACTGTTATTGGTTATTCCGTGAATTATGAAGCGAGTGTGAGTATCGAAATGCAGGGTGAGTCGTCTTTTCAAAATAAATTTTTGCTCGCGCACGTTGACGCGTGTTTGTACGACGCAATGGCATTCAACGTCGCATGGAAACGAGAGTGCGCATCCCAACACCAACACCAACGAACATATTGAGATCGTAAAATTTGGAATAGGAAAAACAAATTTTACACCCATTTACAGAACACCACACTGCCGCACTGGGGCGATGGAATTTCACTTCGTGCGCGGTGAGTGGATTTTGAGAAAAATTGGAACGCGTTGTAAATCTTTCGCTGCGATGCCATCCCTCCCCACCCACTGGCAAGTGCGCCCTGCATTAAAGTTCGTTCGTTGATATTCGCCCGACGATAGTTTCCGCCGGTCTGGTGACGGGTTGGGCAGATATTTGCAGTTGGAAATGGTTTGCCGCTGCTCTTGGCGGCCGTCGTAAAATATCGAAAAGATGCCAAGCCGATCGCCGACTGCGCCGGCAACAGTGATGGCGTGACCGTAAAAGTGCATCGTAAAATTGTGGAGTAAAATGTGAAGTTACAGTAGTGGAAAATACATCCGTCTTGTGGAGAGTCTCGCTCAAGCATGCCAACAGTTGGTGGAGTTTGTCACACCGAGTCGTGTTGTGGATTTTATTTCCTTTATTCAATGCTCCAGTGCTCCATGTTTTAGGTTCATTTTTATTCTATCAACCTACGTTTATGATGGGTATTTCAAAAGACGAGAGGAGGGGTTGGTACACTGGCGATTCAATTTTGTGTTTTGTAGCCTAGTGTGAAACTGTCTATGTACCCTTCTCTTTTCATTTGCAGACGTATTAACAGATTCGTATGCTCTCAGGAGAATGTGATGAAGATTTGTTGCTATTTTTACATGATCATTCTTTAACGTTATGCAAACGTAGGCATACAATCCAATTTTTCCATTTTTACAATCCACTCAATCTAATTGATAATTGTATGATTTTTCATGATGAAACGCGTTCTTTGGGATATAATTCTGTGTCTATATTTTTTTTTCTGTCTCATCATTATTCTTTCATACTTCGGGCAAGATATGCCAGATCTAGCTATTCCTTTCATACAACTGAATTGAGTATAGAAAATTACCTCTTTATGCCTCTTTAACATGCACGAATTCTTTCTTGTATGTGACTTGTGTTTAAAATTACTAGAAAACTTTGCAATTCTCGTTCTTTACTACTGTAAATCTAGAAGTAAAACTCATTGTTATTTATTTTTCTCATTATTATCTAAAGCTGTTTGAATATAGAGATCAATATTTGTTCAAAGATTATTTGGAAAACACATTCTCTTGTTGATAAGAAATCAAACACAGCTACCTTCCTTTCTCATGTTCATTTTACACGTACTTAATCCTTCCCACCAGCACTCACGATCACACAAACCAATATCAAAGAAAGATTCGAATTTTGAGCATCCCAAAAACGTGCAAGTGTATTTCACACAGCGACTTTTGCTCATACAACCGTGTACATCCATGCATCTATGATGCCAGTGCATTCGATTTTCTTCGCTTTCGCATTCGTGACACTTCTACTGGTCGAGCGCCCGTGCCCGAGATGTTAAAGACGTTCCGCTCCAGTAAAACGAGAAATTTTACGAATAGATCACGACGGAAGCAATCCTTCCAGTAGCACCCGATGATAGCTCTATTCTTGCTTGCGTTGAATTATTTCTCAAACACGATGGTTTCCGAAACGATGCAAGAATTACGACCCGGTACTCGGGCGTTATGGTGCCACCAAGACGAAGTGGACTCGTATTCTTGTTTCGTTTCTGCACCGGAGCGAAATTGTGCCTTTACTGTGTGAATACGAAAATTGAATGGATTTTCGTTCTTGTCGGGTGTACATCTGCGCTCCAACAGACACGATCAAGGCAGTGCTGGTGCTAGCCGTGCTAACTCTAGAGTGGCCAGTGCGGAAATCAAGCAGCAACCTAGAAAAAAAAAGTATAGATCCGGCTAGGAAACATGTGATAAGGTGGTGGTCATGTTCTTTGAATATTATTCGAAAAGGATGTGAGAGAAAAAAAAGCCCAAAAAGCGATTTCTGTTTCTCACTCATTCCCACTACAACTACGGCGAAGAATTTTGCTTCCAGTATACTCTCATGCTCGTTCACCCAACGTGGTCGTGTGTGCTCCAAACGGTCCGTGCCAGTGGTCGTTCGAGATTTTATTTTAAAATTCATGGTAAAATTAAGAGCTTCCAAAGATTGGTTCGAGTTTTTTTTTCCGTTGTTATTACTATGCCTTTCTACACTCGCCACACAAAAACTACCACCACGGCTGGCGTATTGGACCGGGGCGCATGAAATGGGTGCTTTGTGTTGGTTTTGGGGGTTTTCCGGTTGATTCCGATTCCGTTCTGGTTTTATTATTCGAATGCTCGAACATCATGGCCCTCCAGGTGGCGGGCATTGGCGCTTTACGATTATGATGCTAATATTAACCTTTTTTCTTCGTATGTTTTTTCTACTTGCAGGTAATACACAAAGAGATTGCTGATGTTCGTGCGATACAAATTTTTATCTCCGACAGGTTTGTGGAATAGCATTGAAAATCTCAAGAAGTCGTTAAAAGAAAGAATTTAATTTGGATATGATGAATATTGACGTATACGCTAACGCGTTAAATTGACATCACGCTAACACCTATTTTCGCTTTCGGTAGCATCCGAAATGACGTAAGAAATCACCCATCGCTCTCATACGTCAGCTGTTTTCGTTAAATGGGACATGAGCGCTGCCATACCATACCGCTGTTTTCAAGTTTCGACTCATTTATCAAACGGCAACAATCTCTGTTCATTCGCAATTCATATGAACGATCCGCGTCGGTGGTGGTGGCACGAGCACGGATGGAATCGTGTTGAGAGCATCATAAATGATGTGCGTTGTTGTAGACATCACCGGGAAAAGGGTGCCGTTTAGTATGCATCTAAAACTCCGCACAATTGGCTGTTGTCACCGGGCAGGAATGTCAACAAATTCGTTTTATGATTTCATCGACACGCTGCTCGACACGGCCGTTGGCTTTGTTGGCATTGCAAGACATGTTTTGGGTGTTTTTTTTTTGCCTGAAGAGAAAGATGCCGAGGTTTGCTCGTTCACCAGAGATGAGTAATCACCATCTTCGGATGGACGTTGTTCAATGGAAGCAAGTTGTTTTAATCTTGCTTCGAGGAAATTTTGCTGACATGTCGGTATGATCGGAACGGAAGTACGCCGAGCACCGAGCATCCATCGTTCGTTGCTAGGTTGTAAATATAGTTTACGATGCATGAGTACGTGGAATGCAGAATGGGTTTTCCGTTCACATATACGTGTTATGAACTCAATTTCTTTTTATATTTTTTTAGTGTTAATCCATTATTGTGCGCATAGTTCACAATAACTGTAATAAAGATGCTTTAATAATATAAACTACTGTCGAACGAACACATTCAACAAAGATATGTCATGGAAATGAATTGTACGCTAATTTCCACGCTGGAGTTGGAGAATAAGAAATAAAACATTCTATATCAGAGTCATGGTACATCTAGCATCCAAAATTATGGTTGTACAACAGATATTGATATTTATAAATATTATGTTTTATTCTGAGGGAATATTCTCCTTGAATGTTTTTTTCTACAAAAAAACCCGGCCTACAGCCATCCAACCTTAAGGAGGGAGGTTAATAATGATGCTGCCAATTTTAATTTGGGTTGTTGATTTATATTAAATGTGACTTTTCAGAAACATTAAAAAATAAATAAAAAATAATTGATCTAACAATTTTCGTCAATTAAATTCCGCTTTCATTAAAGAGACGATCATTTCAATGAACGGCAAAAAGGACTAACCTATATCAAACACCCACCCTGAACCCCGAACAGTTGCTCAAATCCTGCAGCTTCACCTGTGCGAATGTCTGCGACCCACGAACACGAAGTACCATCCGCTCGTTCTGCAACAACACCGACGACGATTTAAATCCCAACGAACAAGGATTTTATTACCGAACCGGAGCGTGAGCAGCGAACCAAAGTACTTGTTGTCCACGAGGACAAAGGGCTAGGAGCCAAAACGCCATCGTAAAACGTATCGCCTTCGCCGCCGGTCGTAGGCTTACGGGCGCGTCCAAGATCGGGCACAATTTTCCGCTGCAAGTATTTTTGCGCCTCCCGAGGGGGGCACGACGCGACGCCCGTTTCCGGTGTCGCGAAAATATGCTTTTCCGGCACATTTCGAGCTTCCCACCCACCCACTGGTTTTGCGTTTGGTTGTCCGCCGCTTTTACGAGCACTGGTGTCGTAAATTTCGCCGTCGAACGTTAATCACATGCACATATTTTTAGATGACTTACTTTCGCCGCGACGTGCATCGGATCTGAAGAAGGCACCCATAGTGTCCTGTTGGGGAGAAACTTCCTCTCTATCTCTTCGTCTCACTTCCACCTGACCAAATTTCGCCAACGAAAGTTACGACACAATCCGGAAAATATACACGCTTACTAATTAGCTCAACTTTCCTCAAGCGGCAAATGCGAGTGTGGTTCGTGTGTGTGTGTGTGTGTGTGTGTGTGTGTGTATGTGGGTCTGCATTTCCACTGGATTTTCCGACCTTCGGATTTCCTCCACCCACGTCCGCGCGTCTAAACAACAAAGAAGATGATGCGATAAGCGGTTTTGAGGGTTAAACAAGATTAAGAGAGTCTTAAAAGCTGTAGATTTTCCCTTGTTCATTGAGTTTCGACCGCTTCCGTTTCGCGCGTGGCATGTGGGAAGGTGCGGGCGCGGGCGCTTAAGCTCCGTGGAAAAGTCGGAATCGTCCCAACCATGCAATCGGGAAGTGAGCAATAGCTTATGCTGCTCCCAACTGCAGCCCACGGTAAGCCCGTTCGTTTGAGTGTTGCTTTACGTTGTTCGTCCGCCAGAACGCTCGTACTTCTTGGACGGTGGAAAACACAAAAAAGTTTGGTCCGTGGTTTCCGGAAATTCGTGTCACGCTTGCGAAACGCTGTCGTTGTAATTTTTCTCCAGCCCCCGCGAGACGACCCGCCTGGTGGACCACAGTTTTAAGCTTTTGTTTTACGATTGTTTACACAGGTTACGATTCGAGGATAGCAAAGCTTACGACTTCTTAATTCTATAGAGATGTTTATTCGTAGGAGTTTTCTTTTCGTTTCACAAAACTGTCCGTTTTATTAAGCTATTTTTGCAGAAATTTTTTCTATCCACCAAACGCAATTCAAGCACTGCAAAAGAACTCCATTAAAGGTTTTTATAATAAAACAATCAAACGCTCTGACAATGATTTTAATTAAGAATGACAGCACACGGGCTCACGTTTCAGGGCGCTTTGCTGCTCGTCAGTCGAACGAAGATGCTTTCTGCATTCCATTAATTGGTTTTCTTTAGATGCCCTCCACCTCCAGAAACACATACACACTCAACAGCATACGGCTGCCATTCTTCATGATTCCGTGACACCGCAATTAACGTGCACATAAACATTCTACCCCACGGCAATAAAACATCATGTGTATGTGATGTGGCAAAACGGGACGTGAACTTTGCTTCGCACAAAGTAATGCTGCATGCCACGGCACGAGAACACGTGCTCCACCGAGCGGTTCTTATGTTTAAATGATTCAATGGGACCCATTTTTCGTTTACCAGAGCGTGCCACTCCATAATGAAGCGAAACAGCGAAGTAAAAGTTGAACCATTTTATTTCCTCGATCGGTTCCGTTGCAATTGGAATGTTAAAAACGGAAGAATTAGTTTTTCCACCTCTCAAACATCAAAAGCCTTTCGAATTTGGGGTGCTAAACTAAATTGGACCCAGCGAAAACGGTTTTCAAAATCTGCCTCACCAGACAGCGAGCGCAATTGTTCTTTTATCTGGCTGGAAATATATTTCCCCTGTCGTACGGCTGCGTATCGGGCTTTGTTCAGCTGCTGTAGGCTTCGGTATTGCAGATGGAACGATGCTTTCCACCCACCCAGAGGGCCAGATTTTGGGCAGCCCGTCGGCACGAGTTTACGACCGGGGCCAACATTCTTGCCACCCCCCTCGTTCTTCCGATGGAGCCCGAGATGGAGTGAAAAGTAACAACATTTTAGCCCATGTCCCTGAAGTTGTACTCCGGCTTTAACCTAAACCTATCCGGAAGAAAACTAACTAACGGGCGAGAACGAACGCAACAAAGCAGCAAGAACAAAAAATTGCTATCACAATTTGTCCTTTACGGGGACGAACGGATGAGGCTTTTTCCAACCAGGACGCCTTCCGGTAGCCCGAGAACAAGCTTTTGCTTTTTGGTGAGGCTCTTCCCGTTTGCTTTTTCTTCCTCCGACAGTCGGTTGCCGCAATTGCTTGAGGCTAGTTTTTGGAGTAGTATATGTACAAAAGTACACCAAACGCCGTACAATCCTGCTCGCGCTTTTCGGTTGCTGGAATGGGTTCGAAAAAGGAGTTTTGGTTTGTTTTCGGAAGTAAAGTACGGACTGGAGTTGCAACCGGGAACTTCTGTCGGAACGGATCCAGTTGAAATGGAACCGGCTTCAGGACGTAGCTTGTCGGTGACGTTTGGTGGACGCATTTCAGCGACGATTTAGCATGATGAAGCACCCATAAAGGAGCGGTCCCGGTACCGAACGTACCGGGACTGTTGGGAGATATTCAAATTTCGGGTGCAGCTGCACCGTGCGCCGCAGAGTAGCCTCGGGCGTTCTCGTCCCACCGCGAACCGTTGCGTCGGGGGTGTCGATCGTGCTTGAACGTGCTAGGGCGTAGCGCTTTATGCACTTTGTCTCGGCAGCGGCTTTGATGTGCAGCAGCGCGTTGACAGTTGCTGTGCCGGTTTTGCATAAATTGAATAAAAATGTAATCAAAGTATTTTGGTGTGCCCGGCTCGGCCGGTCGCGTAAGCGATTTTTCGTTCCACTAGGGACGACGAAGAGCGCAGTGTTTTTTTCCGTATGTGAGAGACGATGTTTTCGATCGTATATTTTAAAAAGGAAGGCGCTTCGCTTCGATAGGATAAAGGAATAATCAATCTGGGACCGGTTGGAAAAACAAACCATCCGGATGAAGCGATGCCTGTTGAAGCCCGGTTGCTGCAGTTTCCGTCTTCCGCGTGCTTGTGGCATAGAATATTGTTCCAGTTTTACGCCCGCTTTGACGTTTCGAGCGCGGACGTCATGCGGCGAATGGTGCAGCAAAATTGTCAAACTCAAAAGCATTACGGTCTGTTTACTGGTGCTGGGCTGCTTTTCTACCATCCCCAGCAGTGCACGCCGGTAATGGAATTGACAATCGATTTCCGATTTGTGCAAGCTGGCTTCCCTAGTTTTGGTTCTTTATGATCGTTAGTTTTTGATCATTTAAAGTGCTGTTTTGATTGCATATGGTATCTGTTGATGATGTAGAATGCAAGAGAATATTGGGACAAAAATGACAATTTTGCCAATGAATTGGATCATTTTACGTTTATATGTTTGTTTAAAGTATTATCCGTCCGCTTTTCCTAGTATATGTGTCCTTTATAGTTTTTATCCATGATTATTTACAGTATTCAATGAGAATCTCTGCTATTTTATTTTTTGTACATTTCCGAATAATATTAATAATTCCGAATTCCGAATAATTTAAGTAAATTATTAACTGATGTCACTTGTTTGTTTAGCTATTAGCAGGGGTTAGAGAACTTAACGTTTTTGGAAAGTATATTAAGAATTTGCCCCTTTCCACATAGACCTTCCTAAAGGACAGAATCTACCATTTATTTTGCTATTCCTCGATAAATGATACTCCTCAAAAAACAATTCAGTGTTACATTTTTCCAAAAAAAAAACATAATTTCTGTTCAATATGTGTCGAATGATTTTAATTTCCAAAGAATAAAAAGAATCCCCAGAGGACTATTTGAGGAAAAAAATATTTACCTTTTATATATATCTATTTACCTTTACCTTTACCTGTTTGGTATATCTTTTATATATAGTATTAAATATTTACCTGTTATGAACATCTATTACCGTTTATATTTTTGCCACACAAACAATGTTTAGAGAAAATCATATTATTTTAAATTCGAACTATTTCAAGAACCATTCACATTCGAGATGAGCAGTGTTTATTCGGCTAATTAAATAGTACAAAAATTTCAACGCACCCATACCCAACGCTCTGTGACGTAATATTCCGATTATAAATATTCCGAATTGAATATTGCCCTTCACCCAGTCATGCCGAAGGGTGTATGATTTATTAATTTCGTGAATATTTAATCAATTTTCACTCATCGTCCCGCTCACGAATGCCCCACCGAAGTCGGGTCTTGCCGCGAAAAAAAATCGTTTGATGTGGTCCGTACACCTGCACCACCTATCATCGACAGTATGACCGAACGAAACGTATTGAAATAAAACCCACCGGGTACAATTAAACACGACAGCCCGCGGTTGTGCTACTGGCGTGGTAATAGGAGCTGACTTCGTCAAACGCAAGTAAATGGGACACGCGGACGAAGGAAGATAGAAAGAGAGTATGGAAAGCAAAAAAAATACCACCCACTCATATGCAATGGATACGTGATGCAATGAGCATATGCGCACAATCGACACAACCGATCCCCTCCGGCTCCGATGCTGGTGATACGCTCGTTTGCGAATTAATGATTTGTTTATCCATATTTCGTCCGCATCAGTGCACCTGCATCGCACCGGCCGCGAGGATCCCAGGTCAAGCGGGCTTAAACACGCCCCCGACCACGCGACAGCTGTAGGTGACCCGCGCAATATGAATGTTTAATGCGTTTGCTATATGAAAACGTGTGGACGCCGGCATTCAACTGCGGACAGCAGCTGTCCGAAATCATCGTGCAACCGTAATGCACTGAAGCCTGTCATCATTCTTTGCCAGGCCAACCGACACAATGCACAATCATTCGTGGCGATGTGTGAGAATGAAGAAGGTGGCGCGGGGCGACAATGACCAGAAGCATTTGCAATTATGAATGTTTTATCTGTAAACAATAACGAGTTGAATACGCTCCACCCCCGAGGGGGGAGGAGGTAGTGGGCAAAAGGAAGGTGAGCTCATTCACATTTGCTTCCACGCGTTTTTGCGACATAATCACAGAACGAGCCGGTCCGGAAATTGACAACTAATTTCACGGCCCGAAATCATCGGTGCTCTTCGATGATTCTAATTAAACTTAATGAACCAAACCTGATCGCGGTAGTGTCGAAGCAATTAGTTTCTCCATTCTGTTTGCCCGATGATGCGCTCGAAAACCAGCTAGCCGGTTTAAGCTGTCGCAAATTCTAATCACTCTGGTTAAACCCCGCGTGTACAATCCGTACGTGCCAAACGTTGGGTTTGAACAACGCTTCCGTTCACGTGGTCAGCGGTTGCATAATTCGTGCGGCAGAGCGCTCGTGCGATCGTATGAATGTTTGCAATTTGTTTATTTTTTTTTCGTCTCCAAAGTTTGTTTCATTTGCATGACATTTGAAATCGGAGCCATTCGCTGGATCATGCAGTACATGACCTCAAACAAACATCGGGTGATGATTTGAATGGAAGCTGGAGTGGGTTAAGGGGGCCAGGTCAGGTGAACCTGAATTCGTGACCAGAGATTTTTTTTAACCCACTCTTGGGAATTGCGTTGGCACAGCTCTGCAAACCTGTCAATTAGGCCAGCGTTTATTGTGCAAATTGATTTTGGAATACTGGTAATAGAATTCGATGGGTCATTTTCGATCATAATTAAATTATGAGAGGTAATTTGATATTTGTTAAATATTTGGTGATATTTTAATGAAATATGTATTATAAATAAGTAGTTGTATTTAGTTTGAAAATAACCAATATTTTGGTATTAAGTTATAAGGCAAACTTTTTCTACTACATTCGGGGTAATAAATCATTATAGTTGAATAAATTGCCATCGTATAATTTTATCTTCCGCACCAAATGGAAGTACTGTGCTCGTAAAACTCGGCAAATGAGAACCGAAACATGGAATAAGTCTTAGCTGACCGAAAGTGACGCTTGCTCACGATATAAATATGTTCTCGTACGTTGCACACAACATGCAACGCACGTGAGTTTTATTTCCGTGTTCAGTATTAAACCCGATTTTGCTGGGACAAATCGACAGGTTTATAACACTACCGAACACGAGCCACATGGTTCGCTAGTGAAAAGGTTCTGCTATACACGGCGAGCGTAGTAGCTCGTTAATGTTATGTTCTTAGGAATATTACTTTTTTGTTTCTATTTTTCCACTTTCCGTATATCACTTTAATCATACCGAATTAGTTGGTACAAAAACAATCGATCATCTACAGTGAATAAAAAAAGCCTAATCCAGCTAAACATATCAGCAGAGAGATCTTTTTTTGCCTTTAGCTTACCGAAACTTATTTTTTTTATGTTGCTTACTATCCTCACTTTTGGCTATTCTCGCGGCAAATCTTTTTTACATCCTAAATTTAAACCTTAAATCTCAAATTTGATTACATATGCTTTATATAAGATTAGATACTGCCACCATTTTTACAGTTTGTAATTTTACTATCGATTCGTAGTAAAGAATTTTGATTTTAATTTTCAACATTTAATTTTGTTCATATTGTCACAGTTTTTGTTGGATTCACTGTTTTATGCTACATCGGTCCTAAATCCTGCGTTAAAGCATTATAAGTTGTTTCCAAACAATGAAGTGCTGATGTCTTTACTAGGTTTTGTAGATATTTATCAGCGTTAAATAATAAAATCAACCTAACTATCGATCTCATGCTGGCAATAGTTTTATGTCCATGCAAAAATGACAAACTTTAGGCGCGTTGGAAAAAAGGTTCACGCATCTACGAGACCCGCCCGCCGGTGTCGTTTGATAATCTCGTTACCATTGCGAGAAAATGGTAAATTTCGTCCCTATCGTGCCCCGTGCCGTCTCGACGGCGCAATTTTCAATTTCTGAAGGCACAGGAAACAACCCCTACAACGAGGTCCGTCCGATGCGGAGCGCCCCATCAGTTATCCGATTATCGTGTCCCGGCATCAGGACGACAGACGACGGCCGGATGGATGCCGCCAACTCGAGTCATCGAGTTATTACTGCGCCCGGCGTCGGCGAGCCATTTGTGCATGTTTATTTATGATTTGGGGCACATCAAAGGACGCGTGGAGTGGGGAGAAGGGTGCGTGTGCTCCCGGTCCGGGGTCAGACGTATTTGCGTCAGCCCGCCGGCATGTGTGAGTGTGTCCGTACCGCATCCAATCGTCCCGGAGAGGCCTTCCAGAAACGCATAAATATGCGGACAGCTTTCGATAGGATGATGAATACGAGCCAGAAGGAGTGCTTTTCGATGTTCATATCAATAAAGCGCACAGGCTTGGGTGAGCACCGCCCAGCAAGGTGGGCGAAATCATCGGTGGCAGCGCAAATGATGCTCCCGTTCCCCGACCCGACCACCTGCCAACGCGACCCTTCGGCGAACATCGGCGTAGGTCATTGATTTTGATGGACATCGCAGTGCCCGGAGAAGAAAACCCAGGCCACCGCCGGGACTTTCCGCCGCCCACAGTGACCCTTCTCACCGGTACGATAAATTACTGCCACGAGTTAACGTTCCGAAGATAGAGTTAGGACGGCTCATTTGTCATCGGAGGTGGCTGTGCGTTGTGAATTCCTCTCGTTTTCCTGCCGCCACGAAGGCGGACTGCGGAGGGGTAGCAAATTGATAAATTGTAATAACTCGAGTTTCCGCTTTCCGTGACCGAACGCTTGCCGCAAACGGCTCTTCGAAAGCGACACAGTAAGGACGAAACGGAAAATGGAGGGCAACGGCTTCCTTTGATCTGGTACCTATGGATGCGTGTAAGTGACTGCTCGCACTAAGTGAGGTAGAACTAAGCAAATGAGCATCCGACAGGCTTTCCGATGCGCTGTGTCTTGTGAGCATTGAAATGCAATGTTATTTGTTCATGACGCGATGATGCAGAAAGTTGATTGCGTTTTCATTTATGCAATTTTCATTCCGGATGTTACACATTTGAAATGTTGATTATACGAGAAGCTACTTGCAATAGTTGGGATGTATCACATGACGAATTTGGGAGTATAAATACATAAGCAATAAGGATATGCATCATGTTTTTCTCACCATCATACACAACTTCATTCCCAGATACTTACCGAAGCACAACTTTAATCTCGAGTCTTTTCGTGTGGACCTAAACCGTTCGTCCAAAGCATACTTTCTTTCACTGACAATGTCATAATCGGTATCCCCGGGGAACCTTTGGAGATAGCCCGAGTAGCCCGTCGGATGTGACTCTCCAATAGATTGTGCCCGTTTGATTCAAAGCACTGTCGAGGATCGTTTGATCCGAACAAAAGAGGTCCAGCTACGGAACTGCCAAAGATAATCGCTTCGCTCTAGCTCGCAAGACAATCTTTCCCACTGCCGAACAGTCCGAAGAAGTGTTCGAGTGCTATAAGTAGTTTTCTTTACTATTGTTCACTTGTGCCGACTGAGTTTTTCCTATCCTCTCATCGGCACACAACACAAAGGTCGCCCTTCTAGCCGGGAAATCTTCCAGCAGGGAAGGGGTGCAAATTGGCCCCGATGGAGTGAAAGGGTACGGAAAGTAAAAAGAAATGGAACAAACGAAGATAGGCTTGATTTTTTCGCCTTTCGCAAAGCAAAATTGTCTCTCAAGTCAGTTATTGCAAGGGTGAGTTTGTATTTCACCTTTGCTGTCCTTTGTTGAATGGAATATTGGATTCGGCTTTCTATCGTCCATCCCGGCCGCTAGGCAAATGATGGCCCATTAACGGGTAGATCCAAACGAGTCAGGAGGGGAGCACTATTCAAAACACCGCACGTAGCAAAGTTTTCGCGCTTCGGTGACATTTTCCCGTACGATTATGGTGCATTTCTCGATTGCATACAAAGCCCAGGCGCGCGTAATGGAGTCAAATTAAGCGAGTCATAGCTACGGCAACAGAATCCTGGCGCCGATTTGCTTTTACCGTTTTCAACACACTAACCCCCTGTATGTAAACGCATCGACGCTAGGTTTCTTGCAAAGTCCGTCCTTGTTCTGCTTCATTTAGTTACGGTCGTTGTAAATAATTCGCCAACTCCCGGCGTACTACTTCCAGTCGTGCACGCATCATTATTGGTAACAAGGGATGCTTTTACTCAAGCGTTCTGCGCTATGGAAGCCTCGGCGAGAAAATTATCGTATTCATTGTTTGCCCTTACACACTCCCGCATGTTTGAAGATGGCTTTAACAGCGTGTGGGATGATAATATTTTCATCCATATATTTGCTGCTCAACTCTTGCCGCTGCCTAAGCGATATTTCCCAGTGGAGCATGAAGTATGGGCCCCAGCCAGTGTGGGAGAAGAAAAGCGTTTCCTCAGCATAAACCATTCCGTGGCTTGATCGGAGTTAATCGAAGATTTCTTTCTTCACCGGATCGAAGTTCTGGAGTTCCGGACGTGTTGCCCGGGAGGAGGTATCTGGGCATCGTAATGAGGCACGGTTGAGAACGTTCTCAATTTTCGATTTCTTCGCTCTGTCCCAAGAGACCGAAGCGTTACAGGGGAATTCAGACAAAGTTTTACCAGCACCAGCATTCCCGACGCCTTTCCATTCTGCGCTGTCGTCAATCCCCACACTGCCATCGCCACCGGTTAATCAACTCTATTGCTTCCGTTTGTCAGTGTTCCAGGCTTTCGCTTTAGGGGAGGTGAGGTTATATTCCACCCGTGCTCCGCGCCGACATCCAGCCAGAAAAGTAAGCAATAGACATCCGACCGATCCGTTTGTGTGTTGCCGTTACCACCTCGTGGGGTTCTCATCATCGAACACGAGCTTTGTGTGTCAACATTGTGCGAATTGGAACTGAGAGCGAGTTTGAGTTTTTCTTCTTCTGTTCACTGCTGTCGCAGCTTGCGTTCGCTTCCACGGGCGAACTGAGCAAGTATTTGTTTTCCGTTGTCAGAAATCTCGGATCGCAGACGAAATTGACAGTCTTATCAGGTTTCGATGCGTGTCGGCGGCAGCAAATCGTTTGATTAGTCGTGGCAGACAGTGGCAGGATGCGGCTATCGATACGTCTGGCACGAGATGCGTCATGGCGCAATAGACGACCGGCGAAAAGAACAGCTTTGTGGTGCCTTTCGCCCGATGGTGCATAATTTATTTTTATTAAATGCAACTCTACTGACGCTTTTTCATCCATATTTGTTCGCATTCCGTAACTTCTGCGTTCGTAAGATTGTACATTGTTCCATTTTCCTCTTAGCCTGGGCTTGTGTTTTCCAACACATGTGAGCCGCGTTTGCTTAGATAGGGCCATTTCCGCTTGAGAAAGCTGAATATCTCAAACACACCAACTCATCAATGCATGCCACGATCGGTACCGATCAGTTTTCAGCAGTAAGCAACACCAACGACGACCGAACCACTTCGGTCAGATTTCCATCCTGTTCGTGCAGTGGAAGCCGGAGCAAATGCAAATTACCACCAAGTAATCATTAATGCTAATTATCAATTCATATGCCGACGCACGCACACCGTCGCGCGCGAATCGTGTGCGTTCTTACATCAATCATCCGTCTTACATCAATCAACAATGGGTTTTGCGTGCCAATAGGCCCTGCGTGCCTTGCAGCGACGGTGGATTCCACCGAAAACCCTAAAACACTCGGCGAAAGTTTACCTCAATTTGGGGAGTTGACTAAGACAAATCGTGCAGAGCGCGTGTGAGCGAACGATGGGAAACGATGCGAGATCGTGTTGTAAGCAACGACTTTCGTTATTTTGGATCATGTTTCTCAACGCTCGTAAAAATTGATGATTACTGTGTCGATCTCTTTAGAGAAAATCTTAAACTAAAATTTACACCATATATTAAATAATACAACTATTAAGAGCGTTACATATGACACATGTAAAATGTTTCGTTAAGACAACGGAATGTGTAGACTAGCAGAATAGAAAATAATTATTTTTTCTTCTTGTTACCCATCAAGAAATGAAATCCTTCGTTCCACGTTGTATTATCTAATCAAATTGCGTAATTGCGCATAGTTGTTATCTTTCTCATTTTTTCTATAATTTCTACAGTACCTTATTTCTTACTATTGAATATTTTCCAAAATTAACTAACACTAACACTCCCAGTAATTTGGCTTTATTCAGAGCTTTTTCAATTAAGTAATACTTAAATACTTATATTTTTTTTAGAATGATGAATAACCAATCAAGTATATGAGTGCTACTATTTTACATAATGTTGCTTAAGAAAAATCTTTAAAATATACAACAAATATTTTAAGAAACAAGTATAGTACAATGCAACGAATGAATGAAGGATTTTGCAAATAAATGTTGAATTATGTTCTTATTTTTAATTAGCCTTAAAACAGCCTGAAATATTTAAATGCAAAGAAAATACAAATTTAAAGTCAATTAAAGACGCAATCTATACCAGATGACGATGTAATCGGTTG
The DNA here is from genome assembly GCA_000473445.2 of Anopheles farauti. NCBI lineage: Eukaryota > Metazoa > Arthropoda > Insecta > Diptera > Culicidae > Anopheles > Anopheles farauti. The sequence goes on along the minus strand of KI915042.1, from coordinate 7,533,453 downwards.
CTACTCCTCCAGCTCTGCTTGCCACGACAACCCACCTGTCGATCAAACCAAATTAGATCCACCACTATCTCTGGTTTCGCATTCCCACAGGACTTCAAGCCAAGCCGTTGTGTTACGCATCGCACCAACCGAGCTATGTCCACATGTCACCGGTACGTCCAGAGGCGTCGTTTGGACACGGTTATGGTTTCCGCTCGAAACCAACCAACCCATTCAAACCCTTGTTGTTAGCTTTGTAAGGTAACGCAGGTTCGGTGCCATCTCTAGTGTGGAAGATAATATTTGCAGCGTTTAATATTATTTCCATTACATCCGATTCGCAAACCCCTCCCCACACCGGTGGTGCGAAAACGTATCGAATGCACTTTGTGCAAATAACTTTGTGGTGCTAACCACATGCACTGCGTCAATGTTTCCACCGGCAGCGGAAGTATGCGGCACTCATTAGCCAATAGTTGTACAATAATTGTTTTGTCGAACCCATCCCACGAGCGAGCACACCGGTCGCAGCCACTCAATAAAACGACGCACACCCCGTTCGTTCCGACTCCGGTATCGTGCTCCGACTTTTACGTGCTTAAATCCGCGCGCCTGCAGGGTATGCAAGCGAACGTACGAACGTGAACGTGAGTTGTGGTTCTGTGGTGCTGTACGGGTGTTCAATTTAACGACACGTTTTCCAATCGACTACCTGTCACGATTTTACTGCATGGAAAACGTTCCGAGCGCTCTCGCTGGGGCCAGATTCGATTCGAACCATAGCCTCCCATAGGAGGTAATTTTTCACCGAGCTGTCATTTGTCTAATCGCTACTTTTTCTTTAAGTAATGTTTAATTTCAGCTATTGATGCATCCGTGCCGTGCCGGCACGTATGACCAATTGCATTGAAAGTGAGTTGAAATCATGGATATAAGATTCATTTTATGTTACTATCAAGAGAAAGAACGATTTCTATTAAAGTATTTGATAGTATACGATTACACCCATTTCTTAGTGAATACAATTTTTTAAAAACGTCTTACTATTCCAATTAAGTAAGTTTAAACAATCGTCTCTCCGCAGTGGGTTTGCTGCCACCTTAGTACACAGATTAAAATTGTACAGAGAACTGAAATGTACGTAGAATGCCCACAGCTACAGGACCTCTACGGTAGCCTTATGGTAAAAGTTGCCGCACGTGACGTGGTTGTAGAATCATCAAGAGCACCCTCCCCACGATTGAACACAATTGCAACCCGAAGAAGATTACTCGCCACATGAGTCAAAAACCGGAAGTTCCCTCTGCACCGCAACGTCACGGGGAGCCACACTTTTGGGGATTAAATTTAAGGATCAATTCATTTGGTGTGTGTGTGTGTGTGGGTGTGTGTGTCTTAAATTTACCTCGCACATAATAAATCACAATGGTCCTGGTAGGTATGGTGAATGTCCTGGCCATACCTCACGAGACTTCCTGTCCCCATACCTTTGGAGAGGACAGGGTAGTGTAGCTTGACTTTTTCTGTTGCTCCTGTGCAGGTAGCTCGCTTCCTTGGGGAAAACTAGTGACTGTAACAGTGTCAGTGTGCATTTTGACTCTTTCGATTTTCGGTGCGGTCTGTGACAAACTCTCTATTGGCAGCCGGTGCTTTCCTGGGGTGGAGAACATGCTCTTCGCCCAATGAACGGCTTGCATTCTGATTCATGAGATGTAAACCACAATCGTCTCGCTTGTTACGTTTATTAAGCGTATATTCATGAGGACAAGCCTTAGAGTCGTACGGAGATGTTGGTTTTGGAAAATTTATCCCATTTAACTTAGAGGTTCGCCATCACCTCTAACTCATCTCCCACCAAGGCTCGTACGGGGCTTTGTTCCGAAAAATACCCATTTCGAGACATTGGAGCACAAAAAAGCCGTCCTTTCGGAACGTCCTTTTCTACACACACACACACATAAGTTTAGCAAGTTTCATTTGTATTTTCATTCCAAATCGCCGGTGTTTGTATGGTGGGGATGGTGACGCACATCCTGCTGACCTCGCCGTGGTACGTTTTTTGTGGGATGGGAAAGATGTCCATTCGCTTTCTATTACCATTTCCCGCAAGATTAGAACGGAGACACTCGGAGCCGATATTGTTGTTCGTTTGGTTTGCAGCGTCGTATGTCGGTGCCTGGCGCAACAGCCTCCGGGCTTTGGCAGTGGTCAGTGAGATTTTTCCGTAGAAATTTCCACCGTCGGCTTAATCTTGACACAATAAAATTTAGATTAGAAACGAAGGCAACGCTTTGGGCATTTGTGTTTGCGGGCAGGACCAACGACTTGGGCACGAATCGAATTAGTGACTCGCTCGTGTAAGGTTTAATTCCGAGGCCGTTCGTTCTTTCTCCGCAGCTGGAAGGAACTATTTCGGGAGCCACATTCTGCTTGATTAAGACATGTTGATCCTTGCTTTTATTTCGTTATCGATTGCTGTGCCGCTATCGATACGAATGTGCGAGCTGGCACTGGCTATTTTCACCTGTAATGCCATGGACACACGAACGAGAAAACGACCGGAGGTCTGCCATCCATAATGGATATTGATCGTGTGAAATGTGTGACAGAAGCGCAAAAAAAAACGTAATGGTTCATAAAACATGTTTGGCACGCCGAATGATGCGCGCATGAAAACAACTTTTTCATCCGTGTCCAGTTGGTTTGAAGAGCGGAAAACAGCCTAATAAAGTAAGCCAAACTATTGCTGCGCAGGGAAAATGATTCCGGCCGACATTATCAGTCGTTAACATGTTATGCTCCGTAGCGGAAGTCAACTTCTTTGTACCAAATTAGTTTTCTATCCTTTTTTCTCGATCGTTTCTCGTCACTGCTTATAAACACATCCGTTTCGGGATGTTTGTTTATGTCATCATTTTCCCACATTTTTTCTTATGGTCTGCGTTAAGGAAGTCGATTTAGCTGGAGGGAAGAAGCAAACGCTTATACAAAAAAAATGGTTGTCATTTTTGGTTTTTCGACTTAGCGTACATTTCGTTTAGGTATAGTATCTATCCTCAAACCTCAAACATATCCTTATCCACCTGTTTCTTAACAGCAAAATAAACACATACCGAAGAGGGGAAAAATAAATGGGAGTTTTCTCTTCTCATTTCGGTCGCCATTTCTGTGGACAACGTCCTATTACGTGCTCCTGCTCCTGTTCCTGCGGCCGGTTTGGCGAAGTTTATAAAACTTTTATAGAGCAGCGAGCTTCGGCAGCCGATAAGGAAGTGAGAAACGAAATAGAGTTATAGTTACGATCAAACAGCAACCTATAGTCGACCGTGTGCTAATGCTGGGATAAAAACCGCACAAATCTTTATTAAACGAAGCGACTGGAAACGGTGGTGTGCTGGAATTTTGCCGACCGCCGTCTTTGTCACCTTTAACGTCCCGGAAAATGTGACACTTGCCAGACTGAGTGGCCCACGGCCAGACGGTCGGGTTCGGTATTCGAACGAGAAACCTACGCCGATACACCGAGCGCGCCTGTACATCATCCAATCTCATTCCGGTGGAAAGCCCATTTGCAGCTAGCCCAAAATCCGGCGAAGGACGCTCGGTACCGTTTTGGGTGGGGGTTGGGTTGGAACCGCACGCTACATTCCGGAGATGTACGGCATGTAGACGACGAAAACTTTGCCTCGTTCACCCTGATTGAAGCTGTCTAAAGCGGCTCGCTTGCGATAACAAGGTGTTTCGCCGTGCAGCTGATGAACCTCCGCCCCGGAAACGCTCGTGTTCGATGCGACCAGCATGCATAAATTATGTCAAAAATGGTTTGCTGTTTCACCGACACACCGTCACTGCTGCATATAAGGTGGAGTGCCACAGAGGAGGAGACAGCCGCATGATTTGATATTAACTAATTTAGAAAACAGATCTACCTGCTCTACTATGACGGATCACAGTGGTCGAATTCGATTCGTTTAATTTTTATTTGTTTTTCATTAACAATGCTTAGAGCGAAAAATTTGTCATAATTATTCATGCTTCAATTACTCAAATACGTTTCATGTGTTTGAATTCGACACCCTATTTAATTTTGTTTCAACCATTTCTTATGGTCATGTTGAATAGGTGACTCAGCTCACTCACGACAAAATCATATTTCATGTTTTTATTACGATTCAGTAGGATAATCTGAAATTCTTTATATTTTATTGTTAACATTAAAATATATTAAAAAATAAAAATATCTGAGAAGAGTTATTTTACATTTTACAATTTATTTTACTATTTATATTGTATTATTTTTTATTTATTTGTATTAAAAATGTGCTGCAAAACCCCTTAGTTATAGATTCACAATACATTTACACATTATATAAAATTATATAAAATGTATGGTTTTACGTTTTAGCAATCTATTAACTCTTTACTCAAATATTATCTACTAAAAGTAATGATAGTATTTGTGCATAAAGCTGAAAACCTAAATAAAAGTTATTTTTAATATAAACATACTTCTTGGAAAACTATCTGACAGAAAAGAATTATTTTTAATAATACTTTTCAAACATTTTTTTCTATCCGCTCCTATCCCACCGTGTGTATGGATGCGAATCGCGCGGAGGTTTGCTGTTTGTTGATATTTATCTCGGTTTCGATCCTCCACAATCTGGAAGATTTATCCGATTCCGGGATTGGGCTTACACCCTCCAAAACTCAATTACCGTTTGCCATGCCTTCGCTGGCGGTTACACACTTTAATTTCATGAAGCGTTTCAAACGTAAGATTCGCTGCCACGAAGTGTCGCTGCTGCACATGACCAAGACAAGACCATGGGTGTTTAGTGACGACGGTTCCTCGTATGCCGATTATTCCCGGTGGAGTAGTACTTCCGTTCTGTTGCCGGTACCATTCAGTTGGGAGTCGAAGGTCGCTGGTTGTGGTTACGTAAATCTGCTGTGCCTTGCCTATTTCCAAACGATTTTATAGAACAAGTGTAGTAACAGTACAGAGAGAGATAGAGAGAGAGGAAGTGAGTTTGTATAGAGTGAAATGCATGCAACGAGAATCTGTTATGTGTGCGAACATTCGGGTGTGTGTGTTTGTGAGCAAGCTTCTAAATACAAACCTCGTCCGATTCAGTTCTTGGGCTCGCAGAGAGAATCAAAACCCCAAAACAACTTATACTAATTCAATAAAGTGCTCCGCCTCGTGGTGCATTAAACCACAAGACGTTTGTAAATATTTGAAGAAGAATTCCAATCGCACACATTGCTGCTCGCACTGTGAAAACGAAACTCTCGAAACACTACGTACCCTCGTTCTGAAAGCAGGGATCCACATTCGGTGTTCTTCACTAGCTCAAGAGTGAGAAATACGAGAAGCTTTGTTCTTCTCAAATCCTTTCACTCACTCTCAGCAACTTCGCTCTCTCTTTCTCTCTCTCTCTCTCTCTCTCCTTCCTGTAGCACGCTAAGCAACTTTTTCAATTATGACAAATTTAACACCAACCTCAACGGGATGGGAAAACAATCAGGATACCACCGGAAACGGGTTGGTTTTGTGCGAAACGCTGAGATGTTTCCTTCCGAGAACGGACTATTTCATCGTCGAATCCGTTCAATCGAGGTGAAGCTTCCGTTTCTTCGATTTCCACGAAGCTCGACCGAAGATGAGGTTCAGCCCGATTGTTTGTCAGTGGATCGGCACGTCAATTGTGGAGGGTATGTTTCAAGATGCGACCAGGGGCTACAAGACACAGTGCAAACAGACACACTGCGCTATTTTAACGATCCGATGTCCTTCTCGCAAACAATTTCCCGTGCGATCGGTGTCATCTTACAAAAGTTGCATCCCTCGCCCTCCGAGGAAGTGATATATTGGAAAACTTTGATTTATAAATAGTATCAAAGCACATTTGTCCTGCTTCGGGCTTGGGAGTGCAAACAGAGCACGCGTCGTTGGAAGAGGTAGCTGGAACTGTTTTTGATCTGTCATTTATTGCTCTGCGTAGAAAATTGTTCTTTTGCAAGTGGTAATTTAAGATCTAGTCATGCTTTGGATTCGAAGAATCTGATTGTGTCGGCGGACAAACACATTTAGAATGTTGAGATGAAATAAGGGGAAGGGTTGCAATTCCTTATAGAAGGAATTCGATTAAAATAACGATTTTATATCACAGGCTTAAGATAAACATGCAATTTTCAGTTACGCATGTAATTGTGTTTATAATTTTTTTGCAAATTATAAATTAAATACTCGTTTCTCAAATTAAATATAAATTTTCTCACAATGCATCGTTTACGATTTTGTAAATCAGTCATTTTTATATTTGCTTCGCTTCCTTTACAGGTTTTAAGCTTTCTTTCTAAGTTCTCTTTTCCTTTTAAAAAAAATAACTGTAAATATATTTTGCATGGATATTAAATAAATAAACAAAACCATACAAATGTTCAAATATGCTAAAACACTTAGTCCAGGTTAGATAAAAACAGGATGTTATAAACAGGAAATCCCTTTTTAAGATTTTTTTTTTTGACTAATGCATGCTTATTTTAATGGTATGTAAAATATCACATACCGCATGTTCGTCAAATATAGTTGATAAAAGAGTTTAATTCATTCCAGTTAACCAAAGCGTGTAAAATTCGTTATGTCACAAGATTGTAACCAATTTAATTAACTTTCACTTAGCATACTTTTCTAAATAAACACTCGAACATAACTTACACCTGCGGGTGTAAGCGACTCGAGCTCACGCGAAGTTTAAAATTAAATGTCTGCTCGGTTATAAATTGCAATCGATAATTTCCATTAAACAATGCTATCATTTCCATGCAATTCCGTACGGCGGTCCCATAAACACAATCGTGTTTCGTTCTACTTCCTTCCACCATGTCTTCGGAGCCGCGGATGAGAACGAGGGCACCTTTTTGTGAGGTACAGTTTCGAGCGTGTAGAAGGAACGGAACTCCTACAGAAAATTGCATGTTTTCACCGATCGTAAGTGGATGTTTTCGTTTCCAGTCGGTAACGTATTACAGGCTCCTTTCTACCAGCTCAAAGCAACACTAAGTTGTGTCGAAAACGGGCAAGAGGCTAGCTTTCTTTTCGTGGTCCTAGCGACTGGCAAAAGGGAACAGGAACAATCCATTTATTCGCCCACTTCACCTGGTCGCCCGATCGTTCCTTGCTCTTGGCGAGGATATCGCTCATAATAGATGTACCACAGGCATACGGCCAAACCCAGTGAAGCCCATGCATGATTGAAAGAGAAAATTGTTAGCTTTTCCCACAGCCACAGGCATGACCAAAAAAACCGAATCATTTTTATCATTCATTACCGATGCTTCCGATCCGGCTTACCACCGGCTCCGGAAAAGGACGATCGCGAATGAAGCATCAAAACGAACACACAGACACACAAATTCAACCTGAATCCGTTTGAGGACGACGACGGCGATGATAATGATGAGAAATATGATTGGATGTTTAATATTTTCCGCTTACTTTCCTATTGCTCATTTTCGTACGTCTCGTTCCGTGTGCCGAGCCGGAGAATGTTGATAGAGAAAGTTTTCCACGTTCACGTCCTCGCACCAGGAAAGCGCCTCCAGCACAGACGTGGCATGCGCTGGAAATACAAAATATAACAAATCGATCCAGACCGAGGCCCCGTTCCAGCCTGCCCGTTTGAAGCAGTTGCCTTGGCGCTGCCGTGACCGTCGTCGTCTACCGCCACCAGATTAAAGTCTTTGATATTAATCTGTCCGTGAGGCACGTCGATTCGCGGCAAGAAGCGAAACACTTCCCGCAGCAAAATTTATGGCCGCTGGATTTGGCTCATCAAAGACCGAAACCGAGCGGAAGGCTAGGAAGAGATATTGCAGGAAGCGAACAATCACTGCGCCCGGTGGAGTGGCGCTCAAGTGCCGATACTGCCGAGTGGATTCGGTTGTTTGTACCTATTCCAGTATTCCGAAGGTGATTATTTTCCCTCTCTTCGTTTGGCTTCGTCCTGATACGATTACACATCGTTCGAGGAAAACATCGCCGGCGCACCATCAATTGAATCTACCACGTCAGGTAGATAGATCGATTTGTTGTACACATCCTCGATATGGGGACGAACGAAACATGAGTGAAACACAAGTACAATAAGTTAATCTGCTTACCTTACACGTGATAAACGTTTTGGGAACGATTTAAAAGAAAAACGAAAGTAGGATATATATATATGCCCATTATTATTCAACTACCCTCGAGGTGAAGCGTATTATTGAGTGTTGCTTAACTTTGACGCGATCTTTTCGATGTCCGGAGTAGCGAATGAGTGGTTTGTTGTTTTGCGTATCGTACGCACTCATCAGAAGAACGTAGGTCCATTGATAGCGAGTCATATCCCTGCGGAAGGGACGATTTCTCGTTATTAATATGGAGTTCGAGGCAACGAGGACACATCCTGGATACGAAAACTCCTACCTAATCTTTCACTAATCATGTTTGCGTGAGTTGTTTTTTCGTTTTGATTCCGACGCAAGCGAACGATGAGAGGAACGTACATCTCATCCCGTTTCTCGTTTGCATTTCGGGGGAAAAGCTGCGATTGGCTGGAAGCGGTGTCGCCCGCCAATGAGTGAATTGGCAATCAACCGCGACTTAACTGCCATCCGCTCTCCGTACGGCAGCCCGGGTATCAGTTTGCCGTGTCGCAAACACTCCGCCCATCCCGGTGACATGCGTTACAACATTATCACTTTCAGCATCGTCTCGACCCACGTCGTTTGCCGCTTTTTCTTCTGCTTGTTGTCTTTGTAAAACGGATGCTAACATCGTTCTCCGACGGTTTTCTTCGCGTGCACGGTGGGAGGGAACACAACACCTTTTCGCCCAGCACGGACCCGTTATTAATGGTGCATGGAGATGTTTACATCGTCGTAATGGGCAACGTATGTGGGTGGGCGGTGTCGTTTACACGTGTACGGTGAAGCGATATGGCGAGCGAGCGCCATGTGTGAATTTCCATTTCATTTTCACCGTATTCCGTACCGTTCGTTGGCTTTCTGGCTTTCCCGCACGGCAGAACATGATACGTACGTGGGTCGTCACAGGAAAGTGCAAGTGATTCCCGTGATTCTAGTGTCAGCTGTCTGGACTTTCTTTCTTTGTGCTCTCTCTCTCTCCCTCTCTGCTATCGAGGCGGGTTTTAGATGCTCTGTTGATTTTGTCCAGTGATTGAAACAAACACTGCACAAACAGTTGCCTCCGACGGAGATTCAGGGGAGCTTTTCATGGTGATTGAATCTGGTGCATTGTTACATTGAAAGCGTTCGCTAAAGATAGTATGAAGAGTAGGTTGGAAATGTGATGGGACCAGATTGGACATTACAGTTGGAAGAAGTTCCGACTTTGTCCTTGTTTCTGTGTATTGTATTTTTATCTTACGACATGCTATAAATAAATGTGTTTCATTTTTTTTTTCAATTTTTGATCAACTTTCGCGTATATGTTTTAACATAATATTTTCAGTGTAATATGTTTTAAGTTAAATATTTTGTTAAAATGAATTTAATAACCAATTGGCTGAGCTATTTCACTGAATGGCTCGAATGATGTTTATATTAAAATTAAAAAAAGGTTTTTTTTAGAATAATTGTATGAGTTCGAATGTGATTGTATTTTTTCTTTGAATAATTTTATTAATAAAACCTCCGGGGCTATGAAATTATTGAGGTATATTCATTATATTTTTTAAAGGAAAGTGATTACATCTATGGAAGAAATAAAACTGTTTTTATTTTTTAGCATATAACCATTAAAAAATATCCTTTAGGCTACCAACATTATTGTTGCTACTTGAAATAGCTTCTATTTAGTTTTAATTCCTTCTGGCTTAAGCTTCGAATTGTAGACAGCTGTCGCAACGAAAATTACCATAGTGACCATTTGTCAATTAGCACTAGGTTTACAAAATCTTTGTACGTGAAAATGGTTTACAATTGGAAAACAAATTTAGCACTTCATAAATTAAATCATATTGCGTTGAAATTAATGCTACTCTGATACAAATATGCGTTCATACGATCGATTGATTGTTTTGAACAATTTATCATCGAAATCATACAAAACACCATGCGTCTCCATCACTGGCAGAAGTTAAATTGAAAACAATTTTCATTTCCTTCCTTTCCTTCTCTTTCTTCTGTTGTAGTTTCCAAAAACATATTTCGAACTTTTCTCAGATGTTTTTACAACCGATTAAATTTATGAAGATTCTATGACATCAGCTCTAACAACACATTTAATAGTTTTTAAATGCATGAACAGCCCCAACGCACTGATGAGGACGCTTTCTCACTCCGAGAAAGCTTTCATTAATCATAATAATCTCCCTTCATCTAAATGCCCCTCAGAACACCTTACAATGTGGCACAAACACAGAATGCGTACTAAAAACTACTCGTCGGCGTGATTTAATTCACTCCAATCATCGTCCGAGCGAGAAAAAGTAATTTAAATTAAAATAATGAACTACGAGATCTCAGACCGCTGTCAACTGATAGCATGGATCTCCGGCCAAACCCTCGACCCTCGGTATACAGAGCCACGGAAGCAAGCACGGCACTCCCGAAATGATGCGGGATGCGGCAAACACAAATCCAAGCCTGTGGAATGGACCAACTTTTCCACTTTGTGGCACCGTTAGCAGCACCGTTGGCCCCACCGTGTACCGCGCTCAGATTTTACAGCGTCCAAAATGAATGTGCAAATTAACCTTGATTTCAATATTTACTTTCGGTCCCTTCTTTCCTTTGCCAGCGAGGCTTCTTCGAGTGGGAAATTGTGTATTCCAGCAACCGCTCGGCTCGGCAAACGTCTTCATCGGTTTGGTCGCCCGGTCCGGGTGAGGGTAGGTGCGGAACATTTCCCAAGTTTCGCACTCTCCGTTGCCGCTGCACTGAGCATCTATATTTAGCAGCTGCTAATGCTTTGAAGCCATTTTTCGCTCCCGGGGAAGTTTGTTCAGTCCGCCTGGTTCAGTGTTTCGGTTGACGGAATTCTGCGGAACGAGCATTTAAACAATGACGGTCGATGCAATTGCTTGCCGCAATCGTTGTCCTTTTCAGTGTTTCCCAGGAACATCTTGAACCGATACTCTCGAGCAACTTGAGACAGTTTCGGTTTTTCTACTTTCGCAAAGCTTTCCGAAAAGCAACACTTTTTTCTTCTGGAATATAAACAGCTCTTTTTTATAGTATGTACCATTTTCATCATCCCTTAATAACCCGCATTCTTTTGTTTACTATTTTTTCAGAAATCTCTCCTAATTGGACGTATCCCAGTGGCACAAATGACGGGTCCGATTAAAAGAGGGCTGCTCTGGCAGCAGCGGGACCGACTTTTCTCTCGCTGGAAGGAAAGGTACGTAGCTATCGATACGACAAATGTTGGAAGGTAATTTAAACCTTCCCAGCACCGTCAATCCTGTGACCGATGTCACTTTGCGTTCTAAATCTCTCCACGTTTTTCACTCTTTTTGCTTCTTAATTTCTCTGCCCTTTTTATGTCGCACCGCTTGGGTGAACATTAGCTTCCGATTTCGTCACCGCGCTTACCGCCATACGATACTAATGAGAGACGTTAACTTTACGACGCTTATTTCAGATACTTCATCCTAACACGTGATTATCTCAATTGCTTCAAACGAGCGACCGGATCCGCGTCCGAGAAGATTTCCGACATGGGACAGTTTATATTTAAGGTAAGTACGCGGAGCGTTTGGTGGTGGGGCGAGTTTTATTTTACCACCATCACCGCCCACAGCAACGCGAGTGGTGTGGGGTTGAGAAGGGTTTAAAACAATTCCCCCCAAAACTTACGACCATTCTGACCATTTGGGTGTATCGCTTTTGGGGAAATGGGTATACATTATGGCCATGGGTTCTAGTGCAGTAACGTTTGCTGCATGAAACGGCAACAACAGAATGCAACAATGCAATCTACGGGCAGCGCACGTCGTTCCCTGCTTGCATTGTTTGGTACGCCGATAATTCCTACTGGAAAATGCAAATTCCATTGGTAAAGTTTCCTACCTTACGAATGCTTCAGTAAAAAAAAACACCTTTTGGTTTCTTCACTTTGCACATTCACTCGCAGCGCGCTTCAGATCAAAACCGTACGCCAGGCTGGGATGCTGGGCTAAATATTTGCTTAGCCGCGCGATGGTTCACGTACGGTGAATACGATTTTTCCTACCAAACGCACCGGAAAATGCAACCGGGTGGATAAATGGCAAAAGCGGGCGCATTCCCGATGCAAATGCGTAAAGCCACGTTAAATGGCATCTGTTTCCTAGAGGAATTCGTTTGACGCACAGTGCACGCGAACGATTTAATTTATCGTTATCTTTTTGGGGTTTTTAAAGGTTTTATTTATGATAGTAGCTATTTTTATAAATTATATATAAAATATTAAACTACATTTTTTTAAATCAACTTATACTTTGAAACAGAACTACTATTAAATGTTGGTTCTAAACTTATCATAAATATTTGCTATAAATTTAAAATTAAATTATAAAAATGTCTTAAGCACCACCATGTGACTAGTTTTGGAACGTTCAATTTAAAGCAATAATAATAATAAAGCACTTTTTGCTGAATAAAATTATATAAAAAGTTGCATATAAGATTGAGGAATTAAAAAAAAAACAAGAATGTTATGTTTACTTGTGTTCAAACAAAGCGTTTTTAATACCTCATCTTTTGATTAAATCAGCTCAATGTGTTTAAATAGTACTATGAACTTAGTTTCCTAGATTAGATTTATTTAAGTCAATCCATGCTTTGATCCGATAAAAAAAAACTCTGGTAGTAAAGTTAATTAATAGAGTCAACAACTTTCTTTAAGAAAAATTACCATCATCGTAAAATTTTCATAAATTATAATATCTTGATTGTAATACTATGAATATAATTGTAATAAAATGTTGAAAAAAGCTTGTTACTTACAAAGACCAAATCATGAAGCCGTTCTAATTTGTTAGATCTTTATAAAACAATCATTGCACTGATTTTGTATTATTTATGCTATTTTTTCACACAAACAAATATTATTTTGGCTTCATTCTCTTCCTTTATGGTGTCTTCAATATTTTTAAATATTAAATATAAATATTGCACCTCTTCTACGTCTCTTCGAAGCCCTAAAAGAAGTCTTCTAAATCGCACGAACTAAAACGATTTATTTAATTCCTTTATGTAAATATCAAACCGTTTCCACAACAGTAAAGCACGGCTGTTAGTAATGAACGAAATTCCACACAAATCGTTCGCTCGCCAAAATATGCGCCATAGTGCGTGGCTGCTGGGTCTTCCTTACCCCCCACGCATCTAAAGGATCTAACGCGATACCTTTGACGCTACGCCAGAAGAACCATCATCGTTTGGTACTCGCTGTTCACGCAATTGTTTGCCTGCCTCTCTACTGCCAACTTCGCCGTCGACGCCTCGTTATCCTTTGTCGATCGTTGTCGATACCACCCGGTGGTGGTCGGTCTGCGGTTGTGGGTACAGAGCTCGAATCAATGCACAGGGAACCGTGTGGGGAGAACTGCATCACGTACGTCGACGAGGGCGGGTCCGGTGCGGTGGATTGGAAAAATTCGCATTTTCGCACACTTTCACGAACGCGCGTTTCCTTCATGCGAGTTCCGATGGAATCGAGACGACCGGAATCCGGAAGCCTACGTGTACGTGTTGTGCTGTGCGGCTGACGGCTTTCGTTCGGTGTCGGCCGACTGCTTCGCGTCGCATATGTAAACAATGCTGGAAGGAGGCAAAGTGCATCGAAGAAAGTCTGCCAACGGCAACGGGCGGTGTGGCAGTTTCGAGGATGGCAACGGTGCCAGCAGAAGTCCTCGCGATGTTGTGAAGGGTGAAAAAAAAGAGCAAACGCTCGCTGCCACCGTCGGAAAGTGAGTGAAAATGCAATTAAGTACGCTTTGCACTTGCAAAAATCAAATGTTTGTTCAATGGAGTGCATATAAATTGCTTTTAATTGATTCGAGCCGGAACCATTGTGACGTACCGGTTTGTCGTCGATTTTACCGTCGCCGAGTGGATAATATTCCACCGTGCACGGCTAACGAAGAGGTCGCCTGGTGCCGCGGGATGGTTTAAGCGTTAAACCATTTAACCGGTAAGCTTCCGATCTGTTCGGACGAGACGCCGTTGGGCCGTTGTAACAAGCGACCCGTGGCTAAATACGGGTTTCAACAACGACGACAGTGCTCATCTGCATGCTCACTAGCTCAACGAACAGTACAATCCGTGTTCCCTTCGAGCAAATTAATCGAAAGGAGTGGTAGTGCCACCTGGACAAAGCACCAAGGGAAATGTGGAAAACGCTGAAACTCAATCAGCACATCCAATGAATTCTCGCCGGGGCAATATTTATACCTCCCGTTCCGTTCGCAGGCATGCTCCCGTTCGTTAGTCAAACACGTAGCGTGGGGTTATTAACTTCTGCCCATTACTTCTGAACTGAGCAAATAGGGCACGCGCCACCAATCGTCGCGATTAATAAATCTCATCGGAAGCGGATTTTCTTTGTTGGTCCGGGATCTGGTGGAAAAATTTATACCCAATCCTCGTACGCTGGTTGCCTGATCGCGATTCATTTGAATCCGTTCTCCGTGGATGATACGGATCATATCGAAACGTTTAATATTCAATCAGTTTTTTTTACATTTTTGTTTGATTTTATGACGAAATGAAAATTAAACATACCCTGTATAAATTTCTTAAGTTAAAAATGTCTTAGATTGATCAAAATTATGCAATGAAAATTATAAAATAAAATTTCTTTATTATAAAATATTAATTTTACAATCATTGAAATAAATATCAGATCACCTTTTCAAAAATCTAGGAAACATATTTCTAAAATTATCCCCTTCAAAAACATTGTTTTATGTGATTAAACATAGGGTGTATCAGCAAAGAACGTTAAAAGTTTTGTGAAATTGAAGTCTTCTTTTTTAACGGTTTTTATAATTAATAAACATAAATTAAGTGTCACAAAATATAAGTTAATACTTCAGGATTTTTTTATTTCATTCACTTTTCAACTTTCTTTAGTTTAGTTTCAAGATTAAACAATGAATATTGCATTTCGTTTTATTTCTACTACATTTTATCTATTCTAGCAAACAAAGTTTTTCATTTAAACAACTTATGTTTCATCACAGAATGAAATAAAATTTGTCAAATTAAAAATGGATAATTCAACCTAAACTAAATACAAATTCATTGAAACCGTTTCGAAAGAAACTTTAAAATTTCTTTACTTAAACGTTCTTATAGAATATCTTTTCTGAAGACTTTTATGCTGCTATATAATACGCAACTGATCATATTATATGCCTGCATATTATTAGTAACGAAACGAAGCAGACTTCGATTTCTTCCTCCAATAATCGAATTTTAAATAAACGTTCAACAACCTCATCGAAAATGCCACGTCAACATGAAAAACAAGAGCTATTCATTTGGTATAAATAATATGTTTAGCTATTTTTGCTCCATCACGTTCATGTTTAATCACATGAAAATAATTTTTACGCCGTCCACCATGAGTAGGAAAATAAATCATTTTGAAACGTAATTTCTATCACCCGATAACCTTCACTAAACCAACGAGGATACGATTCCGTTCCGTGTTGTAGTGTGAGCATCTGAGCATAGATCAATTCCTCTAATTAGCCATCAATTGTGGCAGACGAACAGTTTGAGCGGGGGCAATTCAATTCCAGCCTAATTAATCGTACCAACAATTTGTCGAACCGAGCCAACGCGCCACAAATGCGAACGCAGCGGCACAGAAACCGATTTAACTATCTGTTTCGGGCATTGTTTCTGTGGGGATAAATAGCGCTTCATTAGCAGATTAAATGTCGCTCCGTTTGTTTCCTTGCTAATCTTTGTTCACTTGTTTTTTTCCCCCCCGCTCACAGATCAAACTAGTCGACGTGGAGAAGGTGGAGTGGCTGAACCGTCGGTCGTACAGCGCGATAGGCCTGCTTCTCGGTTCGCGAGAAGGGCGCGTCCTGTTGCGCAGCGACCAGGGCCTGGAGGATTGGTTCGAGTTGCTGGAGGAGTGCACGCTGAGCAGCAAGGAGCGGCGTCGTGCTCTTCGGCTCACGCAAGGGCCACGATCGCGCGCCTCGCTGGCGGCCCCCGTCTCAGCGGCCTCGCTGCAGAACAACCATCTCGGGCTCGGCGGCACCTACTCGGGCGCGATCGAGGACTGGCTGATGTCGCGCCACCAGAAGCCCGGCAGCCAACGCTTCAACCACATTCTGCTGTCCGACTCGGTGCCGGATCTCAGCTCGATCAACGAGAATGGACTGTGCAGCGGGCTGCTGACGAACCACTCCACGCCGAAGAAGGTGCCGAACGCGCGGCACAATCTGTCCGGCTCGAGCAACGGGTACAGCAGCAGCCACAACGGTAGCCTCTACAATGGCTTCCCGTACTCGCCGCTGAAGAAGCTGGCGGATAACTTCGTCAACGGCAACCACAGCTACACGCTGCACGACGATCTCGAGGAGGAGGTGGAACTGCGCCGGGGCGGACGGTACCGGGAGAATGACGATCTGTACAGAAGACCGCTCGGTCCGGGTGGTAACGATAGTAGCCGTCATTCGTGTAAGTAAAACATCTCAAGCACCAAAAAAGTTAAAATTATTTGCCCATTTTTTGGAGAGTTTTTTTTTTTGATAAAAGAAAATACTAACACTCCTTCATTTTCGCCCCCCAGACTTAACTGATCTGGACTACGCCGGGTGTGACAGTGGACTGGATACGCCGCCCTCAACTCACCGTCCGTCAAGCTGCCGGGATAACATCTATTTTGCTTCGGCCTACGGCAACAACCATGCCCACGGTTCCGGTTTTCTCGGCAAGGACAAGACGACGGACACCGGCATTAGCTCCTCGCGCGGAACACTGGTCTCCCCGGCGAGTAGCATTCGCCACGGGTACGTCAACGTGCAGAACTTCAATGGCAACAGCGCGAACAACAACCATCTCAACAGCTACGGTTCACGGTAAGCCGGTCGGGCGCGTGTTGATGTGTTTCAATTCGCACAATTTAATATCCGCTTTGTTCTCGACCACCACAGCTACAGCGTTCAGGAGCAGAAGATCCTGCGCGCCCGCAACACCGAAGACAACAAGAACTCGATCCGCTCGGTGCGGGCCGAGTTCTTCGAGCAGAACAAATACAACAGCAACGGTAGCAATGGTGGCGCGAACGGCAACAATAACCACATCAACAACAATGGCGTCGGCCACCACCACCATCATCACTTCCATCCGAACCATCAGCACGTGGTGCAGCAGCATCCGAACGCATCCATCGGCAGCAATGGTAACCTTCACCAGCAGCATCAACACTTTAACGGGCTGAACAACAACCACACGAGCGGCAGCGGCAGCAACAACAACAACAACAACACCAACGGCAACGGCAATGGCGGCAGCAACCACAGCTACAGCAGCGGTGGCAACAACAACAACGGCAATGGTGGAATCGCGGGTACGCTCAACGATCGTTCGTCGGTTTCGGCCAACGGCAATGGGACTGGTACGCAGCGGGATCGCTACCAGCAGCATCCGGCCCTGGCTGCCATCATCAACGAATCGCAGGGAATGAAATTCAGAGGTAAGAATTCGGGTTCAACAAAATTCGTTTTGATATGCATGAATTGGACTTGGGGGCTTGAAGAAATAGTTGCGAGAAAGATCATCGATTTAACGAATCCGTTAAAAGCTATGGCAACATTTTACCGGTTGCTATATTGAAGTGTTATAATGTATTTTTTTAAATTTATTTACTTCCTCTCCAAATTATCCTTTCGATAAAAAGTGTCAAAACATTTAAAACTTTAATCTTATTTAAAAGTATTACTCAACTGTTTGATTTAATGCAATTGTAAAACTGAATCGGCGTTCCATATTTTCTTGTTGAGGTTTCGCTCGTTAGCTCCTTTGGCTTGCGTTTTACAAAATGTTCCTAGTATCTCATCACTTTCCAGAAAAAATGGTAGACCTCTCTCTAGACAAAATAGATAGATTTTATTTTGTTGCTGCGTATTGAAAATTGTTAACAAAACATCATTATCTAAAAAGAAATGCGGAAAATTGTAAATGGAGAAACTACTTATAAATAACAGCTTCCAATCTTTAAAATATGAAAATGTGTTTAGAACGTGACCAAATTTGCGGATAAAAGTGCATAATTTACATAGTTTCATTTTGATTTGAAGAAATTATTTTCCACTGCTATTTTTCAAGTTCATTTGTTGCATTTGAAAGATTATGCGAGCATTTTAATTCGAAGTGTTACAGTTTTACTATCGTTCAACAAGGTGAAAGTATTTCCAAAACATGTTTTTTTAAATATAATAACTCAATTGTAAAAAAAATGTCCAATGCTATAGCAGGTAGTTTAAATTATTTTCCAACAAAAATTAAATATTTCAAATTTTTTTTTTGGCTATATTTCCAGATCGTTCCTACTCCGACTGTCAGCAGGCGCCACGAACCCGCCAATGGACCAGCAACACACCGAGCCCGAAGCGCATCCCGTTCCTGGGAACTCCACCGACCAGAGTGTAATGTGTGATCGATCGCTGCTGCTGTTGCTGCCACTGCTGACATTGTTCAACATTAGTACATCTTCAATTAGAAGATGAAATCGCACTTGTTGTGTTGTGTATAATGTGAAGCGCGTAGGCGTAAAACGAAGATAGCAAAACACTTCTCGTTAAACATTCGAATGTTTGTGCGCGTCCTATATTGCGTCTCGCCAGCAGCCACAAAATGCAACGCACAGTGCAACGGAAAGTTCGTACGATATCCTTCGCTTTTATCGCACCATTCTCACTATTCGCCTGCAGCAGCCGCACCGACCACGTCTTGTCTTCTCTTTCTTCGTGCACGAAGATTATGTTCCGAGAGAAGGAAACCCTACTACGCAACCACGTACGAATGAATGCTCGAACGGCTACAGCTTTAGAATACCGGGCAAATGCGCACACACGTATTCTATCCTTAGTTTCTGTTTCTGGCACAGTTTTCCAGCGACTGTGGCTTATTCTCCGAAGCAAACACGAGCATCACGCAACTGAACACGGAAATCGATCTGGTGGGGAATCTGGTGTCGCTTTCCGTTGCACCGTGCGTGCGGTAATGTTTTCCTGCGGTGCGAAAAGACGATTTAAAGCGAATAGTAGTCCAAATACTAGCGATTAATATAACCGTCAGTGGAAACGCCTTCCACTGAACTTTATGTGCGCGTTGTGTGTTCACTGGATAGGGCAAGAATGTAGCTTTGCCACGCCGAATTAAACGTTTTGTAGTAGTGCGCATAACCGTAGCAAAACCCAATGTGATTTAGTAGTCCGGTTGAGGATTGAAACTTCCGCGTATTAAGCGTTTTTAGATGTGGCAAACGCAAAACGAAGCTTTGTTTATTTTATCATATAAGCGTAGTGCTCTCGCTGTACTTGGCTGTACGTGTTTTAAAGTTATGCAACTGCTGTAAACTGCTGTATTACGTTAGACGACACTAAAGATAGAAGCAAGCGAACGTTAGTGATAGGTAATTTTTCGAAGTTAGTGAAATTTTTATACCCTCACGGTCCACGGTCGACCTGGCCGTGGTAAAAAAAAACACACACACACTCATTATGAGCTCAAAACCGACAGGTATAACGACAAACGTAAAATCCTGCGTCGTAAGCTGTTCCCATTTACTAATCAAAGCATAGCATGATCCTATAAACCACACTATACGATTTTACTCGAACGCGTGATCAGAAGAACAAATTAGTTTTGCTTAGCCAGTTGCTTTGGAGATCGCTTGCTTCAACAACGTACGCTATAGATACGAGTAGTAGAATAGTTCTTTTGTGTTGTTTTAAAATAGCGAAACGATTCGTAACAATGCGTGTTCAAAAAAATGCATGTAAGAAAATAAAATAAATTGACGATAATACATAACAGGTGCATTGTTATTTACTCTAGAGATGACAACAGGCACATCACGGCCATACAATATTCACCGTGAAGGCCACATTTGCTAAAGAGGTAATCCAATCGCCGCCAACTAGATCTTTCCTCACTCATCTGGTTAAAACGCCCCAGAAAACAAGCAAGGAAAGAGATTACACTCACGTCACATTTCACATTCTCCGTTGACCAGTCACGAGTACGACTTGTAAAGCTAGGATTTATTCAATCAATATGTTTTGTTTGTTGTTTGACGAGAAAGAACAAAAAACACCAAACGAAAATCTTCACTCCCGGCTGAATCACTTTCGAGTGGTATATAGTAGGCGTAGAGTGAACGTGCACGATGGGGGTAAGTAAAAACACAAACGGTGCGATAAATTAAAAGGGATTCGTGTACGTGAATAGTTAGGGTGCGTGTTGCCGACCGGACTACGTCGACACCTCCGCTTCCTGCTCTGGGACGGTAGTTTTTGGTTCGGCTTTCACCTCAGTGGCAGTATGTCCATTCACATGATTATCAGTCACGGGTGGTTTCGTTTCTTTCGTCACGTCGGTGACGGTTCCAGACTTTTCTTGCTCCTCGGTGTCCCCATTCGTCACCTCAGCTGGTACGGGTAGATTTGCGTCCTTCAAGGCGGCCAGATAGGTGGCCCGCTCGGCCTGCAGTGTGCGGCAGAGCTTCTGCAGTTGCGACAGCTGGCGAGTTACTTTGGTGAGTACTTTTTCCCGCTCGATTTGATCGTCCAACATCTTCTGCACGGTAGCGTTGCTCGTTTCCCAGCGCGATTTCCACGCCATCGTTTCCTTCTCGAGCGTTTTCATTTTCTTTGACATCTGCAAACCCGAAGCGTAGGGTTTAAAAACAATTCGCTTCGGAAGAGCGAAAGCGAAAAAGAGCATACCTTTTTCATGTCCTCCTGGTATCCTTCGTAAATGCTGCGGCTTTTCTTCAACGAATCCTGGAACTCGCCGTACTTGTCCGAGTACATAGTGACCTGACCGCGCAAATGCGATTCGACTCCCTGCAGATCAGCGAGCTGCTTTTTCACCTTTTGCAGTTCGGTCATCAGCACTAGCTTCTCTCTGTAAAAAGCCCGTATTACACGTTTTAAATTTCCATGTGGGATACCTTGATAAAAACGCTTGCTTACGCAAGGAACTGTTCTTTCTGGTTGTTTGCCTCCATTTGCAGTTTGGCCAATTTGGCGTCGTTTAGCTGCGTTACCAATTCCATCTGTTTGTTCATCTTATCCATCTGCTGGTCACGTAGTTCATACTGCTCGAGAATAACCTTGAATCTGTAATTGTGGAAGTAGAAAATGGCTATTGAAGGAACGGTGCTGATAGCAATAATTTCCATTTCAAGACGTACTTTTTTGCCATCTCCATGTTGTCCTCCTTCAGCTTCATGTTTTTGTCGTTGTTCTCATTCATCACCGCCTGTATGTCGTTCAGCGACTGTTGGAACTTTTCCTGCGTCTGTTTGCGCTTTTCTTCCTCCTGCTGAATCTGTGCCAGGCTTTCATCCTTGATCGTTTTGTTCTGACGCTGTAGCTCACGGCACAATCCTTCCAGCTTTGTCTTCGTCATGAGGGTCTTGTCATGCTCGAGAATGAGATTCTCCTTCTCGCGCTTGAATGCGTCTAGCGTACGGTCATACACCTTGTGCAGTGCGACCAACCTACGATTTTCCTTCTCCGAGTCGACCAGCCGCTTATGCACGGCTGCATACTTCTCCTCCACAGTCATGCCGCTCAGCGCCTTCGCCAGTTGCTCTTCGATCTTTGCCTCTCGCTGTTTTTCCTCCCGCAGCAGCTTCTTTGCCTCGGCATTGGTCCTCGGTTCTCCGTTACTGCTAGGTCCGTCCATGCTAGGTTTGGTCTCCAGGTCTGGTAGAAAAGTATGCACGAAGCAAGTGTTTATGGCGATGCAAAAGTTAACAGGAGGAGTACACTATTTAATCAATATCCCAGGAAACGGATTAACCACCGATTCCGTACCGATAGAAGCAAAACAGTGTGCGTTTGTTTTCCCTTTCCCTACGCACTGCGCAGGCATACTTTGTGAGAAGGAACAACTTTCCCGTTCGATCTATTGCATACAAACCTGTGTTTAAAGATCCTAGTGTTGCTGGCGATTATACAAATATAATCCTTCAGGTAATTTGCAAATTGTGATACTACTTCAATATTTAGACTGATTTATTCACACATCGCGTTAACTTTCCAGGATTTGTCTGAACAAGTAATTCTTTTCTGTGCACCACCAGCACGCACGCATTTGTTGGTAAACAAAACCAATTTGACAGATTTTCCCTAAGCCGGAAGATATGTTTAGAATGCTGAATTCAAAGGCTCATTCGCCACAGATCATTGTGTCGGTTGTTTCAGATTTTTATTATGTTCGTTCAAACGCAACGAAATTACGTTTATTATTTACAAAATATCTTCTGGATTACAGATACGTAAATCAGCAAAACTATCTGAAAAGAGTTGCCAATAAAAAAAAGTCAATCATACCAGACTCAATTAAACGAAGTGTATGCCAATATAACATCATTTAAATTGTACATGTGCGAAGCAATAGAGGCTAATCTAAAATTTATAACGCAATCTTCATCGATAACTACAATTAGAACGGAAAAAGAACATCTTAGTTTTGTTTGTTTTTTATTTGTTAGAGACGGCCTGGTCGTATTGCTTTCTTAGTTTTGTTAATTCTAGATATTCAAGTAAACGACAAGAGGCTAACTACCAACTTGGTATATGCATCAAGTAAACTCATGCGAGCAGCTATCGTGTTTAAAATAAGATTATAATATATTTATTGAAAAATCCTTTTTCATTCAACAATTACTTTCATAGATCTATGCACCTTCGCGTGTGGTAGTGCAGTGTGACGAAATCACCACCACGCACGAGAAAAAGCTACACACGCGGTAGTAATAATAGATGAAAAAGAGAATCTCAGTTCTTACTCAAATTACTTGCAATTTTCCTGCTTTTACCCATTCGAATAATAAATTCCTCTTTCCAAATACTCACCTGCCATTATGCGTTAGCTCCAGGACACAAATTAATTCGCTTTTCACAAGTTCTATCACAATTTTCCGATCTAGATATCTTTGCAAACCTGTCCCAGCACGACCGATCCGTGTCACACACGCACGGCAACGTCAAACCTCTAAAAAAGAGTGGAGTTAGCTGAGCCAACAAGCATGCCATGCTTAGGCCATGCTGGCGGCGCATTTCGGAAATCTCTCTCGTTTCGTGTTCGTATAATATAAATAGAAAACATCGCACGGGCGTGCAGGAGTAAGAAGGGCCGTGCTGTGTTTTGCTTCGATACATCGCACGGGCGTTGCAAGAATGGAAATTGATTTGTCAACTGAACTCACAAAAAACAGTACACTTCAAATTGCAATTTCAAATGTAATTCCCATTCCACCGCTCGGAAAGTGCATGTTTTCAATACTTTTTTTTATTGTTTCATAAAAATTACTCTACTATATTGTTATATGACGCAAATTGAGTGTGTGTAATTTCTTGGATGCATTTCTTCATTCCCCCCACACTCCCCTCAAACGAATAGATCTACTAAAGCAGGGGAGTGGAGGCGTGGTGTGGTAGTCATCTTTTGCTTTTTGGGTAGATACGCCTCCATGCTGTGCAATCACGAGTTCTTGTACTGTGTGATTTTTCGTTTGTTTTTATTTATCATTCTAGTTTCATATTAGCCAGTCGACGGATAACTTTCAGCAAAAAGCCGCATTTCCGTATTAAAATATGCTTTCGGCAGCGAGTGCTATAAACACACGCCGCTACAGGCAAACCGATAGTTTTCAGAACAGAACCAATTGCTCATACCAAACCACCGCACACAGCTGCTCGAGTGGGAGGATAAGAAAAAATAAGATTGGTCGAAGAATAGAGAATGTTTTAATTGGCTTTTTATCACGTTTGTTGCCTTTATCAACTCAAGCAGATTACGGAACTAATCTAACGCAACACATACACACCACAGACGAGGAAGAGTAATGGGAAACCAGAGATTGAATAAGATAAGAATAACTAAAGAAAGTAAAGAAGAATCCTTCAGTAGGGATCCCGGCACAAAAAAACACCCCCTTACGCGACTCACATATGCGGACGCGCTTACATGCTCAAGTAACCGTGATTGGTGGCAACGTTGCGTCCCACCAGGTACGCGATCAGCATAATCACGATCAGTGCGACCAGGGCGCACCCAACCGCAATCGGTACAATGTCGGGCGTATCGATGGCCTCGCAGTCCTTGGCAATCGAGAACGTGTTCTTGCTCTTTTTGTGGAACGCTTCCAGCTGTACCTTCGTGACGGTTACCGTCGGCGTACCGGCGACCCCATCCGTGAGCGAAGTAAGGTTCAGCATTTGCGCCTTATTGCAGTGGTAGGACATTTCTAGCGGCGTTTTGAACAGCGTCTGGTTGTTGAAAAGTACGAGTTGCTGAAGCGCTGTAAACATTAGGAGGTGGATTAAGCACGGGAGATAAGATTACGAAATGAAACAAAAAACTCACGCTTTGCGTTCGGGAATGTGTCCCCAACGACCGGCAGCTGCAGCAGCAAACCGGCTAGAGCAAACTCGTGCTCGGTAGCGTTCAGGGCGAAGTTGATCCGCAGTGAGCTGTAGTTGTTGCTCTGTTTGTCCATCGCCCAGCTGAGCTCAATGTAGTCGGTCAGATTGGCGCACAGACCCGACTTGACGATCGCATCCTTTGGCAGATTGTACAGGACGCTCTGGGGCTTGTCGGCTGCACGGTTGGGTGGAAGAAAAAGCCCGATTATTTTATCATGTCTAGTAGGCAAGGTTTTCTTGCATTGCTTTCACTTACCGGCATCCAAGTAGGTTAGGTTGAACTGCATGGCCATCTGGGTAATGACGCAGGTTTGGTTGGTGGTCGAGTTGAAGAAGCTCCAGCTGCCCATCTCCGGTTCCGGTGTGGGTTTCGGACCCGGTGCCACGGTGGTCGTGGATGGGGCCACGGTCGTGGTAGTCGGTGCTGGGGTGGTTGTCGGTTTAGGCGTTGTTGTGGTAGTCGTCGTCGTCGTCGTCGTCGTTGTGGTGGTGGTGGAGGGAGTTGTGGTAGTAGTAGTTGTTGTCGTTGTAGTAGGTGGTGTCATCACCGGATCGGTTGGTTTTTGAGTTGGCTCAGTTGGGCTAACTTCCGATTGAGCTGAAATGTGAGAGCAGCACAATTAAAACGATGTTCAACTAGGCGTAGATAGAGTCAACGCAGCGCTTAGTGATAAGCAAACCAAACCACTTTAAACGAAGTTTTGCTTTGGCTGCTGCTCTTGTCTCCATGTAAATTGTCCCACAACTGATTAAAAAGAGCGTTTTTTGCGCACATTCCAAAAAGGTCAGAGTAAAATTGGACGCTTAAGATTAAAATGTACCTCCAGATGGGGTGCACTTAAGGAAAAAGAATGATTTGAATCGATGCTTTAATTTAATTACAAGGCGGTTGATAAGCATGCCGAGCCGTCGACCATCAGCAGTAAACAGGAAAAAGTTTCGTTCTTCCCGATGCAAGAGAGCCGGGTTTTAAGTTTATATAATTTTACGATCCAAACCACCCCGTTTGTTTACACAACCGATCAGCTTAAGTCAGCTAATTTGTACCATGTCGGTTGCTGTTTCATATATCTCTTTGTACACTTATCAATCCTACACCGCGTTCTTTGTGTTTATGCCAACCACAAACAAACGACATACTATCTGACTCATCAGCGTAAGTGCATGTCAACACATTCATATATTCGAGATAGATTAGTGAAATGATCCAACCAGCAGCAGCCTACGCCGTGTTGCCATTCATATCCATACGCTCAGTGTTGGAATGATATGGGAAAAAGAAACGGAATACAGTGATGCCTGCTTATATGTATGAGTAAATTTTATCATTTTCAGCCGAATTACATATGACTTCGCCATGAAAAAGGAAGCTGGCGCTAATATTCATATTAATGCTGACATTACGAAGCAAAAAAGAAACACTTTACTTATTTACGTCCTCTTTCGATGCATATTGTCAGCGCATACCAAACAAACATCAGCTGACGCACACTTGTGCGACGCAGTGCGTGTGAGTGCGTATGTATGCGTGCGTGTGTCCATGCTATGTACCGCAGTACGCCAATTCGTCGTTCGTGACCTATTATCCACCATTTGTCTCGAGAATGGCTCGAGAAAATTGCTTTACCATGAAGCAAACCAGAACGTCAGATCATCAAAGGACAACCGCTTCGAAAAATGGACATCGGCACGGTGCCCAACATTGTTGCATTTCATGTAGCACCACCACAGTAAGCGAGGGAGACTTAACGATTTCTTTGTTCTACCCAGCAGCAGGAGGCTTTGCTTACGCGCTACCAGCAGGGGAACGCTGCTGATTGTTTGCTTCACTATCTTCGCGACTGATGAGATGCACACGGGGCGATAATCGTGGTAGCCATTTTTACACCCATCCCGAACACAAGTAACATATTGAACAAGCAGCTTTGCAGTTGAGGGGATTCTCCTGCGTGCCTATTGCGTGGTTCAGTTCCGCGTTTGATTACACAATTTCAATGCGCCATCGAATCGGTGGTTATTCGATGTGTAAGCACTCCAAAACCATTCCCACCGAGGGACCCTACTTACCATTGGTAATCGCTATTACCAGCATCAGCAGCAGCACGACGGAGTTTCGAAGCAACTGCATTTTCTAGCCGTATATATCGAAACGTTCTATTCCTTCGGTGAAGTATGGACACTTTTTTGCTATGAAACGCTGCCTGCGTTTGCTTCTAGTTCGATGAATCACACTGATGATTGTTATATACGGCACTATATCACTGTGCGGGATGAAGAATGTACAGTCTTTCGTTCGGCTACTTGTTCTATCCTCTGCCCAGTGAAACAGGAGGAGTTCAGTCCTTATCAGCCGCGGGTGATAATTTCAATACGCACGACTCTCGACGTTTCACACAGTAGTCTAAATAAAAAACCCTTCTATGCAGGCTTTGCACCGCTGCAAACATGGGTCCACCCAAGGTGTTTATATACAGTGCACCAAACACAAACCCGGACACTTTCAAATTGAGCTCTTTTTAGCTTTGCAATGGATTTTTACGTGTTTGTTCGTCCGCTGCAACGTAAATTTATTCTAACTATTTTATGTTTCACAAGGCATGTGACGTGTGTTTTATGGTAACAGTAATGAAACGGTAATGTTTTCCAGACTATTTTGAGGACGTTTTTATCAGCTTAAGTAATGCAAAATTTAATAATTTGAAACGACCGATTGATTCTTACAATGACGTACAAAGAAAATTGAATTAATATCAAGTAAGTCAAAACTAACTTTCTCTGCAATTTAAAAAGTTAGTGTAAAAAAAAAACAATTTTGTTAAAACTGTCTGACTTTCAGTATTGGGTTTTG
The DNA here is from genome assembly GCA_000473445.2 of Anopheles farauti. Taxonomy (NCBI): domain Eukaryota; kingdom Metazoa; phylum Arthropoda; class Insecta; order Diptera; family Culicidae; genus Anopheles; species Anopheles farauti. Next base: position 7,505,934 of record KI915042.1, on the reverse strand, counting down.
TTCCGACTATTGAGAACCCAATATTAAAGCTACAACACGGAGAGTTTGCATGTATAAGTAAGTATTATAAGCAAACAGATCAAGAAATGGGGCTATCATCAATCCTTCCTGCCATTGCCATGATTAGAGCATATGGTTTATACAACTAAAGAAATCCCGGCTATTCCTTAAAAACAATAACGTTTTGTATCGTTTCTGCAAATGATGCTTGTATTGAAGAGCCATGTTGAGAAACGACAAAAATGCTCTAAACATTTCAAGCTTATCTTTGTAACAACCTTGGGAGTTAGTATGGAAATTGACGTTTGTTGTGTCATGATGCGGATCCTACAGTCCAGCTTAATGTATTTATATGTGAAGCTGACTTGTAGCTAGTGTTTTTAGTTTGAAAACAATATTTGCAAGTGCATCGACGATAACACTATCAAAAAGTATCTAAATTATAACCGTTATGATCCAAGAGCACTTCAGTATAGGGTGTCTGGATTCGCCGCGGGAACTAAATCAACGATTGTGGGACACAGTACTGTAAGGCAATGATTGTTTTTCTAATTTAAAGTAACCACATTCGTGTATTAGTGTACCAAAAGTGTGAAAACTTGTGGAGTGCAACAATTCCAAATTGTGCAGAAAAACAGTTCAGATCGTAGTGTATCGAAAACATGAAGTAACGCACAACAATACACAACGCTTTCATCTGCAATATCTAAGCGCACGAAGCTGGAATCAGTGGGGTGGCAAAGTCCATCATACTACAAACCGTTGTGTTTGTGCTGTAAAATCCCCAAAAACGTCGTCAAATTGTACATCTTGCAAAAGGAATCGATACCAGATGTATCGATAGCGAATATGCAGACGCGGCCAAAGATCAAAGGTGCCGACCAGAAGAAGGGCTTCGTGTGATTTCGATCCATATGTGCGTACGCATGTGCGTGTGTATGTGTGTTCGATGTTCGATCTGCATTGTATTGATCGAAAAGAGACCGAGCGAGCGAGAGTGAGCGAGAAACAGAAGAAAAAGGGAGAAGCAACACCGACAAACGGAGAAAAGTGAGATTTGGTGGAAGAGGAAAAAGTCGACGGTGCAGAAGAAAATGTTTATGCTATCAAAGCATTAAGAAGCAGCAACCCTTTTCTCAAGTAGTGAGTCCCCCGCCCGCTCCCTCTTTGCTTCGGTGAGGTGAAAATGACGAATGGTGCGTCTTGGTGCTGGTACAATTGGAACAGAATGCATCACCGGGCATACTGAAAAGCTTGCTTTCCTTTGTGGCTTTAAATAAAACCCTCCCCGCCAAACATGATGCGTCCATCTCACGCCGTCCAGTATTATTATATTACGTCGGTGCTCCTGGTGCTGGTGGTGGTGCTGCTGGTACCGAAACTTCCACTCCGATGCCAAGCGGAGCTGGCGCCTGCCAGCACAATATTTGTAAATAGCATAGTTCCTCTGATAAGCAACGTAAGTGTTAGTGTACCGATAAGTTCCGATAACCACCCAGTGCCTTCGGTGGTGGTGATATCTTCACCCACATCGTCACCATCATCATCATCAACGACGGCGTCCTTGCCCACCGCTACCGGTACGGGTGAATATGTCGCCCAGGAGTTGGCAAAGCTGCTGGAAAGTAGCTTCGATCATATTCGCAACGAGGAGCTGAATGTTAGCAACGTGCAGGTAATGTAGTCCCTCTTTGTACAAGTGATGAGTCAAATCGGTAATTTTGTTTCCGTTTCTAGTTGCTTTACGATAGCATGGAAATCACCACGACCGTACGCGATGACATGGAGCTATTGGAAAAGATCGCCCTAAAGTTGTCGCAAAAGCTCGACCAGACGGTGTCGGTGATTGAGGAGTTGCGTCGCAACATCCAGCAAACCGGCACGAAGTACGGTGCTAAGTACAATACCCTCATCAACCCGTGCCCGTACAGCGAGCTCCTCAACCCTTGGGAAGATGAGGCACCGTTCGATCTGCAGAGCTTCATTCAAAGCACCAAACAGTCGAACGTTTCGCTCGTTGGAAGATCGCACGTACCCTCCGCTGATGTCTTCCCGAGCGGTGGTTCCGTCGGTGCGTCGAGTGGTTTCCTCGATTTCAGTGCCTTCCCAGCGAATGCGGACTCGGAGCGTCCGCGCATTCGCATCACCGATCAAACGATCGACGATAACAATGCCAACCTGCAGCAGTGGTTCGCCGAGCAGAGTGCGTTGATGGACGAAAATTGCGTTAGCTACCGGCAGCAGTTCTTCCTCTCCTCGCTCGATCATGCCAGCGCGTACAAATGTCACTACTATCCGCGGGACGGCCGGCTGAAGGCACTGTTCCTGTCCGCCGTCAGCACCAAACACGTTCTGATTCTACTCGACATCGGCAACACGATCACCTACGATCAGCTCGAGGTAGCGAAAGCGATCAGCAAGTTTGTGCTCTACCTGTTGAACGAAAACGATCGCGTATCGGTGGTAGCGATCGGGCAGCGTATCGTAACACCGGACGAGTATTCCGAATCGTGCCGCAAACCCAACCGCTTCGTGCGTGCCACGATGGACGAAAAAGAACGGCTGCTGGAGTTTATCGATTCGTTAAACCGCACGAAACAACAAACGGACCATGCCGCCGGGTTCGGGTACGCGTTCGAAGCTTTCTCCGACATCTACCGCACGCACAGCGAGGAAGTGCCGGTCGTGTTTCTCTATCTCGGACGAGCCCTACTGCCGGCGGGTTCGTTAGCTGCAAAAACCATCCTACAAACGATTCACGAAGGTCAGACGCGCCTTCCGTATCCGGTGATCATTAACAGCTGTCTTATATTGCTGGACGAGCGGGAAGTGTCGCACGAGAAGCAACTGATTGCGGACATTAGCACGCAGAACTATGCGCGCTACAATCTGTCGCTGGTCATCTATCCACCCGGCAAGATGGTGATGATATCGAAGCACTCGTTCGATGCGCAACGTTTCATCGTCGCGCTGATGGAACCGTTTCTGAGCGAAAGTCGCTTCATCGAGGAGCATCTGCGCGTGCATCTGCCGTACTACGATCCGTCGCTGCAGGATACGGTCGTTACGGTCAGCTACCCGGCGGGTGTGCACGGGCTAGTGGGGGTTGATCTGTATTTGAGTGATTTAGCGGAGCACGTGGCGTACTATCGGCAGCAGGACGATTCGTATGCGTTCCTGATCGATCTGCAGGGTAATACGATCATGCACCCGTCGCTTCCACGGCCACTGGCCGCAAGGGGTAGCTTCTACGTGACGAACATCACGCGGCTCGAGCAGGAACACTTTGCACCGGCGTACAAGCGCATGCTGGTGGACGTGGAAGGTAATCTGCGCATCAATCACTACGGCACGAACCGTACAACGATGTACTACTGGAAGCGCGTCCATTCCTACATCGTGTGCATCGTGCGCACGGTCAGCGTGGAAGCGACTCCCGACGGTTCGCTTGGCACGCGCTTCTACGGTGGCGGTGGCAGTCGACCGAATGTCGAGTATAATTTCATCGCCGACAGTACGATCGCCACACGAACGCTCCTGTCGACGTTGCTCTACCATCGCATTGATATTTTTCCACCGCACCTGCAGCGTCCGCCGGTCGATATGTTGCAGTCCGGTGTGGATGGGTCGCTGTGTCGTTTGGTGAAGCAGTTGGCCGTTGCGGATGCCAGCACGCTCTTTCTCAGTGCGTCCTCGTTTCAGTCACCGTTCACGCAGATTCGCAACAACCGCGATCCGACGCGGGAAGAGATTAACGTGCGCACGATACAGAACATTATGGCGTACCTGAAGGACACGTACGGGACGCTACTGTTTGCCAATCCAGGTCTGCAGCCGGATGTACGGGGGGATGTGCTGGCACTGCTGCAGATTCTCTACAATTACCGTGTGCAGCACATCACCCGAAGCAACCTCAGCCGGTACGTGGTGCGTCGATATGCGGCCACCGTAAACGGTGTGCTACAGATGTTCCCCGGCGGTCTGCTCGACACGGACATGGAACCGACCAAACGGCCGTGGTTCGTGAAAGCGATGCAGTATCCGGGACGGTTGGTGGTAACGCAACCGTATCTCGATGCGGGCGGTGCCGGGTACGTCGTGACGGTCGCTTGCACCGTTTTCGCGGGCCGCACGACAACGACCGCGAACCGACCGATCGCCGTTGTAGCGCTCGACTTTACGCAAGCGTTTTTCTACAAGCTGCTGCTCGATTCGGCGCCCGTTTGTACCGCGGAAAACATGAAGTGCTTCCTGATGGACGATCAGGGCTACTTGGTGGCGCATCCGATGCTGGTGGAGGCACCGCTCCGGGTGCCGGGTAATACGAAACGCTCTGTCGAGCATATCACGCACAAGGAGTCGCAGGTGGCGAACGACATCCTTAACCACAAGCAGCTGGTGACGAAGAAGATGTGCTACAACTACGTCAACCGGACGGTGCAGCGGTTCTATCAGTTCAACATGAGCCTTGCGGTGGAGGACGTCTTTACGAATCTGATGTACGGCGAGAAGACCAAGTACCAGATCACGCTCGTACCGGGCACGAATCTGTTCCTGGGCGTTGTCAACTCCACCAACGATGGCGGTGCGTTCTGTCCGTGCAGCACGGTAAGTAGAAATTGCCGTGGTTTGTCAAAAATTGAACTGAAAGCCGTGTCTTAATTTAATTGAAAATTATGTTTATTTGTCATACCAATTGGCTTTTTTATGATGATTTATTCAAAGATTTTTAAATCACGTTTCGGATGAAATTATTTGCAATAATTGTTTGTTTTGTTCTATGTTTTACCTTAGTTCAACAAATTAATTTTTATTAATCAATCATAATAACCATACTGCTTCCATAGCGACCAAAATAAATTCGGACCTCAATACTTCTCATAATGTGCTTTTGAGACTGTATCGTAAATCAACATTTTTACGATAGCAGCGTTTATTGTAGTTCCTCGTGTTGTTATAAAAATATAACGCTCGTTTAATTTTGTAGGTCGGTAATTCCTGTCTAAACTGCAAGCGAATGGAACAGACGGAGTGCGAATGTCCTTGCGAATGTCCCCTAGACTACAGCAGCCCTGTGGCCGATGGTAGTTGTGCCTCGCAATCCAAACGAACAAAACCGGTCGGAAGTTTTCCAGTACCCCTTTGTTCACCGCTGCCCGAGGAACTGATCTCGATGAGTGCAATTAACTACGAGACGGACTACGAAGTGAAAAGTTGTACCAACATAAACTGTGAGGATTACACGACGCAGAACGAATGTTTAGGTGAGCGCGGGGAGGAAAGAGTATTCTTGCAATTGAACTTTATTAATTATATTTTTCTTCTTTATCTTTTGCACTATCCACAGGTCTGGTTGGTTGCGAATGGTGTCAGGTTGACGTGGACGGAGAGAACAGACTAAGCACACCGTTCTGCACCGCTCAGCTAGCCTGCTTTGGCGGTGTGTTCGGTGCACCGACACCGTACGGAGATGCCGCATACACCGGTAACAACATGGAATCGATTTTACCACCCGCATATAGCTCTATCGGTCCCGTCGCTGGCGCCATTCTGGCCCTGTGTCTCGTGGTCGGGTTCGCAATGTATTGTTTCCGCCAGAACGCCGATCAGAGTGGTGCATCGGAGCAGCTGTACGATGATCTGGTTGCTGACCACTGCCACGGATTGCCGTTGTCACGCTTCGATCTCGATGACGGTGGACCGTTCGACGATTGCGATATTAGTCGCACGAACGCAAAACAGAACCTCTTACTGAACGGACAGCAAAACGCTAACTACATGATCATCCCAAACGTGGCCTCGCCTTACCAGATGTCGGCCGACTATCGGCGTCCGAATGGCGGTGGTGGGGGTGGATCATCTGACCACGGTTACTCCACTATGACGCATCATGAAGAATCGGAGCACCTGTGTCTGTCGAACGTGGATCCGCAGGGTATCGCAACGGCGCATGCTGGCGTTGGTGCCGGCGGGAAGCGTCTTTCCATGTCGGACAGCGCCTCCATCAGCACATCCGTCTCGAGTCCGTACAGCAATCACACCGGTGGGCCGGGAAGTTCGTTCCTTTCGAAACCACCGATGCTGTCGAATGAGATGAAAATGAACGGCACGACTATCGATCGATTTGTTGATCCGTCCATGCAAACGTTACTTCCTTCGCCGACGTCGGTTTCTAGAACGGGTGTACTAGGGACGACGGTGCTTCCACCGGGCTCGCCCGTTTCGAACACTACCACCAGTGGTCATCACATTCTCGTCCCCGTAACCGTCCATCGAAATATGGAAGTTTCCTAGGTGTAGACGATGCAGGAAGGAACGTTTTGTAGCCTTCGGTTCGCGTAGAACAAGTGCAAAGATTTCCCACCCATCTCCATCCAATACTGGACGTATATAGTTCGTGTATAGTTTATCAGCATTTTCCTCACATTTATCGTACGCTATTCTTGGTAGCAGTATTCGCTAAACGTTTTTCGAGCTTACAGAGCCAACTCTGTTGAGCTGCAGATCGCTACTTTCACTCATGTTTCATTCCAAAATCAACTTCCAAGCAACCACTCAACACGATAGAGATTAATTTTACTCTGTTCCTGGCACGCTCGCCGTGTCACACGCACTTAACTACAATCGTAACATCATTTTAACAAGAACAACAAAAAGAGACTGAGATTAACCTCGAAGGAAGGTCCGCGGGATGGAAAACGGTGCCGAACGTATAAATAGCTGCCAACGATAAGTAGAACTCTACACGGAAAGGGAGATAGAGAGAGAGATGGAGCGTTTATTGCTTCCTCAAACGAAAACAAAAGTAAAAAACGAGAGACGCTTGCCTTTAGATTACTTTTTTGTTACTGTTTAAGCTAGGTTAAGATTTGATAGGGATATCAATCCGGTACGCGAAACCGCGCGCGCGCGCGTATTTTCTTGATGTATCAACATCATATTACAATCGGACAATGCGAGGAGAAGCCGTTCGAGAAGAAGGGCGGTTGAGCTATCCTAAAGCACTTTTTGCTAACCACACTTACGCTTGTATGACATTGAATAGAAAAAAACGGTGGTACCTAGGACCCAGCGAAAATGGGAAGATGTTAAGCCGGTGTTTCTGATTGTTTATTCGTAGTGTTGAACGATCTGTTCTGCACATATCAACCCAGTTTCTTAGCAGTGTTCTTATTTTTTTATTAACAAACCGTACTAGCCAACGCTCACGAAGGCGCTCTTTGATTGAGCCTCCAATGCCCATATATACCCATGTGCTTCCTGTTTTGATGTGCAGCTTTTTAGACGTAACGTTATATTCTTTGTACAAATGTGATCGTACTTCCTGAACCCGTTTTTCGTAATGTTAAGGAGACGCGAACGCATATACCTCTAGCCAATAGTGTTTGTCCGCTGGGCAGCATCAGAACAGCGGAAGAACATTTTTTGTAGCATGTATGTAAAATGAATCGTAAACCGAATGATGGACTTTATATGAAAAAAAAAACTAAATAAAGCTATTTAACAGATTTCATTTAAAATTACGAATGATAGATATTCATCGTCCGATATAAGTTTGATAAGTAGATAAGTTTGAATTGATGAAACATGAAATTTATGTTGTTAAAACATAGCAATTGATGTAGAAAATTTGGGTCCTACCAGTTGTCTCGTTCTCTCGTTCTATCTGCACTGCTTCCACAACGGTCATGTTTTGTTTACATTAACTGCGAACTGTCATTTCACTATCTCCATTGGTATTGGTGTACAATGTTTCTTGTTGATACCGCTGCAGAAAGTGATTACAGTTCATCAAATCGATGCAAGTTTTTGCCTATTAAGCCTGCGGCAAAGTTTCGATTTAATCGTGCATATCAGCCATGGCTACGAAAAACATTTTCTCCAAGCATCTTCCGAACGTAAAGCTGGCGACACGCTTCGATGCGGATGGTAACGAAATACAGGTATGTAAATCCGTAACTGATTGCAGTGGCTACTTTGTACTGATCCAAAATGTTTCCACACTGCCTCAGGTGGAGAAGCGTGAAGATGAAGAGCAAAAACGGAAGGAGCAAGACATTATCGATACGCTCGTGGGAGCCGGTTACTACCGGGCGCACATACACGGTCTATCGTCCTTTGACAAGATAGTGGGCGGTATGACCTGGTGCATCGAAGCCTGCGACTATGACGTCAACGTGGATCTTCTGTTCCACGAGAACCTCACCATCGGCCAGAAGATGTCGGTATCAAAAGAAGCCGTACAAGTCTTTTAACCGTATTTCTACTACAACATCACTGCATTGTGTTTATTACCGCTTACAGTGCCTTGACGGAGAAAATCGTTGCCGTGTTGCCGCGCATGAAATGCCCCTTTCTGATCGAACCACATCAGATACAGGGACTGGACTTTATCAACATTTTCCCTGTGGTACAGTGGCTGGTGAAACGGTCGGTGGAGAATCGCAGCAAGAAAGCGGACACACTGCGGAAGCTTGCCGCCACGCAGTTTCAGAACCACTTTACACTGGACTCGGATCGCGAGTTGCAGCGGTTGCGTGTGAAACAATTGGCTCATCTGCAGGCGATCGAATCGAAGTATCTACCAAAGCGGCAGTTTAAACTGCGCAAAGCAGCCGGTGGTGGATGGATACCGGTACGGCCAAAGGATGCACCGGAACAAGAGCATGCTGATGGAGCGGCGACGATGGATGAAACGGATACAGAACGGGAGGAGGAGGAGGAAGTTGAAGAAGAGATTTCGTTGTCCACAGAGCGGGAGGTACGGTGATGAATGCTGAAAGATTTTATGTTTAATTTTACTTATTATTTGTTTGCTTTGTTTGAAAACTTTTTTTTTAGATTAATTTTGACATTTTGTTTAAGAGCATCGCAAGGGAGGTAATTTTTGTGTCTCGCATACCACATCCCATACGTTGATTTTAATGTTGTTTTATCGGATAAATTTCAGCACAATATTCCACTAGATCTAACGGACGCTGATAATTCAGCTTTGGCGAAAAAATACGACGATATCAAGCAGAAACTGGCGCCTCACACGGTCGATGTGTCCGAGAGGAACCGCATTAAAACGCAACTGGCTTTAAAACTTGCTTTGGAGAAGAAACTTGAACTGGCACGCAGTGAATGTGACCAGCTACGGAACACGGTACAGGAAGAAGAACTCCAGCTCCAAAGTGCCACCGAACAGAGGGAAAATCTCGAGGAGGAAATACGAAACCTCGACAACCTGGAAATTACCGAAGAAAATCAAAAGTTTGTCAAGGTGTTAATCGTTGCACATCATATATGCTCACGATTTGTTCTTTTTTTATTCTTCCAGAATTCTTGACCATGTCAAAGAATTGGTGTTGAAGAACGAGCGGATGAAGAAACAGGAAACGCTGTTCAAAGAAAACTGTAAGAAGGAATTGGCAGAATTACAGCAAAAGATAGAGTACGTTGCAGAGTTAAAAGTCGATTTTCGCATGCTGTTACAAAGTGTAAAATATTTTTTTAGGAAAGCGGAAACATCCACCCCGGATGAGGATATGGTGGAGCTCCAGAGGCAATTGGATATGGAGCAGGAACGATTGAAGTCGCTCCGTTTACAACTAGCAAAGAAGAACCGATCATATGTAGCGATCAAACGCCAACTGGACACTATTCCTGACCGTACGGAATTGGCACAGTATCAGAGAAGATTTCTAGAGCTGTATAATCAAGGTAAGCAATAAAGATGTTCTTCAAGATTCGACCCATTGAACGCTACCTCGCATTCCAGTCAGTGCAAAGCACCGCGAAACGAAGCAATTTTACACTCTGTACAACACACTGGACGACACCAAGCTATATCTGGAGAAGGAAATTTCACTGCTCAACTCCATCTACGACAACTATGCCAACGCCATGCAGAGCCCACACTCACGGGAACAATTTGTACAGCAGTTTGAAACAATCGTCGAAGGGATTCGTGCGACCAAGATTAAGCTAAAGAAAAAATGCGACGACGAAAAGTCAAAACGCGATGGACTAAACGCGCAGCTGCTGTGCCTCGTGGAACAGCAGCGCAAATATGCAGCCACGGTCAAACAGCTCACGATGGAGTGTCAACGAAATGAGGTCCTCATGCAGCACCTGAAAGCGTTAAAGGCTGCTCAAAGTTCCACGCAGCAATCATAAGCGAACGGGAAGCGCTTTAAATAATTTAGGCCTGTCCGCGGTTTCCACTCACTCGCGGCGCGTAGGTTTAGAAGCCCGAATATATACTCCAAATATTTTATCGAAGCTAACGACTATCTATGCTTTTATTTAGCTTCCCTTGGAAGTGTCTGTGCTTTCCGATGGTTGCGGTACTTCACGTAATCTTTGCATTTTAATTTCTCGTTCCACGTAGTAGTTGAGGTCTCGCAGCGGGTGATAGTAATTGTGAACCACCTGTGATCCGACGAACATGGACAGCAGGGAGGCAGCCATGAAGGTCAGATACTGTCGCATAGGAACACCGGCTGGCATGATTATACACGGTCTTGCACAATGTTACTGCTGCGGAATTGGTTCCAGCTGATGCAAGCGTAACTTTTCTTCTACGATTTCTTTCGCCTGTCGTTTCTTGAATGTATTATCTGTGGGAAAGGATATGGTGATTAAAATGTATTCGATAATTTGTGTATGTTTAGTTACTTACAAAAATTTGTTTCTCCCACACGCCAGTGGATCATCGAAAACTCCAACGCAGCTCCGAGACCAAAAAATATGGGCAAAAATCGGTATATACCGAACGTTTGCTTACCGGGCCATCGGTCCAAAAACTGTTTTAACGTTGTGCTCTTCCGAATAATCATTTATAAAGATTGAACTAGCACAGCATTGAACAGAAGTTGAGATCAATTTTAAGCAAAACAAAATTCTGTGCTCCCCTTTTTACATAATTCCATGTATTGACATTTGTTTTCTTCATGTTTGCGGCATGCTCTTGAACGTTACCAAAGGGATGAAACGTTCCCAAAGGGATGAAGCAGTCACAACATTGTGCTGTCAAAATTGTCATTTACCAGCGAGGTTGTGTTTTCACGTGTTTCTTGTTGTGCTTCGTGTTAAAACCTCTCTATTAGTGTATTTTTATAATAAAATACAGAGTACAGCCATGGAAAGCGACGATGATTTCGATCATCTTATTTCCAACAATGTCAGCGAGGTGAGAGAAGCAATGGTCATGGCAAAAACGTCCATCGGAGCAGAGGAATCATCCGGTGAAGACGAAGTGTCGGTCAAGTCGGAGATGGACGACAGCGACGACGATGCCGGATCAACCCGAATGTTCGCCTCAACAAAAGAAGGCAACACATCCCTCACGGAACCTTCCTTGCTTGATGTGACCATCAAATCCGAGCCTGAAACAAGTGACGAAGAAGCACCGAACAGCAAAGAGAAAGAAGCTCTTATTTCCCAATACTTGAGCAGACTCCGATCAGAGATGCGGGATGGCTTGGACGCAACTTCGGATGAGGATGATACGTCGATCAAATCTGAAATCGACGACGAAGATGTGTCTGTGAAATCAGAAAGCGAGAACGAAGAGCAACCGGCACTGTCACGGAAATCTGAAAACGAATTAGAACGGTTGGATGAGACTGTCAAGGACGAGAACGAAGAGGAGAAAGATGAGGAACCGCAAAGCAAAACCGTGACCAAGCACAAGAATAAGAAACTCCAGAAAAAAGAGAAAAAGAAAAATAAATCCTTAGTTGGTGAGAATGAAACTGCTACAATTGGCGGTAAGGAGAAGAAACTGAAGAAAACAAAAAGTAAGGAATCGAATCCCAAGCGCAATATGAACGTGCTAGACGAAACGGCTGAAGATGAAAGACAAACAAATAACTCGGATATTGATGAAAAGAAACCAGTTCTTTCCAATGAAGAGAAGAAGATTTTAAAGAAGCAGGTTCGTTTAGAACAATTGAACGGAAAGAAGAAGAAGAAAGCTATGGTTCAACCCACTCAAGATGAGCTAATTACAAAGCCAACGTCCCGCAAAGAAAAAGAACTCATGGCACTGGTGTTTGGTGGCACATCACAGGTAAAGTCACAGCTGAGGAAACAAGCGTATGCCAAATCCGAAGATGCATCGATGCTTAAACCGGACACAAATAAAGGAAAAGAGCCCAAGCGAAAAGCCGTCTGGCACGATTCCGACGACGACGATGTAGACGATGCGGCAAACATGAAACGCAACAAATTCAGTCACCAAGAACTACCGGACCAGCTGACGAACGAGCGGCGCCGGAAGGAGTTCGAACAGATCGTCGGTAAACCGAAGTGGGCCGACCTGGACCATGTCAAGGAGCCCGATTCCGACGATGAAATACTGCGAACGGTGGGACACGTGGTGAAGGGCAGTGCAGCACAGGGTCTGCCCAAGGATACGATAGAGTTGAAAAAATTGAAAAATTTAAACCGCGAAACGAAAGCGGAAGGTGAAATCAGCTCCATTAACTTCCACCCGACGTCGATGGTCGCGGTAATCACCGACAAACGCGGGTTTGTCGCGATTGTGGCAGTGGATGGTGTGCAGAACGAGAAGCTGCACACGCTCTGGTTGCAGAAGATGCGGGTCGTCTGCAGCCGGCTTACACCGGACGGGAACGAACTGATTTTCGGCAGTTATCGCAAATTGTACCACGTGTACAATCTGATCAGCGGCAAGAGCGATACGATCAAGATCCCGGAAAAGGAGACATGGTGGATGAAGAACTTTCGCGTGTCCCGGTGCGGCAAGTACCTGGCGTCGGCGGGTGACTTTGGCGAAGTGCATCTGATAAGTGCAAAATCGAAGGAGGTACTGCGGACGATTCAACTGCGATACCCCTGCCAAGCGCTGGAATTTACGCCCGATTCACGGTATCTGCTGTGCCACAGCTCGGACACGGAGGTGTCCGTGTACAGTCTGGACGCGAGGCGAATAGTGAACGTGTTCCAGGACGAAGGATGCGTTAACGGGTCGTGCATTGCGGTCTGCCCCGGTGGACAATTCGTTGCCACCGGCAGCAGACAGGGTATCGTGAACATTTACGCGCTGGACGCTACGCTGAAGGAACAGCAGCCGGTGCCACTGAAAGTTATCAACAATCTGACGACGTACATCGATTCGCTGACGTTTAACGCAACGTCCGAGCTGCTAGTGATCGGATCGTCGACCGTGAAGAATGCGGTCAAACTGATCCACGTCAAGAGCGGTACCGTGTTCCGAAACTTCCCAATGCAGATGGCCAGCCTGGGTCACGTGACGACGGCTGAATTTTCACCCTCCGGAGGTTACCTGGCGCTCGGTAACAAGCAGGGATCGGTTTCGTTGTTCCGTGTGAAGCATTATGAAAACTATTAACGATTGCAAATAAACACGCAACTGCTGAGGGGCATGAAAATGAGTAGTGAGTGTGTATTGTAGCTTGATTGTTTACATTCCTAAAAATCATCCATATCCATCACCGCCACCTGGTTGAGGAATTTCTTGTACAGCGCCATAAACTGGGCCACGAACGCTTCCAGGTGAAAGATGTGCTTGCTGCCCCGTTGCATCCGATGGTCGTACAGTCCGGCGTACGTGAGCGTTTGCGTTTTTAGGCTCATGTCGCAGTTCTTTACCAGGATCTGCACCAAACCCTTGAAAATGATGTCCGGTGGGATGCCCTGGGAGAGAAGCTCGTACAGGCGCTCGCGTACCACCTCCATCCGCTGGGGCGTTTGCTCCTGCACGATCATGTTCGCCGTCTCCTTCAGGTACGTCTGCCAGTCCATGTCGGGTATTTCCTGATTAGCGGTGAACGGATACTGCATTACCTTGCACGCTTCGAGCGACAGTATAGCGCGGCGAAGATTACGTTCCGATTTCTGCGCTATCCGTACCGCTAGCTCCTGCGGGATGTGAAGGTTCTCTTTTTTGCAAATGGACTGAAAGAAGAGAACAATTATGAAGATGCTGTAAGAGTGAAGCGTAAGAAAACACGCCTACTTACATTCAAAATGGACACAATTTCATCCTCCGTCGGGGCCGAAACGCGTATCCCTAGGCAACGACTCTTAACCGCCGGTATGATGCGAGAAGTGGAGTTTACGCACAGGATCAACCGGCACGTGGCCACGTACTTTTCCATCGTGCGACGCAACGCATGTTGTGCGTCTTTCGTCAGTTCGTCCACCTCCGAGAGCACGATCGTCTTAAACTCGCGCTGTCCGGACGGGTCGATCTGTTGCGTTTGAGCGATCTGCTTGATCATGTCGGTGATGACGACTCGGTCGTAGATGCCCACGTCCGACGGGTTCACCTCGATGTGGTAGTTGCTGCTGACGGTCATGATTTCGATCTTCTTGTTTGAGGGGGTGGTAAAGTTCATCACCTCGTTTCGCAGCCGCTCGACACCGCTGCCGTATAGTTCACGTAGCAGGCAGATAATGCGAGTTTTCTTTCCCGCTCCAGATGGGCCGTAAAACATCAGATGTGGAAAGTCGCCTTGGGAGCAGAGGTTGATCAGCTGGTTTGCCTGGGATTTGTGGTAATCTAGCCGAGACAGCTCACGCGGTCGATAACGATCAACCCAGAGCGCCATTGTGCTTTATGTAGAATAGGGTAACACAAACTTTTACTGCACAATTTCTTTGCAAAGTTTCACGGTGCTGCTTGTTTGAAAATGTTGTGAACTTGGCGCGAAATGAAGATTGTTTGTAGCGGCTCGAATGACAGCTGCTAAGACTCCCTTTAGAAATGACCCAGTAATATTCAGCTCTGAGACAAAACAGAGCGATTATTACATTTTTTGCTTTACTAATCCATTCAATTAAGGAAATTGAATTATTTTTACAATGATCGCTATGTTATTTGCATTAAAATTGAATAAATATGTTTGACAAGACACAGATTAAAATAAACAACATTTTCCCACTGTGCGACAAAAACAAAGCTGTCAGCATCGTGTTGACGTTTCGCTGCTCGTGCACGTGAAAAACACCAAAAAAGCCGGTTGATTGGTGTACTTTGCTGGAACGAAAACGTTAGAAACTCACCGGTATATATAGCACGCAATGGCTACAGAGCAAAAGGTTAACGTTTCCGTTTCGTTATACCTCGACACGGCGTACGATTTGGCGCGGGAGATCGAGAGCGCATCGAAGGTGAGCTGCAGTTCCGTGACCGTTCCCATCGTGCACTGGAACTTCGGTCGAGAATTTGTGCGGGAGCCTTTGCGCTCCAAGCATGGCCCATTCACCCGGTCGGATTTGCTACTTTCGTCGACGCAGTGGCTCAACAGAGTGATCTGTCGGATCGGCGACAATCTACACCTCGATTCACCGATCGACCATATTCGCCGGCAGGCTGAGCTAACGATCCGACAGGAGATGTCGTTTGCCGAGCATCTGGTGCAGAACGGGTATCTGTACATCCGGCTCCGCGACTCAAACTGTACCAACTTTGCTCGGACGGTCGGTTGTACCATGTTCAAGGGAACACTGCTGGTGGAAGTACCCATTTCGAACCCAAAACTTACGCAAAACGGCTGGAGGCGTGACGTGCAGGAAGAGGAGCCTCAGGTAGAAAACCCATGGAACTGGTGGAACAAATTCCGTTCGCATGCGGACTACAATCCGTCGATGAAGGTAGCGCTGGAGCTGACCGCGGATGTGCCGAAGAAGGATGAAATCTACCGTTGGCTGGGCGAACCGGTCGATGCCATTGTTTTACCCTCGAATATTTTTCTCACGAATGCCAAAAACTATCCGGTGCTCTCGAAAGCACACCAGTCGATGTTGACACTGTTTTATCGCACATTTTGCTGCCATTTTATCCTGAAAGCCAACCCGGCCGATGGTCACGTTGCGCATTACGTTGACTACATTAAGCACATCATCCGGCATAACTATGTGAAGGATCCGCTGCATGGATACGAAGATTTGCTGCAGATTCCGCTTCAACCGTTGTACGACAATCTGGACAGCTTCACGTACGAGGTGTTCGAGAGGGATCCGGTGAAGTACATTTACTACCAGCGAGCGATCGAGCAGGCGTTGCTGGATCGGGTACCGGAAGAGGAGCGAGAAACAACCACCACCATCATTATGGTGGTGGGAGGTGGTCGTGGACCGTTGGTACGTGCTGCGCTCAACGCTTCGGTGACCGCGGAACGAAAGGTGAAGGTGTACGTAATCGAGAAAAACCCGAATGCAATCGTGACCTTGACGGCACACATCCAAGAGCTGTGGCGCGATCGAAACGTGGAGCTCATCTCGAAGGACATGCGCGAGTTTGACCCACCGGAAAAGGCCGATATTATTGTGTCCGAGCTGCTCGGTTCGTTCGGTGACAATGAGCTGTCGCCCGAGTGTCTCGATGGAGCACAGAAGCATCTGAAAGACGACGGTATTAGCATTCCGTGCAAATCTACCTCCTATATCAATCCGGTGTTCGCGTCCAAGGTGTACAACCAGGTACGCATGCTCGAGCGAAGCCCGCACTGGAAGGATCGTGTTATTTCCTCGCGCCATATGGAGCAGGCGTACGTAGCGTACCAGAAGAACGCGTACCACATCGACAATCCGCAGGAGCTGTTTGAGTTTATTCACCCGAACCGGTCCAGTGATCCGTTCGACAACAATCGCTACAAGTCCGTGAGCTTCCGTGCGGCGCTCGATTGCGTGCTGAACGGGTTCACCGGGTACTTCGATACGGTCCTGTACAAGGACATTACGCTCAGCATTCACCCGTTCACGCACACCGAGGGGCTGGCTTCGTGGTTCTCCATGTTTATCCCGCTGACCGATCCGGTGCAGCTGAAGGAGGGCGACCAGATTACCGTGCACTTTTGGCGCTGCGTTGCCTCGCACAAGGTTTGGTACGAGTGGAGCCTCAGCTCGCCTGTCGTGACGCACGTGCACAATGTTGACGGCCGGGGGCAACCGATCTGGCAGTAGAACCATTCGTTTACCTCTCAAGACTATTAATGGCCGGCTTAACGGGTTCGTTATTACTGCTTCAAAGAAGCGCATTAAGGACAAGAATTATAATAAATATTTCTTCTAACGATAGGATGAGTTCAGAATAAGATGTTTAGATTCTTTGAGAAACGTTCATCGATATTAAGCAAACTCAACAACGTAGAAAAAATAAGTACGAATAAGGGCAGAAAACGGCTTATGGGACATCGTTAGAAGGTATATATTTTATTAATTTAAGATTATTTACACTGTGGTATTTTACTTTTGCTGCAATTTTCCTCAATTTATTGAATACGAGAGACGCTTTGATGTATTATTACGAGAGACGATTTGATGTATTAATTATAACTGGGAATGAACTTTCGCTTTAAATTCGAGTACGGCAAACCTTGCGCTGGAAATAAAACTCTGTACAAAATGTTTGGAAATAATCGAACGCGCATCGCTAATATAACTAGATAAGAGAACCAAAGTGCATGTGCTTCAACGTTTTCGTGTCTCTTAAAACAGAGCGTTCAACAAAAATGATTTCCGATTAATATATCAGTAATTAATGTCGGTCAGTGTTTGGGAGTGGCGCTTCTAATGAGATTATAATATCTGCTAATGTCACTATCACTCGGCACAGCTTTAAACCCATTCTCAGGCCATTTGTTGCCATTGTCGACCAACATCAGAATCTGATCACAACGCCATCGCGATGCGGATAACGGCTAACGAGTAACGTTGATGACACTGGGCGCGAGTAAACCTCACGTTCGGCAAGGACAAAGGGAGAAAAAAGGGCATTCATACTTAAAGCAATGCGCACGTACGCACCTATCGGGCAGGGCCACATCCGAACCGCGCTGGAGGGAATGGCGAAGGTGCGTTCCGCTGAACCCGATGGGAAACGTTACGCCCGATAATGGATAACACCGTGGCCGTTTTCAACACTTTACGAGTGTTATCATTCCGCGGTGTCCGGAACGCGAAGCAAAACGGCGAGCGAATGGAACCGCTGTATCAGAGTTGTGCATCAGGGTGAGTGAGAAGGAGTGTGCGCGCGTAAATTGTGCGAGAGCGCCTACACGGCCTGCTGGCGCCTGAATGGTAGGCAACACGGAACGCACATACCGTGTGCTTGCGAGAGAAGCGGTAGTAGCGTTGTGAGACGCGAAAACAAAACGACCAGCATGACCGACGGAAACAGAGAGAGAGAGATAGAGAGAGAGAGAGAGAGAGAGAGATAGAGAGAGGGAGAACGAGTGAGCGAACAGGACCGAACGTGATTGCGTGAGAGTGTGTGAATGCCGCCCGCGTGTGGGGGAGATGCTGCGCGCAAGCTTGAGATCGAAATCGTGAATCAGGTTCGGTTTGCATCATCGTCATCAGCATCACCGTCATCGCCATTATCATTTAGCAAAAAGCAACAACGCTCCACGCTCGGGTCGGCCACCGTCTGGGTGGGCGGATGACGGGGTGACATCCTTTGGGAACACACCGCTCACTGGTGTGTTCGTTGCGCTCTCGGCTCGGCGCGCCGTACAGCCCCGTGTGCTCCTACTCCGGTGTCGCCTACTGACTCTCCCAACACGCGTCTGTGTGAGTTATTCGGCTTCCGATCCGAATCCGAGCCCGCGGCGTAATGATGATCCTCGTTCTTTCCTTGTGAATGAAGCGACGATGCGCCACCGAACCAGTCTCCAGTCTCCGATAAACAAACAATCGCATCGGTTAGCAAGCTCGCACGGAACCATCGGAGTGCGTGTCCCCGCGGCAGTGCTTTCAGGTCCAAGTCGTACGGGTACCGCGGATGCGGTTTCACCACGGGGGAGCCAATCGGAAGCCAGTAGGAAACAACAATTAAAACTAAACGAAAAAAGAAAACACTGCTCTAGGTTCTTCTTCACGTTCCGGTACAACGGGTTGGTGGTTTCATAAAACGCGCGGCCTCCTCGCGTTGGTGACGCCTGAAAGGTAGACTAACCGCATCGCTCATATCGAAGTCGGGGTTACAAATTGATCGGCGTGTGATAGAAAATCAGTGCCGCATAGTTTACCCATCTAGTATGCATGTTGTGATGGAATAGTTTAGTCGGTGGTGAAAATGTGTGTGTTGGTGTGGTGCTCGTAAAAATGCTTTAAATCTGCATCGCGTTCGTATGTTTCAAGTGATTGTTAAACTAAAAAAGTGCATCGGTAAAAAAAAGAAACCTAAATGTTGTGTGCATGGTAAGTGTTCCCAAGCACATCCCAAGTTGTAGTGATAGTTCCTCTGCAAGTGCTTCATCCCCGAAACGGGGTGCCGCTTTGGTATAAGTGTTCCATCTACACCAAGGCCACGTTCTGTTCCAACGCGTACCAGAGGGCCTGGAGTTGGTACGGAGTGTTGGAATTTCGTGCAAAGTGCAAACCGCGAACCACTCACCAGGCCACCGCCATCGGAATGGGTTCGGAAAATTTGTTGAAGAAAGCGCAGCATCGCAGTGGATAATTAAATGCAACATAATGAACTTCTCCAAGGAAGCGCCACTTGCAGGCTGCAAACTGCCGCACGTGTTTTGCACCGACCAGTTTCCGGTGGTGCTGATGGTTGCTGGCGGGCTGATGTGCTGAAAGCATAACTAACGAACCAGAGGCCACCGAGCAGCTTTCCACATACACAAGCTGGCCAGCAAGGGTGTAGTGTTTCACGACGGCCAGCCTCGCACTCCGTGGGCGGGCTCCGTTGGCTAAAAGTTGGAGCAAATTTATGTACCGAACCCATTCCGTGTTTGCGCCCGTTTGAAGATGATATTCTGTCGGTGCTGGTCCGGTTGAAATGGAACTACGCGTTAAGTGAGCAGCCGCTTTTCTCGGCGTTCGTCTTCGGGGTGAAATTGTTTCGTGCGAATTCCCGTGCTTTAAAGTTTCCGTGTGCAAACGAATTTCCCATCGTCCCGCACGGCACCGACGAGGGCGCTCGCAAGTTTCGTGCCGTGCAGTGAAGTGAAGTGTGCTGCCGGTGTGAAAACAGAGCATTCGGCTTTTCGGAAAGGGGTTGGTGAAACTTGTTGATTAATTTCTACTTCTAACTGCTGCGAACGCAGTGCCGGTAGCAGATTAAAACAGGAAATGAATACGAGCTGTTGGTGAACGGACTCGGTTTCGTCCCAACGTAGTTCTGTGAAAGTGGGTGAAGTTAGCTCGCCTCACTAGCAGCGCTGCTGAGTGAGTCGGAGAAGTTTTGGTAGTGCCGAAGCAAACTGGATAAACGAATCACCATAGCAACCACCGTATCCACAGCACCATCATAAAGTTACTGAAGTGCACCTTTTTACGCAGGTAAGTGCACGAAAACTCATCGATCAAATCAAGCCGGAGCTACAGCCGGCATCAATCATTATTATTTTTCTCACATTCTAAACGTGGCGATCGGTGAACGCCATGCACGGCCACGTACACTTAAGGTGAGATGATTCTGATTTATTGGCATTTAGCATTGCCCTACCCCTGCTGGTTCGAGTGATGATGGTTTAATTATTTTCAACCTACTGCTCCGTAATCATGAAATGGCGCACGATGTGGTGCATCGGAGAGTGCAGCGCTGCAACTCACATGTGTCGTATCTTCAGGCCACGCTGCACGAATTGCAAATGTCGAATCAATCAAACTGCCATTCAACCGGGGATCGAAACGCGCCACAACTGTGGTCAGCTTTGTGATAAAGATTAATGACGGATGCTTTTGCTTTGATATTTGAGCGACGATTTATGGGTGGGTTTCTTTTGCTGTCACGTTCTCAGAACAGTGAATGCGGGAAAAATACGTTATGAAACGCAAAAACACGCATCTAACTTTAACACGGATGCACAACGAATTTTGCTTTACAAATGTGCTCTGTTATTATTTTCCTTATTCTGTTTTCATGCTTGTTCTTCATATTAACATTAATAGTAAATCACTTTTCTGTACCAATTCGATGTTTCAGTTACAGTTGCTCATTATTTTTTTATAATGCCATAATGTATTGTCATGATGTTTGATTGGTTGGCTGGAAGATTAGGTTGCTATATGAAGTACAAAATACAGCTCTTTTTCTAAGGGAAGGAAAATTTTTTTAATTTAAATATCATTTATAAATTTTAACTCTGGTGTACTACATTATTTTTCTAACTTCAATAAGAGCATTTACATAGCTCTTTTAACAAATAAAATACGTAATAGTTTTAACACAATAATAATTCACAAGAATAATATTTTTTGTTAACAAAGCACTAATAACTTTATAAACGAACGTTTGAATGATAGAATGTAGATTGATTGGTATGATACTTTATGTCGTAGCTTATTATTTTTATTTGTAAATCGATCTTTGACATCATTTGAGCCTAGCTGATTTAAAATGTATGGATAAAATCATATTTATCAACATTTATATGATGTTTCCCCGGAAGGGGTTAATACGGCCAGGCCGTCACTAAAAATAATCAAATCAAATCAAATCAACATTTATATGATACAACGCTATTTTCTACTTTTTGGCTTTACAACTGTATATTAAAAGCTAAGGCTAATTTTATCTAAGTCTATTATATTGCTAATATCAGCATAGGGACCTTAGAATCGTAGTTTTTTTTCTGTGCAATATTTGTGTAATTATGATGTCGTAATTTATTATATAATAAATTAACAATAAACATGTGAACTACAATAGCTGAATCGAATTGAATATAATTTGGTTTTTCATCAAATTTCATGCATACTGAGAGCTAAAGTATAAACTTGCACTCAATTTGATTTCCGCAAATAATTTTTTTGTACATGTACATGTTTTCCCGTGATTTTTTCATGTATTGAACTGCAATTTGAGCGTGTTCGTTTTGATATCCAACTTTGATAATGGGAAAAAATATGTGTCGAGGCTGCAATTCAATTGTAATTTTGATGTAAGATTCAATAGTATGCTCGCAAATTTTTTTTGTAAATGAAAATGAAAATCACTAATTGTTCTGAAATATGTGTTTCCATCAATTGGTGTGAATTTTTTTTTGATTATTCTTCGCACGTTGACATTGGTAAATAGGCGCTTATGAACATAGCCTCACAATAATAATTCTAGAGGAAATGTTGAATAAAATATCTTAAAAGTCTGTTGACCAGAAAGCAAACTCTTCTGCGTGCCATGGAATCGGTTATCTGTGTTGTGTTTCTAACAAAATCATTATGTCGAGCCATTAAAAATAAAACTAATTCCCTCGGCCATCGACATTATCGCTATTACGGATATACCTACCCTGGATCCTGCACGATCAGCTGGAAAAAAACACATTCACTCTCACAAAGAATATAAAACGTTTGTTTTGCATAACACAAACTTTCGCAAACATGCCCGCACGGTTCGCTCCACGCAAAAACATCCAACGGCAACGTGACAAACTCTGTGCGGGACGCGTTCTAAAGCCCAGAGCCCGGAAAGTGCACCATTTTTACGCGCCACTTAATAGGCACTCGCATTCATTTCGCACACGAAACACGTGCATATTAACGCGCGCACATAGAAAGCACCGCACCAGCCAGTGCAGCAACAGAAACGGGCAAATTTGTTGAAAAGGGCAATTAAAAATGTCAAATAATTATGAATTTTCCACGAAACGCTTTTGCGCGTGTGTGCGAAGGAGGCAGAGAGCAATTTATGCACGGTTCGAATATTTTATGAAAAAAAAATAACAACATCCCTTCGGAACGATTCGTTGTAGCAGCTGGTCCAGCTGCTTACACACCAGCCAGCTCTCGGAAAAGAAAGGAGGATCTATTTCCCCTTAAGTGAGATAAATTCGAAACCTTCTTCGAACGCTGCGACACAACGCGAAAGCGAACGCGGGCCAGGGAAATAATTAATTTACAAATTTACAACCGATTCATGGGGCGAATTTATAGCGAATATAATTCTACCACCTTCGCAAAAAAGACCCATAAAAATGGCCCACCTACAACCGGCCATAGTTATAGCGTTTAAAGTTGCAAATCAGCCCCCAAAAAAGGGTGTAAAGATGGCGGTGGGGCAGAGCTATTAAATAGTTCCGTAGAAAACGGCATTAGGCTCCCCTTCGCGGGGAGGTGGCGACGGAGCCGCAAAAGCTTTCAGTGAAAATTGAGATACAGTCATTATAAATTGTTCCGGTTTCGCAACAAACCCACACGGTGATGGCAACCGGAAGTGTCGGCCCCCCTCGGTGGTGGAAAATCGAAATTCAAACACATCGTAGAAAACAGCTGAAGGCAGCTGGGTTCGATGAGAACGTTAATCACCGCATCTCGCTTCCGTTCACACTGTCGCACGAAGATGGAAGAACTACGAACGTGCTGGTGGATGGGATTTAATTAGAACTGGATGTTTATCGAATCGGTTTCGCTTGTTTATCATGCTGCTGCTGCTGCTGCTGCAGACACCTCCGCAAATTTGCTATGCCATCTGGAATGGCTACCGGAATGGATCGGAGAGGGACGTTGATTGAGTACCTTTGCCGGGGTGTCCTTTCGCTACCAACGGTAGGCATGATGGTAGACATTATGCATACATTTTCCACCACTAATGCTCGCTGTCGTTGGGCCGGTTTTCCGCATCTTGAAAGACGCCATCAGACACTTCAAAGAAGGGTACTTTTTCGATTTCACAATCGGCTGTGCTAGGGAACTTTCCAACCCTGCTTTTCCGTCAAACGCAGTTGGATACAGAGTTCTTGTTAAAAAACGAAGTGTCGAAGATTGACCCTTTCGCCGGTTGGGTTTTTTTTTGGTCTATACACATATGCTGAAAAGGTTTCTCAGACGATAGGATGTTTCCGGCAGCGACAGCGTTTGGTCGTGCAAGTAAACACACACTCGATGGTAGTAGGCCGTTGGATCTCTAGGGTTTATTTTCCTTGCGCGCTACTCAAACTCCGCGCAAAGAGCGCTTTTTATACCGTGTTTTAAATATTCGTTCTGCTTTCCCTTTCTTGGGCGTGTAGTGTTGTTATTCTTTCAACCTAGCCTTCCGCCTCTGCAGGGAGGAAAGAGAGACGCCCGGTTTCCAGCGCAAAGGAAGAAAAGGAAAAAAAGGTCTCCACAAAAGTGACCATCGTGGGAGCCCTCGATGAATCGATCCTGGCGCCGGGTTTGACCCTTCGTCCGGGTTTCGGTCCCGACCCGGGAGCTGCTAGCACTCTATTAATTTCCCTCCCTGTGTGACAACGGCGTTGATTGATTTGCCGACTGATTAGAATGGATTAATTAAGCTTCAGCGCTAGTTTTTTTCTTCCTCGATCGGTCGGTCAGTTTTTCACTTCACTTTCTTTCACGCTGCTTCCGACAGGACGCCGCTTTAACGGCCTACGCTTAGGACATCCTTGTCAATTGACGTGTGCGTGTGTATGGATGTGTCTGCTGTGTACGGGGGTTAATTGATCGCTATACGTTTTCATTGTGACCGGACGAAGGGGAAAGAGCGAGGAATGTTCTACCACAAAACACGGGCAGCGCGTTCGGCCACAGCTAGTGCGGTAAAAGGTTCTGTATATTTTGTTGTCCCTTGCCCTCTGTTTTCGATTCTCGGAAGTCACCGGAACAGGCAACCCGTTTATTTTTCCCGGTCGACCGTCAATTGTACGCGTGGTCGAATGTAATGAAAACACTGGTGGTGAATGGGAACGTAATGAATTTTGGCAGAGAAACACTGTGTTTTGGACGCCTAAATTGGTTTCGTGTTGCGCTAGGAATTAGTTTTCAGATTCGTTCCATAGTATTTTTGATAGATTGGTTATATCCGAGTGCTTTTTTATATTAATACCATTTCGTATTTGTTCACACGTCAGTGTGCATTAGCTCCAAATTGAAACAGCGTTTCAAAAAGGACGGACCACGTTTTCTATTACATAAGCTGCATGTTAAAAAGAACTGAATGTTTAATACTGACTGAAAGGAGTGTCTTATGATTACATTTGGATATGAAAAGATTTATTCAGCAAAAGTGCACTAGAAAAATAGTAGAAGAGCAGAGATTTCATTTTGTATTCGTTTAAAAAATGTATATTTTCAGAAAAATAGAAAATTTAAGCCCTAAGCATATTTGACTTTAAACAGTAGAGAAAATGCTCAAAAAGCATCTTTATTGAAAAGATTCTGACCTAGTGATGGTTTCATGTTTGAAAGATAATAACATGACCTAGAATATCTTAGGACATATGAAGAAACAAAATGTCTGGGCGATGTAAGAAAAAGGATCATATTTTAATCAAATAACACTATACCTCCAGGAGTATCGCTAAACTCATGCTTTCAAAAGCTTGATCGTGCGTTTATACACATTATGCCATATTTAATGGTCCCGTTTCCGGAATATTCGTCGTTACGATCAGAACTTCATGAATATACTATAATGTCGCAAACATTTCGATTTGATTTGATTTTTTTAATGATGACCTAGCCGTATTAATCCCTGTTTGGGATGTTTGTTTAGTTGTATCGAGTGATATGTTGGTATTTGTTGTGTGGTATGTTGTATTGGTTTGAAGAGTTTATTATTCATGATTATGGTTTGTAGCTATTTTTACTATAGATTATATGGAGATGCCATTTTCTGTATGAAGCTATATACAGTTTTTTAATACTGTGTATCAACTAGAGCTAGCAGATCACGAACTTTCAAGGGTTTCTACGGGAACATCTCAAATGTGATCTTGGAATTGTATTATTGTTGACCTTTTCTCTTCCTTTTCATTCCTTCCTCATTTAATATTATTAATATTTTCTCAATTTATGTCACATGACAGCTTGGATCATACGACAGAATCCGGAAAATCTTCAACCTATTTTACAGAAAAATACAGAAAAAACAACTCAAAACAACAAAAGAAATAGTTAAATTTGCAACGCAACATTTAAAAATGGTCCCTGAATCCTACAGAAAGAGCTGAGATTGTTATAATCCAAGTCCAAATCTCAATTACTTCATCTTAATTTGTTATTATTTAACTATTCTTGGCTTTCAATTTTGATTTCTGAAGCTTTGGGGGTTCGCAAATGCGCGATGTAACGCTACAAAGCCATACAAATCACAGACTATAGAATATGTACAGCATTTAATTGACATATGAACTCCAAAATTAACAGCTAAACCATCACCCATTCGTGTAATAAAATGATAGGTACTAATGGCATAACGTTGGCTTATTAAATAAAGAATTCCAATCGTATGCCCTCCAGCAATTGGGCGCATCTTGACTCGCTGGAAAAATCTCATCAACCGACGTTTGTGCGACAACATTCGAAACACAAACACCGTTAATCGTTGTTCCATTCTTTGCCCGCCCATAATTCATTTAATCTCCTGCGCCTTCGCCACCAACGGTCGAGCAGCGTCATAGGGATCGTAAGGCACAGGGAACAATTTGCATGAGCGTGATAATCCGGATGTTTTCGGGGATAGGATTTTATTCCCGGTGGTGCGGGCAGTGGAGCTGTGGAGGCGTGATTTCGTTCCTGTCTTCTACCGTTGTTTTTACAAATCATTCGTTCCTATCCTTCGGCTGTGTATATGCGTTGTTGATCGTTTCATGCGAACTGAACGAAAACCTGAAGGTATATGGTAGCGTGGTACCAAGACGTGGACGCCGCTTCGCCTGAAAAACAAAAGCTCTCCCAGGAGACGACATCAGCGCCGGCCCGGTGCAAAGATTAGGAAAGTTTATCGATAAATAAAACTTCTCCCACACCCGGCTGTTGTCTGGCCGCGTGCGTGGGGATGCCACAGCAGCGGGCGTAGTGTCGTCGCCCTCCGGTGCTTTTTGAGCGAAGATCGAAATTTAAATACCGTAACTCCGCTTCGCAGCATTTCCCGGGACCGGATAGCCTTCGGGAAAAACCTGGGTGCGCTGTGCGGCTCAGCTTCAGTGTTGACTTTGTTTTTTTTTTCGTGGGCTCACACATTTTTGTTCTAGCCTTCAAAAAGACAATCAACGCGCATTAAAGCTGTAGTAGAGCTTCATTTTTTGTGTCTTTTTATAGCAAAATAGCAACAGTTACAGATCGCTAGTAGAGCTTTTGTTGGAAACTCATAATCATAATTAGTAATTTCCGAATCAAATAGGTAAGTGATTGGGAACGATGTTTGGATAGGCAAATCGGTATTCAAAGAAAATATTTTAATAATATCCATGCAAAGCAGTTAATATATTTCACTCATTATCAAACCCAAAAGTATTGGTAGAAAAATGTGAAACAATGTTCTGAGTGTTATTGCAATTTTTAATATCCTTTTTTTTATAGAATTTGAAAAAAAAAACTAGCTGTTTTTGGCAGCTAGCCAAATCCTTCTTCTTATACGCAACATTAAAGGAAACTGAAGCAAAATGGAATTTAAACTTAAGATGTATTTGCGAAAAACCACTTAGATTCCATTATGTACCCTCTTTGAGTGAAGTACAAGAATTAGACTTAAAAAGCATACACTTCCGGTGAAAGCATGTTTAACAATTAATGGATGATAAAAGTTTCCACACCATTACGGCTTCCACGTTCCGATAAGCTGAAGGATGATATAATGTAACATTATATCTGTAGCTGTGGACACCACACTCACATGAGGGTAGGTTAGAATAAATTATGTATGGTGGATAACTTCAAGGCACCGTGCCTCACACACACATACACATTCCTCACTGGATTTTTCACTGCATTGGCGCGTATCTATTCTACTTCTTAGTAATAACAGAAAATTTTCGAAACCGTTTTTAGTAACCGGTTTTAGTAATCGTTTAGTAGCTATAACGAAAGGGTAAGCTGAAGAAAAGTTGTTGTTTTTTATATTTGAAAATAATAGAAATTATTTTTAGTAGTTGGCTTTAATCTTCTTGAGGGCTTAGACGAGTCTGCTGGATCAGGATGACTATAATCGATAATAATGAGTAAAATGAATTTTGTTAACAATTCAGGTAGTAAATGGACAGAAGAGAAGGTCTATCGCGTCTATCGTTAGCGACGTATGACAACTATGCGTTTCATAAAAAAGCTGTCATTCCACAGTGATTTTCTCTTATTTCTAGTGTTCTAGAAATGCTTCAGGTGATAGAAATCCCCAATTATCTCAACAAATCTTCCTCTTTGTATCACTTTCCCTGTGGTTCTTAAATAGTTCGCTCATCGTACTGACATAGCCTAGTCACAGACAAATTTCGAGGTCGCTTGGTTCTTGGTATAAATCCTCTATTAACGGTCGCACCCGATCTTTCTCAATTCGAGCTCCACTTGATCCAAACAACGAGCTAGTTGAGCTCCTCTACGCCTAGTAGTACGGATCGCTGACGAACATCTGTCTGGTAGGATATTTGTTTTGGATCCTCAAAACATTTCCCAGAGTTTCTCGTCGTCAGGATGTCAGGTCCACCAAACAGATCAGCTAATCCGTGGTTAATTTTTTTTAATCGTACCAGCTGCTCGCTTATCCCACCATAGTAGCCTGTGTACGGAAACAAGAAGGTCATTCGAAATAACCTAGCACAGTGTCTGGTTAGCTATCATTTACTTTAGATATGGAAGTTTCTAAGTTTCTGACGTTAATCCTAAGACTGCTCCACCGCAGTCAAAATCATACAGTATTTTGAATTTAGAACACAATATGTTACAGGTTAGCTTAAAGGAGCTTTAAATGATCGCATTTTGGCCGCCTTTTTTGTGCACGGTGTACTCGTCATTCTCATGTAAACTACACATTTTTACACTTTGTATTAGACGACTTTATGACTGTCAAAGTTTGTTTAAAAAAACATTTTTTTAACGACAAAATGCGAGCAAATGCGACAAAATGTACTTTCTTTGTTCACTTTGTTTCTATTAAGTTCAGAACGCTCTAAAAGCAGCACGTGACCCAATTATTGTCTTCCGAAGAAATGACCCGTGCCAGGAAAAGCAAAACACTCTAAAGTACCTGTTGCATTCGACCAATGGCGGTGTTTTCGTGCGGAGTTGCTCATTAGTTAATTAAAGTTTTCCTATGACCAGCTCCATCGTCCCGGGCACCCCATTTCCATTGAAGGACCCTGCTAGAACGTTGGTGTTTGCTGCAGCGACAGGAAAGTTTCGACACACTTTGCACCCAAACCATTACACCACCGCCGTGTGACACCCTCCACAGAGGCAGCTGGACGCCATTGCGTTTCCGGTCGTTCGGTGTGCACAAATGTCAAACGTTGCCACGGCTGGAAAATGTCAGTTCAGGGTGTCCTGTGGGAGAAGCATAGCATTGCAAACTTTCAACACAACAACGAAGGTGTGTTAACCGCTCGATTATGTGGTGCGTGTCGCGAGTGCAAATGAACGCGTGTTCACAAATTGGGGCCAATCTGCCCGTGTGCCCGGGTGGCAAAAAAAAAACGAACGACACGGCCGGAACACTTGTCCGACGGTGCACTCGAATGGTAAATTAGTGTTGACCGCTGTGCTGCGCTATTTACAGCGAACAGCGCTTTTGCTAACAGCGTGTGTCCGAATGAAATGAGGCTGTCTGGAGTTGATGGTTGTGTTGTGCCCGGTGCTTCCCAATGTGTTCCAATAAATTATGGACACAAGCAGGCACCAGCTAAACGAAGGCTAAACGAAGGGAAAGGACCGGCCGCGTACGCTATTAGGCGGCTCGGACGGTAGTGGGACTCGTTCCCCGGGGACAATTGTTGGTGGGAAGAGCATTGAAAATGATTTAAAACGGTAATTAGACGCCATAATTTATGGACATCGGATAAGGCCGCGTGACATCGCGAGGATCCTGTCCGAAGGTGGAACAACAACCGGAGATGATTTTCCCCCTGGGGAAAGCATTCTTCGTGCGGTTGGTTTGCTGGTCCCAGTCTGGTCCCGGTGATTGATTCCACGGGGAACCGGCCGGTAGGAATGTGCTTTTCGATTACTACCTTTGTTGCTTCTTACCGCTGAGTGATAGTTTACCTATCCCGTTGTTATGCAATCGACATCACTTCCGGCAGCTGACATCGCACGGATGATGCTGTACAATGTCCGATACCCACGAGAACGGATAATTAAGAGGATCCTTCAGTTGGAAAATGTCACGGCTCAGTCTATGTCCGGTGGGAAGCTGTAATCTACCCGCTACGTTGGCACGAACCAGTATGAACGATTAAAAATGGATAATGGACTAAACTCAAGTCATCCAATAGCAAAGCGCTTCCAGACATCCGCGAATTATATCTTCAGCTTAGCTTCCTTTCTTTCTTCCTGCTGCCATCTCAACGGGCCGGCGGTGCTTTTTTGGAAAATTTCAAACATTTTGAAATAAGTTGCGAAAGCCGGCTCGGCAACACAAAAAGGAAGAGAACAACTTTGCGTTACAGTCCGCGTGCATTTGGCAAACTTGGTTGTTTTTTGTTTGTTATTTTTTCCTCTGTTCATCTACGGAAAGCCAAACCATGGCATGAAATAGATGTTTTCTTTCGCCTCGTTCCACATAACTGACAATTAAATTGGCTCATGATGAGGGACCCGCGAGCCGTTTAGTTTAATCAGATTTTGGTTGACATTGTGCTTAAGCAAAGCGCAAAATCTGGCACGAACGAGACAAGCCGTTTCTGATGGTGAAGTTTTCTTGTTACCATGTTGTTGGGAGGAAAAAGAATGGTGCAGGATGCATTAGGAGCTGTTTAATTTGGCGCTAACGCATACATTTCGTTACTATCGTGATATATATGGGTTGCTATAAAAATATCCTGCACCTTTATTAAGTAATCAAAATCCCTTAAAATATATAACACTATTGTTTGTACTCTACATCTATTGTGGAAGTTCATTTAAAGTGTGCGATATTTGTACATGTTCCGAAACAACAAATAATTTAAATATGCTACGGATATAATATCTATACGTGCTTCAATCGCATCTAGTATAAAATATTCATACAACAATACACTTAATGCTGCTAGTTGGATGTATTATTCAGCTAGCATGTTCTGAATACATGGGGCTAGTTGCATATTATAAATATTAAATATCTTAAAGGATGGCAAAGTGCATCGCTATTCGATTTCGATAACAGTGAAACACTATTTAACGAATGAAAAATAAGCTTTCATGACGAACAAAGTAACAAAGCACCGTTAGCGACGTAGTTTTGTGAGAAAATATTAATGTTCTTCATGGTCATAGTTTCATCCTATCTGTTTTAGTTACAAATCGAGCCATACAGAAAGCAGAATTCGTTAGTCGTTTATTGGTTGGAATACCAAAAATAAAATCGCAATGCGTGTTGAAGCTTATAAATTTAATTTAAAGCCCCGAACTAATGGATTCGGTTTAGCATTGATGACCATTACGACACGCAAAACATTACACCTCGGGACCGTGGCTACAAATGTGGCGCTGCGTATCATTTTCATTCCCGCGGCACGTTTCATTAGCTCGAATAATATCATTTTTATTGATATCTAATTTTACATCCGAAACGGCGACACTTCAAAGGCAAAGCTCGCGAAGTTCGACACGAAAGCGACGGGTGGGTACGTGAAACATAAAATTGCTTGCAAAAATGTTCGCGTCTCGGTTGAGTGAAAATCGCAAAGAAAATAGCCATAGCGGCGAATGAAACGGAAAGCAGGAAAATAAAATATAATCCGACGCTGCTTTCGCGCACACAACAAAACCGTTCGCCTTGGGTGGTTTATTTCGTTTTCTCCCGCTAGCGTCGCTACGATTGACGATATCTTCGCCGGTCGTCTTTTTCCGGGTGGCTGCAGGGGGAAGCGGAGTGCTTCCGACCCATCTAGTGTGCCATGTCAACGTGTCGCACTTTGTCGCCAATTCATTCGTCTGCACAGTTCGGGCATATTTCGTTCGTCGAATCGATTGCCACGCTACAGGCGAGAAGGAAGATTCATGCTTAAGAAACTGAGTCTCGAAACAGTTCGAGCTTTCGCCTGATAGAAATAGGAAGAAAGTAATACGGTAAAGGGAGCGTAAAAAAAAGTCATCCCAAGCGCCGTCTCCAGGGCGTCGGCTCAACTTTTTTTATGAGTATGTACACTACTCCAACCTCCTCCTTTCCGACCGTTCCCTCACACTTCATGCGTCGTTATGCTGAGTGTCGCACCCATTTTCCGGTCCCAGCGTGTATGTGTGAGTGTGTGCCGATAGGCAAACAAATCCGGCCCCGTATAGCCGGGAACCGTGGAAAAAAAGGAAATCCAGCGGTCTGCCAGTTAAAGGAGCAACAACGCACGAACGAATCGACGACGATGCCGGTGGCACTTTGCTGCGACTCCCGGACCGAGCCGACGGTAATTGAGACGGAAGCGACTGTCGACGGGACTGGAGGGCCTGTGGAAATGCGACAGTCCGCGGCCATCCAATCCAAACCGTTTGACGGACAGCAACCGCGCCCGGTTTTGACATCAATCCATGAGCTTATACACGCGCGAAAAGAACGCCCGCTATCGACGCTGGTCGCTCTGGGTAAATGTTTGCCTATGATAATAATTTTTGTCACATCATTTTGAAATTAATACTACCACCGTCTTCACGACCGTCCCCTCGTTGTCGTTGAGGGTTTTCGCTAGTCCTCACCCACCGGTGCGAAGTGAATGGTGAAAGAATATGCCATACATTTGCTCCCCTCATCCTTATCGGTACGGTCCGAGCACGGCAGCAAAACAACACCAGGGCTTACTTAACGGCTTACGTCACCACATAAGGGATAATTAAGCAGCGACTGCGTTTGCTTCGAGTAGGACCGGCATCTTTTTCGGAGTCCATTTACTGACCAATCGAGAGAGTAATTAATATTTTCAGTCATCAGAAACGGCGCAATGCACCTTTGTAACGGTTTATTTTAATAAGTGTGTTATATAAAAAATTATTCCTCGTTGCGTCAAAGAGGCATTTTTTTTAGTTTTAGGCAAATATTGTAATTCGATGGAGGTGCATGGTTGTTTTTATTTTTTTCATACTTCCAGTGCCACGACAGGAAGATTTTCTGAAACTGCCAAATTTTGCTATTTCAGAGGGGCTACGTTTTCTGTTCCTCGATTACTCTCAGTACAGCTTACAAATGTGGGAAAATAATAATAAAATTTTTACTATTCTCGCCGTTCTCTCCGCATCACTTTTAGATAAAATTTTGTTCATTTTGACTGTGGTACTGAAAGAGTAAAATTTATACAAATATTACCCTTTAAAATGTTTTTATTAAAACTGCTGCTGCACCTGTTTACTTGCTAATAATGATACTGACTTTTTCTTAATTTGTTGATATTGCATAGTATTTAATTAACCATTTTTCATTATTTAAGAACCCTATGTCTAACCCTAGCCTATGAAACCATTATACTCTATCTGTACCATGCATTGTGTCATCCATGTGTTAACTAAACAATTTTTTATATTTATTATTTAATCGTCATGTTTAATTCGTCGATACTTTACTCTGATAGTTATTGTATTTTATTTTTCCAAATACGAATGAACTGAACTGAACTAAAAATGATAAATCGTAAGCAGATAAGTTTACATCAAATATTGTATTTGTTAACAGAAATATAAAGAAACTATCAGCACGTAGGGACGACGGGCTTCGGTCCCGTCTGTCCGGTTCCGTGTACTGGACCGGTCCGTTATCTACCGCGCACGGTGCAAAC
>KI915042.1:7393281-7468226 GCA_000473445.2 Anopheles farauti | reverse complement strand
GTTAAAAATTATACACATTTTTTTTGCACATTCTGCTCAGCTCATTATTTGCGCAAAAGACTAATTTAATAAACTACATAAAAAAATTTTACTTAAAAACATGATTTCCCTTCGAAACAGGGAATCATTTCAGTTCATCATAAGTGTACGCTCAATTTTGTGATTGACTGTAGAAAACTATTGTGGAATATCACGATATTCGCCAGTTATGTCATCTATAACTTTTTTTTGTTTAATTTTGAAAACATTTTTATTTTGTTGACGTGTCGTCGTAGTTGTCGAGTTACCTTTGCACAGTTAACTACAAAAAAAGAGAATGAGTGAATGGACGTTATATACTTAGATAGTTCTTTTTAGTATTAATTTTAACAAGTTGTTATTTTTTCGTTGCGCCTACTTTAATAACGAACAAAGCTTTCATTCAATCAAAATTTTCCGCTGGCAAAATGTGCACCTTTGATGCATTTTATTCCCATTCACCATTAATACCCGCCCACCTAGCTCATCCTACTGTCCCAAGCGGGCTTTGTGAATGATTGCGCAATGAGATGATTTCTAATTTTATCTTATTTTGAAGTCCTCCAGCAATGCAACCTTTTCAGTGAAATCATCCAACCATCCGGTCCGGCACAGCGTACGAGCCGCTAAAGGTTTCATCGTTGAGCCGTAATGACGCAACGATGAGTTGAAAAACATCCCCAGTGCTACTTGCCGCGAGCTCGGATAGTGCACATTCTGCGAAGGAATGTCATTTAACACAACTCGTTCTGCTGGAGTACTTTGCGCGAGTGGTAGAAAGTGCTTCAAGAGGGGTTCTTGAAAACATGAAATATAATTTAACATTTTCGCAAACCTACCAGAAGTTAAGACGCCGCTCCAAAAGGGTACCAAACGGGTCGGGATCGGATCGGGTGTCA
Organism: Anopheles farauti; assembly: GCA_000473445.2. Classification (NCBI taxonomy): domain Eukaryota; kingdom Metazoa; phylum Arthropoda; class Insecta; order Diptera; family Culicidae; genus Anopheles; species Anopheles farauti. The sequence goes on along the minus strand of KI915042.1, from coordinate 7,467,309 downwards.
CTCTGCCTCGCCTACTCTGGTACTGTGAAAATGTTTTGTTAATTAATTTCAAATTGATTTTTGACAGTCATTAGCATTGGCGTGACATTCGCTTGACAGTGTTGAGATGGTGGCGGTGGCTCGTACCCTAATTCATCAGGTCATCAGGCAGCTTGTAGCTTGCACTACAGAAAGATCTAGCATGGTCGCCCGAAAGGGACTCCTTAACTTGGTTGGAGCAGTCGCAAACGTCGAAGGCTCGAACGTGTCAAGCGTCATGAATATTTAATGAACTGAGCCGCGCGCACTTCACACTCTCCTCAAAGCAGGCTTGGCACGTTCGGTAGTAAATTGAAGATCGAAGAAGCTTCGGCTGGCACCAGTCCAAAAGTGCCTCTATTTCACGCCTAATCTTGCAACGCAACAAACGTAAGCACCCAATAACTTCGCCATCGGGGCCGTCTAAAAGATGTAGCATGGTGGAAGGACACGGAGCTAGAGGCGTCTTAGCGATAGGCGGTAATTAGATTAAACATTTTAATGATTGAACAGCAATCGATCGTTGTGTGCGAGAACGGAGCAGCTCCAGCTGTGAGTGATTTGCGGCGCACGACGCAGCCCAGTAAGACGGGCTGTGCCCATTAGCTGTTGATTTATGATAAGATATGAAAAACGAAATAGTGAAGAAAAAAAGTTTTCCCCGGCAAAACAACGTTCCGCATCAGCAGCGGCTGCGTTGGATAAATTATTGCAACATCTCAATTTGTTCCAGCTGGGTACCACCGCTCGCTCGCTGACAACGTCAAGGCCAATCGTGATGAATTTCCAGAGTTTTTAAAGTGATCGATTTAAATTTACAGGGGCGGATGCTGCGTGGCAGCTTACGCAAGCAAAACAAATTACGAAAAACAGCACAAAAACAACAAACTGTTTTCACACTGACGCTCATAATTGCAAAGTAATCGAAATTGCTGCGCACTTTTTGTTAAGAAATTGATTTCATGAATTAAAAATTAGACATCATCGCCTCATTTTGTCCGCGAACATTTTATGACAACAAAGTTGTGAATTTAATTCTCGATGTACAGTGACTAACGAAAGCTACCACGCCGTAATCGTGTCCTTATGCTGGTTTAGCGGAAATAAAACTGATCCGGTGGCCTCTGCGTTGGCGTTCATCAAATTTCCGATTGATTAGCTGATACTGTGGCGAGGGTGAAGCTTGAGAAACATCACGAGCATAGATACTAGCACCTTCCGGTCAATCTTCGACCGGAATAATCGATCCCTTATTTCGTTATTGCTTCGTTCCACGAACCCGTCCCGTTCGGCGGGAAGACACAGCAAAGACATTTGCGATAAATTTATGTTTCCCACCGTACGGTGTAGAACGGAAGAACAATGGTTTCGGGCGGAATATATTGATTGCATAAATCGGCTAATACGCGCCACGAATCCGCTCGTACGTCAAGTAGCTACCAATGGGATGGAAGGAAACAGACAGGGGGAAAAACTGGAATGGATGTTGTAAAAAGTGGCTTCATTCCGATTGGCTAATGCTATCCTTTCAACCTCTTCACGTCGCACATCGCGTTGCTGTTGAGCGATCGTAAGATTTATTTAGCTCTTTCCGTTTGGTGGTCGTGTTTTTTTTTTGAGCCATCTCATGCAGGAGTTTGACCCAACGTGCGATTAGTACGACGATGGACGGTGTCAGAATCGTAACCATACATGACAAACAAATCGGATAATGGTCGGAAAAGCTCGATCGATTGGTGTGTTGGTGATGTAAATCACGAATTATACCCGTTATGGGGCACGTTTCACCGTCAACCGATGCATATGTGTGTGAAATTGTTATTTCTCGAATGCGAAGGGGAAAAAATTGGTTGCTTGTGATAAAATTACATGTTATTGCCCAGACACCATTCCGGAGTACGTTCGAGCTCTTTGTGTCCTTAGTTCTTCGTCTTCTTTAAGTAATATCCCTGGCTAGACAACAAAAATAAAAAGACACCAATGATAACACCGGTGTTCGATGGGAAAACTTGTGTAAATGTGACTTTCCTCTCGGCTGGAGGATAATTTTGACCGTAAAAAATGAAAATGAAAAGCTAACTTCAACTAGCAACTTTAACAGATGCATGTTAAGATTTTATTATTTTTATGGCTTTACTTCAATTCCTAGTCACAGTTACACATACTCACTGAGTCGTCTGGAGATATGTAGAAAGACTGCGGTATACCTGGTACTACTTTTACTTTTTTTGTCTACTAAGTATGAAAATTGATTCAACTTAATTTGATTTTCACTCGATCTCGATTTTGTCGATAGCCTTCGTGTGAACAAGAGAAAAACGGAACGAGAAAAAAATGTACACATGAACACATCTTGCCTGTGGAGTTTTAAAAGAGAATACCCTCTAAACAAGTGGTCGGAAAAGTTGTATCGCTTTGAGCTTTTCCATTCAATTTTTACTCGCTCCCGCATGCTCCGTCATCCCGTGGCCCAACCGCTGGCTGGAACAGCGCCGAGATTCAGGAAATGAATTGAATTGAAAGTCTCGGTCCAATCTGCACGGTGCCAAAGAAGCGAGGGCCCGAGAAATCGCTGGGTTAAAGGATGTGGTGTGACGCACGGGTAAAAGGGACTTGCATCAAATTCGTCCCTTTTTCTGTTTATTGTTTCGCCAATGGACGAGTTTCCCGGTTTCTGCTGCTTTTATTAGTTTGCCCTAAAGCGATCAGTTTTCGTAATAGTATTCGCTCGTTTAAATTCGTTTACGCTTGTGTTTAGGTGTTGTGTGAGTGTGTGTGTGTGTGTGTGCAGAAAGCCAATCTTGGACGACCCTAATCGGGGTGGGAAAGAAAGCGGAGTTTTTTTTAGGTATGATTTGTCACCAAAAAAAAAACAACATAAAAAAAAGAATCGAATCAAACCTTGGTCTTTTGGTTGGATTAGTTTTTGCTGCCTGAGTGGCTGTCTGCTGTAGAGTATTTAATGACTGTCTTTTGCGATGTGATACGTTTCGGGAGGTTAAGTGGTCGTATGGTTTAAATCAATTGTCATTCGAACTGATAGCTCTTAAATCAATACCAAGACGACATTATTTCTTTAACTGCGTTGTGTTATTTTAAGCACATTGAACTGGAATTGAGTTAATTAATTGCGGAGGGTCATAGGTTAAACTTTTACAAGCACGTCGTGTTGTCTTGGAGACTTTTCTTATACACTTGGAGACTGCATTGTATGTGATATAACTAAAATTAAAAAAAAAATAAAAAACGCGATAGAATCAGGACATAAACTAGAAAATTTTGAGCTTGATGGCTTTCGCACATCATAAAAATAAATACTGTCGTTTTTCCCATCAAAAACATAAAATTGTATCCTTTGGAGCCAGGATATGCAAGACTCTTAGGTAATTCCTACAAATTTGTACTTAACTCTTGAAAGGTTCAGCATATAAAGGGTTCTATCTAAGTAAATCTCTCATCATTTTAATGTGTTCAGAATGAAACCTAATCTTATCGAACCGTATGGATGATATATGATCCATTTTAATGTTGTTAGTGAAATTAGTTGATTAGTTCATATTAGTGAAATATTCATGAGTTCACAATAATTAGTTCATATTAGTGAAATATTCAACATATTTTGAATGAAAAACATACTTTGATTTATTAGTTATATGAAGAGGGACATGAAACTGCGATATTATAAATAAAGTCGTTTTTTTTTTCTTTTTAGTAGCGTAAGCATCAGTTTTATGAAGTCTTCCATCCGATCACGGTAAAGATTGTGACAAGAGAACCAGCAAATTGACTACGTGATTGACGATTTTTAATGCTTCATGGTTTATATTAATATTGACTGTATATCGACTGAATTAAGCTTACTAGATATCACACCGGTGTTTATGCCAAAAAACAAAAAAAATTGGTTGCAACAGCTCACTTAAGTTAGCATGAACATGCTATCAGTGCAAACGTACCCGATACGTGAGGGTGAAAGAAAAATCGAATTCCGCTTTGCTGACAGCATATTACGTTCGCTTTTACATTCGTCACGTGACAGTACCGGGAAAGCAAATCCAGTTATGTCAATCAATCCAGACAAGATCTTTCCATGTTATTCCAACCCGGCATGCCCGATCGTAGGCACCCACGATGGATGTACTGCGCGACGCGGGCATTTGTGAGTGAGTAGATTTGTCTCTTCCCAGAAGACGTCACTAAGACACTTTGGAAGTAATTAGCAAGTGGGCGCCAATAGCTGTAACAGACATTACAATTTATTGCGGCACAGTGTGCTTGAATGTGTGTATGTATGTGTCAGCAATGTATAAATATGATGACCTATTTTTGCTCTTGCAGAGTTCAGTACATATGCACACTGAGAGTAAGAACTAAAGCAAGCATGAAATCAATTATACACTTTCGCTACATCCACTTGATGTAGTCAACTGAAATTTTTTACGTCAACACACAGGACAGGATTTTAAATTTCATCTTTGGTTGTGTTTTTTTCACTGCACATTCCTTCACTTGTCCACTGTTACATTGTTTGTGAATATTCAATAAAAACTGTGTATTATAAACAAACGCGAGAAAACGTGGAGGGTGTGTAAAAAAAATAAAATAAAAGCCGCACCCACCAACTATACCATTTGTCACGTTTGTGCTTTTCGTTGTACCGGTTGTTTTTTAGCGTTCGCAGTTATGATTGATGATTTATCGATCAGATTGCGCTCGTTGTTTCTCGGTAATCGATACTGTCATTTTAACGAGTTTGTGAAAGCGTTTGTATTTGTTTGCTGTATAATAGTTTCGTCGAGCGCAAAACGTGCGGGAGGGTTTAACAAAGTGTGCAACAATTTTATAAATACAATTTGTCGATCCATATCTGCTTTGTAAGACTAAATACAATAGAATCCCCGAAGCAATGCGCAAAAACAGATCCACACATCCATGAAAAGCGCGCGAACACGCTTGAGCCTTATCGTAATTTTGTTCGAAAATTCTGATGAAACGCCACTAAATTCTCATGCTTGCGTAAATGCGAGCATAACTTATCCGCTTCCCGGAAAGCGAATCTGGGTCCTGTTCCAGGCCCTAGCAGTCGCGTTCTTCGCCTCCGGCACAAGAAGCCGCTTATCGAAATTCATATTTCACTGGCAATTTATAGCGAACCCATCCGCACAAAAGCAAAAGCGCGCCGAAGCTTATAAACAACTCCGGAAATGGACGCTACCCGCCGGTTGAATGGTAACACCGAGTGTAAGCATTTGTTTGTGCACCGAGCATTTGTTACTGGCTTTAGACAAACCCGGCATATAGGCCAATATGCATAGATAATAAGGCCAAAAAAGGAGACTGGAGGCTGGCACCATCCGGAAGAATCATCAGCATGATAATCGGCCAGCTGAGGTATGTGTGGCGTTTCGACGATTCCCAACTCAGAAACTCTCAGTTTGGAGAGCGCAATGGGCTCGTGAATCCGTTGGTCTAGGAATTGGCAGAGTAGTCTGTCGCTGTCACTGGGCATTGCGTTTCCAATCAATAATGTAGCTATTATTAATGATCGACCATACATTTTTCTGCTCTCGTTCTCGTCCGTGGCCTCGAGTTTTTGCGATGTATCGCATTCATCGCTGTATCCTTTCGCACGCGTCGGGAGCATATTCTCGGAAATGCGGAATTATTAGATGACGCCCGGGAATCGATAACGGCTCTGGATGGGTGCGTGCTGGATTTTAGGATCCATTTATCTGCCCGCTGTCGAGGACGTTTCGTCAATTGGCACCTGGGGTCGTCGCTTTGATCGTGTACAGTTCTCTACAGGACGTAGCCACAAGGAGACGTCCTTGGGTGCATCGATGGTACGCTTCCCGGAGCAAACCAGCACGGTTAGCAAACTTCGCTCCAGAGATCCAGAAACACGCACGCGTGCGTCATGCATATTTATGGTGGCAATATTTGTCAGATAATTTCAAAATCCCATCCTCACATGACCGGACCGACGCATGCCTTGTGTTTGTAGCGCCTGTCAGAAGAGTGAGAGTGTATTTGGTGCCATCGTTTTATGAACGCTGTGGCGGGGAAACAGTGATCCTGGCTCTGGGGGTCCCTCCGAATTGGTCATTGTTTATGGAAATGTTATGGTTATTGGAATGTCCTAAGTAAATTGCCTGAAGTGGTCGCAGTACATGTGCGTCTGTTCGTCTTTGTGATACCGAGTTTTTCTTTTCGAGCGCCAGTGTAACTGGGGGACGGCGAATAACAAACGAGATAAAGGTGAGAGAAAAGTCAGGCTTTCCTGACTGCGGAAAAAAAGCGAAACGGTGCAGCCAAAAATCAAAGAAAGCAAGCGAAAGATCGAAAACATCAAAATGGGGTGATTTACGGTGGACTATGTCAATAGCATGGTGGAGTTTTATTGCAGATTGCACTATTTGCCAGCGGTGCGATGCTGGAAGCATCGCGTTGTAGCTTTCTGTTGGAAAAACAAACATTCTTTTGGGCTAGAAATAAATCGGAGGAACTCACACTGTTTGTTTTATGCGATGCAAGTTTGTCTTCGTGGGGAGATTCCATGTTAGTTTAAGAGATTATTTTCAAATATTTATTGCAAACAAAATTGGATTGAAATGAATTTATTTTTCAAAGATGACACGATGGGAATTTTTTATAAGCTTATATTGTATATCATACCTAGAAAAGGATATTAACTACGTTAACTGTGGAGATGACCTTGTTGGTCTTCGTAAGAATCCCCATTATTTTAATACATTACTTACGAAATAACTTTTTACTTTTAATCAGTGAATATTTTAAAACATTTCATAGCATGTTTGCTTTTTTTTGTTCTAGCTATAATTCTAAATCTGATCCTAATTTTGATTTTGTTTCTTAGTTTCCTAATTTTAATCGGAATATAGAATATAGTTCTTCTCTGTTTAGACGTACTACTTTAAACTGTACGTACGTCTTTCTTTTGTTTTTTTTTGTAAACAAAATGTACAAAGTAGACTTAATTATATGATCGATTACTTAAACTTGTCTTCCTTGTAAATCAAGTCGTTGCAGATTGTGTTCGTTCGTTTTGTTTATAATAAAATATAATAAATATAAAAAGATAATAAATATTACAAATTTAAAAAAGGTAGATTAAATCTTTTGAACCAACAAATATGCATATACTTTTTTCATTTTAAAGCTTATAATTCATTCTTTCCAACGTGGCTATTTTCCTATTTAGATAATACGGCACCGACCTGAAGTGCATGTAAATATTTTACCGCTGGTGACACGCCGAAGCTAAACTGGGAATCTACAGATACTACTGTCAAGGCAAACATTCCAGATAGCCGGTTACAAATCACATGAGCAGATGCAATATTAGCATCATTGCCCAAAACGCTTCCAAATGCTTTCCTAATTTCTTAATGACGTTGGCTGATTTGCAATGCGCCACGGTCACGCAGCACCGCGAAGCCATGAACACAGATTAAGCCTGGCGGATGAAATGGAACCGTAGCCAGGCCGCTGTAGCTCCGATGAGATTACAAGTAATCACCGTGTAAGCTGACGGGGATATTACCATCCCACCAGTGCTGGTGGTTGCGGTGCCGGGCCCTGCCTGACTGGTTGTGATAGTATCGTCAATGTCAAGTGCACGATAGTCGAGCGCAGCCAAGTAAAACCCGTTGGCTCGAGTGGATAGGATAAATGTATGGTGCTGACTGGTGGACTGGCGACAGCCTCCGGGACCAGGGGATATTGTATCTCCTCCCCGGGTGGAGTTGCATTTGAGATGAATTTTTGCACACCCGCATTGTGCAGAATATCGTTCTACGGTTGAACAAAAGTGCCGCATACGTTTCCAGCACCGGTGGAAAACACTGATACCGACGTAGCGCCGTATGCTTCAAACCAGCGCTTGTTTTCTTTGTCAGCAAGAAGACCTTACCGAGGGTTGTACTTTTTACAGTGCTCCGAGCGACTGGCACAAAGATGGACGCTCGATCTGGACGCATTAACTGATTCGAACACGACGACACTTTAGCCTCGATTGCCCAGTGAGCTAGAGAACGATTGCGGAGAACGTAATGCATTTGTTTTGCATCCCATCGGGAGATGCAGAGATGCATTTCATAATGTTTTTTTTTCTCCTTTTTCTCTCTCTCTCTCTCTCTCTGTTTCTCTGACCCGGTTACCTATCTAGTGTCAGTTTTTCTTCTAGCGAAATAAATTGAAACAAGAAAAAACGCTCAACCACTTTTGGAACAGACAAGCACAGGTCGGTGCAACTTTTAAATGAAATAACTTATCATTTTGTGTACATTTTTCTGTTCTGTACCATCACTCCCAGCACCACGAACGGTAGCATCGGTTGCGGGTTTCCGGTACACGTGGAAACCGTCCGAGTCGCAAAAGGCAAAATAGTTTTTTGAGAGCTCACAACAACAACGTGAAAGTTTACACCGACGGGTTTAGCAACTATCCATCGCCTCCGTTCTGCATTTTACCGCAACCGAAATGGGTGTTGAGGGGGAGGGGGGAGTTTATGTTGCATTTTTATGTTGCATGCTACCCGCGAAAAAGGATCCCCCATATGCGTGGATTTTTTTGTTGGCACCGACACGGAGACAACACACGTAGGCCGAAGTTGGTATTATTCATGGAATGAGTAAACCGTTCCACGTGTTTGGTTAGGTGGTTGATGTTTTATTGTTTCATGTGCTGGCTGAAAGGCTGAAACAACCGAACCAGATGATTTTTTGAAGTTGAAACGATCGCAAGCTGGGTTTTCCGCCGCTCTACTGTATTGGGTGTTCAAAAATGATTTATACGCACCACACAATGTGCTGTCCGTATGTTAAGCCACCGTGAAACGTTTCATCACAGTGAAAGCTTTCTTTTGGTTTTGTGAAAGGAATGTTTTGCAAAGCAAATGTGAATAAAATCGTCATTTTGGCAGTTCAATTTTTTCACCGTCATTTTAGAAATCCTTTTTTATAAAACGAACAATTTTTTAACAAAGCAATAAGAAACTAAAAACGAACATTTCTTCACGGGATGGAAACAGCCAAAATGCTAAACTAGCAAATGCTGCAACACTGGGACAGTGGAAACTAACACTGAATATTTTCCTCCTACACTCGTCGTTCTCCTCACGTCGTCTGATGTGGCAAAAGATGTACATAACACCAGAAAGCCACCTGTCAGTTGGCCGTGCAGTTGGTGCTGCATTTTATACCGTTTGCATGTCTTTGCACATTCTTGGGTGCTTTGTTGCCACTTTTCACATTGCATTCCAGCGTTTGCTTTGGCCTAGTTCATCTAGATGGGAGTAAGGAAAGCACAATCACCATCTCTATGCCGCCAAAGAAAACTTGGGAGGTGCGAAAGGAGTGGTGTGTTATTTTTTTCATTTGTTTTTTTTTGAAGTTTCGGAACTGAAACAACTGTTTGCAAAATGGTTTTATTTTGAATTTTAGTTTTAACAGTATCTTCTTTCGAGAAGAACTTCCTGATTTACATTCTCCTTCTTTCTCCTTTTCGCTCTTTTTCTCTTTTTACTCGCTGTTTTCTGCTGAAACAGTTAAGCAAGATAAGTTATTTTTTAAGGTATTGTATTGGCTATATTATAAATGTTTAAATGAGAACAGTATGTAAATAATTTAGAAAATATTTCGAGGAGGAATATTCTGTCATTCTACTGCACTTTAGTATTTTTATAATATTTATGGCCAAATAAAAATATGTATGGTCATGGTAAGTATGCACCATGATGCGTTGTAAGTTCGCATTAGGTTGTCTTACCACAGCTCTTTTCATAATAATTTCATCGAAATACGATTTACCTATCGCGGAACAATGCAATGCACCTATTGTTGTGTGACGAAAGCATCAATAATCCGTTACCGACACCTTTTTCCCACAGGGTTAGAAAAAAGGGCAAAGTGTGAGCGCAATACCCGTGAAGCATACAACACAAAGTTCACCACAAATGAAAGTTATCCTTTCGTATTTCAGAGAAAGCTAGAAGTCCCGCTGGCATGCTTGATCCGCATCTTCGACTCGTTGGTCACGAACTGACGAGCATGAATGATTGGATGAAAATCATGGTAAAGTTTTGTTTCGATTTTTCAAATAACTTTTTGTTCAAAATGTTTAGAGTGTTGTTCTTTTGTAATGTGTTATGAGACATCGAAGGGGTGCACACAGGGGAGACGTAATTGTGTAGCATTCTGTTTGACCCATACCACTGATTAGCAGTTGCAAGTAAACCGTCTTTTCCAATCACACTAGATGGTTTTGGTTGGGAAAATGTTTTTCCTCGGATCGACTTGAATTGGTTTTTTGAGTTTGTTGGAATATATTGAAGTTGTTCAAAATGAGAGATTTTGTAATAATCTGCAATTGAGCTCAGAGCTTATTGCCCATTTTACCGTTTTCCAGGATGTGAAAATCATTTTACGTAACAGTACCGCTTAGCCATGCTAAGGATTCATGTGAAGAAATATTGACCACATAAACTACCCATGCTGTAACCACAAGCATATCTCAGCACGATGACTGTCATTCTGTGCGTTCGTTCGAGATTTATGTACCTTGCGGTCACAAGACTTAGCCACACTGGTATTTTCATCCCTCGATTCTCATTTTTAAGGATAGGCCGGTGGTCTATGTTCCGGTTTCGTCCAATCATGATCAGATAACGAAACCGAAAAACTTGCCACAAATCTGGCGGCAACCGTAGGTTCATCGTTCGCTTTTGGGTTTCACTCTAAACATGACCTGCCTCACAAATGATATGCTTTCCGAGGTTTTTCCGGCATTCTTCTCGTAAGACCCCAATCCACTTGCCGAAACAAAGCTGGTTCGAGGCTTCCGCAGCCCATAGTTAGGACGGGCCAGGCTTGATGAAGAAGGATCGCAACAAAAGTTTTTTAATTAAAATTCCTTCCATTCGTCCATTACCCGCTCAGTGTCCTTCGGTTGAAGGTTCGTTGGTCGATCGACCGGTTGACAAACACACATTCGCACACTGCTTGGGCTCCATTTCCGGGCTTCGGCTTTGTAGAGCCAGCTTCGAAGAATGTGCATGGAAGCTGTAGCCAAGGACAGAGCCCGCAGCGTGCGGTGCATATGTATGCAAGCGCAAGGATCGTGATAATGAAATTAAAATCAACTCAACTCAATGTGCGAAGCGTTTGTGTTCGTGCCGACTAGTGGTTGCTGCATCTGCTGCTACTGCTTCTGTAGTGGATGGACGGTTTTGATTGCGTCGTCTTGTAAGAAGAACGGACAAGCGAACGCGACGAAGAGTATTCACACGGACTAAACAATCCTTGAAGAGACGGGCTGATGATATAAGTAGGAAAAGTATGCACGAAGCATTCCCGTCCTCTAAGCGGTAAATTCTTTAGTATGCATAGATTTGTTAGAAAAAGGACGCTCATGGGATGATAGCAGTCGTCGTAGAAGAAATGCATATGCACTGATGTTGGCAGAAATGGATGATTTTCAAATAAAAGAATTAAATAAAAGCTATTAAATGCTTATAGTTCCAGAAGTAACAATAATTCTTAATAAATGATTTGTTCTAAAAAATATGAATTATTATCTAAAACTAACATAAATCTGCGTTTTTCTACAAATGGTTTTACAATTTACCCCATTTGTTTTATTGGTGAAATGAAATAAATTCGTATTTTTGTAAACAAAGTGTAATACAACTTTAATGGTAATTGCTATTACAAAAAACGATTTTTGCGTCTAATTTAATAGCTTAATTTCATGCATCCGACATATTTTAAGAAACGAAATTACAAATACCACCACAGCATGGCGCAAATATCGAGTGTTTCCAGATTGAGAAGGTCTAAAGTTAATAATATGCAAATGATACTGTGCACGGGGCAAGGATCACATTTTGACATAGCACAGCGTAGTATTTACTGCTTGGAGACCCCAATTAAGAGCACCCTTACTAATACAGTACAACGCTATAGCGGTGCTTTGTAAATTTGATTTACCGATTTACCCCACATTAAAGTTATAAACGGTGAATGCTGCCATGGAATGTGGTGCCCTTTTTTTTTTGTTGGCCAACAATTTACCCGATTCCACCATTAAAATATTCAATTTCACTGCGCCGCCACACCGAACTGCGTACGGTGGAGTTCGCTCGTTACGGTGCTGATTATTTGCCGAAAACTTATTTTCCCACCCAGTGCTTTTCTATGAACGGTGTGAAATATATTTTCATTCTTTCATCATACTGTGATGTGGAGTTCGTGGAACAGGAGTTAAAAAAAGAACGATGAACGAAGCGACAACAACGGACTATAGAATTCAGTGCCTCTCTGTCTCGAACCAGCACGCAGAACAAACGCGAACGAAGATCTCCGAGCGGTACGATGGCACTATCATCGCAGCGACCGGGGCGGGTGAAGGACCGCGAGAAGGACAAGCTCATGTATCTCGAAATAAGTCCCATTTAAATGCTAATTAGCGCCCATGCACGGCACTGCCATTCACGGCTCTAGTAATGAGCATAATTTAAGATAAGAGAATATCAAAAATCTGCGCTGCTTTCCGGGAAAGTTCATCTCTCCCGAGGGTGGTGGACATTCTGGCATCGTCCTAAACTGAACGGAAAGTGGGCGAGGCGGCGAGTTTCGAGCGACACGGTGATCGTGCTGCTTTATTTTGTTTCCTGTCTTACAATTTTACCGTAACCGTTGACGGCGTACCAAAATGGTTCGTTTAATTAATTAATAGCAAGCTCACTTTTCGGCTGCAACCTTGGGAAGAATATGTTTATTTCTGTTTTTCCTTATCAAAATCGGGCTTCAAAAGTGAAGTAATTATGAAACAGCACTCTTTTTTTCTTTTACGTGATGTTTTGTTAAACGTAATTATTAGCTGACTTGTCACAGCGGCATTTTCACAAAAAAATCATACAAATCATATACCAGAATTCAAAATATTTTTGGACAAAACTGACAAAAATCAATAATTAAAAACGGGTTTTTAGTTATTTCCTGAGAGTTATTTCCTGAAAGTTGAAGAAAATCAAAGTGAAAGAATGATAATATTGGGTCAAAGATGTGACAATTGAACTTTAATGTGAATTTAATTTAATTATGTTTTTACTTTTCCATCCATATTTTTCTGAGAGCACCCAACCATGTTTGTTTGTTTGGATTGTGTGATCGCAGAGTGCTACCTAGGAGTTACTTTTTCATTTTGTAATCTAACATATTAATCATACAACCATAATTTTTGCTGTAAGATTTGTTTAAAGATTTTCATGTTTTACATTGATGCTGTTATAGGTGATCATTAATAAAACAGAAATTTACTTGGTTAGAAATTTTAATTATTATTTTTCACGCTTGGCGGTAAGGATTTCATTTTTTTTTTACGGAAAAGGATCATGTTCATAATATCCCCATGTAAATTTGAAAAATAAACTTGGAAATTATTCATAAAAAATTCATATCAAGCGTGCTTATTCACAGCTTAGTCAGTACTACTTTTTTATAACAATTGATTTATTGACGTGAATAGTTAAAAAAGATATATAGCTCTACAATTCACACAACTTCGTGAATTTAGCAAATTCTTTGTTGTATACACGTTTAACATACCGATCCTAACGGAAATCAATTAAACTCTTTGCTTATTTTAAAGTGACCGATGACTCCTTTTAGTAAAGGATACCATAACTAGTGAATCCGATTATTAAATTTTAAAATAATCTTGTAAAAGAATTAAACCTGTTTCTTTGGAGCACTATTGGTAGAAAATACTGACTAAAGATAAACTTGAAAATGGAAAAATCACACAAAAATGGCACGCGTGTTTTGCTCCTGGTCCCGACATATTCTCGCGCATTTTACATCTTTTCGTTTATCTTTTATCTCACGCAAATTGGAACGCATAGGCATTTTTGTTTTTCAATTTTATCTCTCATTACAAGTGTGTAGAAAAAAAATGGCTGGTAGCAAAACATAAACTTCCTACCAATACTCACCAGCACGTCGGTGAAGTGAGCATAATTCCGTTCCATTTCAAGTATCCGGCGTAAGGTGCAAAAAAAGCGGCACGGTGGGAGCGAAAGATTCGCTCGAGACAACAAGGGCCTCTAAGTCAATGAGCCAAACGGGGTCGCTCGTTTGTGTCGTCGTTATCGAAAAGATGCTTATGCAAGTCCACAACCACCAGACATTGGGTCGGGTTATTTGCTGATTTTTTACTTATCCCAAGAACTTACTTTTTTCCTTTCTGCCCAAGCAAAAGACGATGCACTAGTGCTGACCGGCGGGATTCTTTTGTGGTGCGGCTCCGTGAGCGACCCAAATGCTTTCGTACACATTGAGCTTTCAACACTTTTTTTCACCGTCCGAAACACTTCCCATTCATCGGGCTTAGCCGAGCATGTTACGTGAGCAAAAGTTGTTCTTCGTTCGGTGGATTGCGTTGGTCGTTGCCAAAAATAAAACTTGAGCTTAGAATATCGCTTTACGCAACGGCTGTAAGGAGGCCCAGCACGGCAAAAAGCCGTCGACGAGGAGCAAAAAGGATTTGTTTCCCAACTACGCAATGAGGGTAGGGTTGCGTTTCTCACGCCATTTTTTATTTTATTAGCTTACGAAAGTTTTTGTTCGTCGTATCATCAAAAAGACGTTTTTACACGATATTACATAAAGCTCGAGGAACATAAGCTCATATTATTAGAATATCTGAAATCTTTAAAGATTTTTATCTAACTTTATTTGATCCTCGAAAGATTAAATGAGCACTACATGATAGAAAATATATGTCAAATCCTAATTTGTTATGAGAAGATTTGTAATATGTGAAATTAAATAAATACTTCTGGAGATCCTACAATTTAATACCATATAAATATTTGTATTTGTTTTTTCTCATCAGCTGTAAAAAAAATCAGGTTTATTAAGGAGTCGATAGCATTTATACACTCAGAATCGTGTTTATATTATTTATATGCTTTGAACAAATTCTCAAGATCTATGTAATTTACACCTCTCAGAGGACTGAAATGGTTAAGATATTACAAGCAAATTAACTTGCCGAGCAATCCGAATTTATTTAAGAATATACATTAAGGCGTAAAAGTTCTGCAGTTTTATTGATGTGCATGTATGTTTCTCCCTCCAACGAACGCTGCCATCATTTCCATCGTTACGCACGTCGTAATAATATAAAAATCGGGTTTTTCACTTCCGATGAACGCCATTCAAGTGCATTTGATGGCTTTCTGAGTCAATATAATGTTGTTCCCACGAACCTTCGACGGCCAAGCGTGCGAGAAGCGTTCATCCCGGAAATCGAGGAAGTGAAAGAGCATTTCGTGTAACGATGGTAAAGTGTCTTCCTTCGGCATGTGCCCGTAGACCGCTGCACGAAGCTCCCAGGAAGCTCTCCATTTTCAACGTTCCGAGAATTGCATGTTTGCAAAGCATTTCGATCCTTGAACCCACGAGTAGCGTGTCCACCTCTTGCCGTGCTGGGACGCCCGCGTTGCGAGTGCAACGTAGAGTTTACTTAGCTACTCGGGCAACATCTCTCACTTTCGCTGGCGTGCAGCTTGACGCTTCGAACTGCTTCAAGAAACCGCACGGCTTGTGTCGAGAGTGGTGCTTAGCACAGAGTCAGTAGTTCGAAGATGGTGAAGAACGAATTCCGTAAACATGGTCCAGGAGCAGCCCTGATCTGGCTCTTCAGATGTTTATGTTTTAAGTCCTTCTTGAAGGTGGCTCTCTTTCCGAACCGAACAGAGGAGTGTGTGAACGTCTTGCTGTATTACACAGCTGTCATACTGCTAGAAGGACTGGAAGGACTTCGAAACAACTATTCTTCCAGTTAGCTTACTAAAACAAAGCACAACTTGCTGGCGGGCAGTTTTCTACGCGCGCTTGCGGAAAAAGTTTCTGTCGCCAGTGCGGTTTTCAGTGCCCCCGTTTGCATGGAGAATGAAGTAAATTAAGATGACCTCATTCGCTTGTCCTTCGCCTCTACAGCATGTCATTTCCATCGCAGAAAATAAGCACCGGCGCTAGTGCCAAGGGTGAGACCGTTATTGTTTTGTCTTATGGGTTGATATTGTTTGTTTTCCTGCACGGCTCGATTTTTTTACTGTACTGCTTCTTGCATCCGACGTGCTTAATCCGCGGATGTTGGCGGATACAGCGTGGAAATTGCCACTCACTGTTGTGCCATGACGCAGCATGATGGGTGTATTTTGACGAAAATGAAACGCAACCCAAGCATCAGCGTTGTGGCCGAACGACTGGTGTTGTGGATGACGGATGCGCACTCAGCGGGATTAGTGGTGGCCGAAATTGCGGCTCCAAAGTTGATGAACGAAATTAATCGTCACTTGGGCGTTATTTTTGTCGCGGTTAGCAAAGCCGGTAGACAGCAGATTCACGAGAGCGGTGAACAGTGCATTTGGTTTTATTTTTAGCACCGTATGCTTTCGATAAAAACAGTGAAGTATCGCTCTGAAAATAAAGCAATAAGCCAATAAACTCACCTATATTTTTTTCAATTCAATATGGACGAATATTGACCGTAATTTTCTTATCTAAAAAATAAAAGAGATACATTAAATGTCCTTTGTGGTTCAATATGCAGTTGGTAATATGAATTTTTCACAACATTTATTACATTTACATAATATAGTATAATATTTTATAATATTTTACATGAACAGACGGAAGAACACGGAAGAAAACTTACCTAGTTCGTGCATTATATTTAAATAAACTATATGAACGTCAACATAAAAGGTTTCTAGTTTATTTTACGATTTCAAATCGAAAATCGAGAAACCAAAAGTAGAAAAGTTAAAAAAATGAAGATAAAATTCATTAAAACTTATTACTATTGATTTATAATATTTATTAGCAAAAAAATGGCATTAAAGGCGCTGAATGGCGCCTTTCGTTCATAGTGTTAGAGTCTAAAGCTTAATGATATTAAACCTCAAAAAGTTATGTGTTTAATTTACAGTATTTAAATACTTTTTAATCATTTGTTTAATCATAGCATTGCTTAATGAAAAGATCGAGATTTTTTTTTGTTTTCTAAAGAGATTAATTGCTTCATATGTAACGAAATAGCCCAGATTAATACGCTTTAAATATATTTTTTTTAATTATGATTGACACCAACAATATAAATGATGCATGATTGACATTATTCTACAATTGTTTTTTCTACAATAAAAGAAACATTGAAAATGAAGGTATTAGGTTATGTTCAATTTTAATATATATTGTCCCAATACAAATACTCGTCTAATTCAAAACATTAAAATATTATTCAACCTCATGGGCTATAGTAATTTATCACCAAAATGACTTATCAAAGGCTACGTACAAGTACATCAGCACACATAAAAAACTGGCTCAAAACTCAAGACCCAAGAAACTGCTTCCACTGTCGCCCACTTGTATGATGATTTATAAACATGTTTATAAGGAACCTAACTCACACCCATTCCCTTCCACAGCCATGCCCTACCCCATTGTTCCATACGCTCACCAGGGTCATCTCCTTTCTATTACTAACTTTTCAGAGCCTTCCGGTTTTTTCTCTCCCCTATTTTCTTCCCAGACATGTGTTTGCATCTTTTACCAGCTGCATCCTAAGTAACAACGTCCAACTGCAGCGAACACTTCGTGCCTGCTCGGATGGATGTGGCTCGTCAGTAAATGCGCCCCACGTCGACGTGTCTGACGGCCGGTGCCGTGCCGTTTTACGTCCTTTCGCGCGTGGTAACAAATTGCACGACATTCGATCCGTGTTTGCGCGCGCGCGCGCTCGCCACCATCACAAACACGTGCCACCTTCGCCGCGGTGTCGGTTCTTATAAGCCTTCCTGCCCTATCGGTGGCTCCTTTTCGCGTGGAATCTCCTTTGTTACGGCACGATTTCGCTCTACGCCGTTCCGCACATGACTCGTTCCTGGTTTTTGTCGCCTCCGTCGTTGCCGTCGGCCTCGCGATCGCATTCATTTCGCTTTACGGGCGGCTGTTTTGCATACTGATGTTTAATTCATTAAATGATGCGCTTTTCGCGGGTAGGATGGTGTGGGGAAGATGATACTAGCGATGACTAGCCCATTTGCATGAATATGTTTGCGCTTTTACTATGGCTTTTTGATTTGTTGTTGCCATTCGTGGGGAATGAGCATACCGCGTGATGCGGGTATTGTTTTTCTGGGTTTCCTTTGCTGTTCCTTATCTTATCTCTCTTTACATTGTAGGAATGAAGGTAAAAATAGCTTTCATATTTGCTATTATGGACCCATATTTATATGTTCATGTGGCTCTTATTGAAGAACATATGAGAATTATTAAGTTTTTCAACATTTTTCATACAAATAATAAAATCTCTAAATAAAAATATTCATCCTCAAAATGCAATTAATTTCCTTTGCAGTTAAAAAAAATATTTCAATGACTTCTTGAAGGATTATAGCCTCAGATTCAAAGCTTAAAAAACCCCCCAGATTACGTAGCACTTTAGCGCAATATCATCCTCAGGAGCTTCAGGCATTCACTAACGAGTGCACTTTTCTGATGTACTGCACCGTTCATCCTCCTCCATCCTACCCCCGTCCCCTCACACCTTCGGCTGCGGTTGACACCTCGCACAGTGTTCGGAAGCCATTAATGCTGCGTTTTTCCACCATCCTTATCCATCTCCCGGCTTCGAATGTCATGCCCAACTGTGCACACGCGATACGCCATCGCAGCAGCCCACGCGTGCCGACGTTCTTGCATCCGTTCAGCTGAAGCCGAAGCCAATTCCGAGCAGCCGGATGTTGCACAATGTCCGTTGCAGTATTGCTCCCTTCATCGACACCACCGGGTCCATTTCCTTCGCCTCACGCTCACCCAAAGACGGCGTGTATAAATTTACGCACTCGTCATCGCCTTTGGGAGTTTTGGTCTCGGGTTGTACACAGGCATCCCGCAGTACCGCAGGATGGAGTGCCGTTGACGCCATTTTGATGAACACTCAAACACTCTATGAACAAGCATCTTAATGTCAGCTGCATGTGCATCGGCCGAACGGTGGGAAAACAGTGGGAAGCTCCATTATCGCTTATTTTGAGGCTATAATCGGTTTATGTAATCCGACAATGTTTCTTATTTGTTATGGGTTTTAGCATAACAGCTCTTCTTTTAATGTGGCCAATGTGGCTGTATGTAATGAAATTAAAGCTATTTTTGTTTGGATTAAAAAAAACAATTTTTTCTATTTCTAATGACTATTAGCAGAAATGAAAAAGTAAAACAAAACAAAGATGATTAAAATACATTTTGCTACATAAAGTGGGGCGAATGATAGTGCAATTTTATAAGAGCTATTTTATGAAAATACGAAGTCAGGAATTATAGAGACTGCCTAGCGATTTAGGCTAGCTTATATAGCTGTTAATCATTGGTTTGGGACAACAACATGAGACAAATCTTCATAGAACGGATAACCTAAAATCTCCTCAAACCACTCCGCTAAAACTGAGCAAACTTAATCACTTTACAGCAAAAATATTACATTAAACCATTTTCATCCCGTTACGAAACGATCTATTAATTCAAATTTTCCCACACTAACACAATAACGCTACGTACTTAATTTGAACTGCCATCTTTCGCTGCCCGCTGTATCTTCCTCTGTCGGTCGCCAGCGGTTGCCCATTCTGTTGCCTTATTTGCATACAAATGAATTATGCCGCTGCAAACGTAAAATTAACTCCCATGCACGTTTCGGGCAGGCACAAAGCAGAGCGCTGGGGATAAAATGGATGGTCAGCTGGTGGAAACTGGCACCTGTGGCGAAAGCATTTATTAAACCGGTTCTCTCACCGGTTTCCAATATCGATCAGACGCGACGCGTTCGATTGTGGTCTTCTTAGTCAATGAGAACGGAAAATCCAATTCGTTCCCACGGATTGTTTGTTTCGCCAACGCGATGAAACATACGTTTGGTGCGTTTCAAGTAGAAATGGAAATAACACGAGTGCGAGATACATACTTTATTTTTAGCCCGTTGGTCTCTGCCGTCAGGTGCTTTTTTACTTGTCTTAAAGCATCACAGCTTACAGATGCTTCATGCTTTGAATTTCAAACAGCATCGTAAAGACAATAACGATCAGCACACCAAACAAAAAAAAGTAAAATACTTTAAAGTATAAGCATGAATGGGGAAGGAATGTTTTCGCCAGCGTGGCAGCGTTGAAGCTCGTTTGCGCTGTGGGGTTCACCCGATAGCAGTTATTTGCACTGCTCACACCTAACGAGACCATTGCCTTGGGTAAAACTAACTTTCAACAGCATCTTTCACAGCACGAAGGAAACGATGTATGTGAATCGGGCGGAAAAACAACCGATGGAATTTTTTTAACTATTTCGTTGAGGTGTTTTTATCTCAATTATTTATTTGTCCACTTTTTCAAGATGCCATCCGGCGAGCACCGGGAGTAGAGAAACAACCCATTGTGATGGTACCATCGTATGGAAATGTTTCTCCTTGTACCCAGATGCTCATCGTCCAGTTGCGGTCGAAAGAATCCACGGTTCGATATCATCTGCTAACCTTTCCCACTTCCCGGCCATTCGCCCGGGTCCCGGTTAGAGCAGAGCGAGTGTGTTATTTGAATAATTTTCCCATAAAACCCACCCCAGCGAAGAACGGTGTTGCGGTCGAGGTGGATGAAGTTTTACCGTGTGTTTGCTCGCGGCACAATATCCCGTCCGATGCGCAGTTTCACCTCACCGGGAAGGTGAGCGACGTCAGTTCATTTGTGCATACGTTGCACGGTTTGCTAATGCTATCCGGCGCGGATAAAATCGATCGCGGGGCGCTACGGCTCAGTTGTAAACACGGGGCGATGGTTTGCTAGGAAGCGCTAGAAAATTAAGCTTCCCTTGGTGGCAACACCACTCGCAATCAAATGCAACCGTGGGATGAGAGGTGTGTGTTTGTTTTTTTTTGTGTTTGATCAGAAAGCAAATTCAAATCGATCGACTCTTACTGATTGGTTCGGTTACTCGTGGTAACGATTTATTGCCGAGAGGCTGTCTTTTATTTTCAATCTCAGGCTCATACGGATCAGAGCGGAAAGGGGCACGTACAGGGGAGAGCGTTGCCGGTCGGGAACATTAAATTTTCAAAGCAAACGCCCGAATTTCCAATGTAGAAACCTACGCGTGGTTGGTGAGAAGACGATGGAGACGCCCGGTAGCTCACGAAACCAGCGAATGGAGACGCCCGGTACGTCGCGTTTGCCTTTTGCTTTCTTCCTTATATCCTTAACCGTTTCATGTTACTTTTACCTAAATGCGCGCAAAGGCACACGAGACGGGACGATATCTTTCGTCTTCGGTGAACCCGTTTGATAAAGTGGATATGAAAAATTCAATAAACGATTTTGATTACCTTCAAATCATCCGTAACGTAAGCCGCCCGGCCAGTCGTTTTGCGGCCGGAAAGCGTTCTGCCGAGCAGGCATGTTCGCTCGCCGTACCGGATTTTACGCCCGTGTGACGGTGGTGCTAACCACTGCGTATAAAATGTGGTTAAAAATCATACCTCGTTACCGTGATTTTCTATGATGAAGGTGCTGTTTCGCATGATGACATCCTCCCATCTGTTTCCCGCGGGGCCAGGCGTTAGAAGTGCTTAGAGCAATAAACTCTCAAACTGGGTGCGTAACACATCGTCGCTCACGTCTCGTCGTTTTAACGGAGGAGTATCGGGTCAGTCCTCTGGTCGACCTGTAAGCGACGCATGTTGGTAA
The DNA here is from genome assembly GCA_000473445.2 of Anopheles farauti. NCBI lineage: Eukaryota > Metazoa > Arthropoda > Insecta > Diptera > Culicidae > Anopheles > Anopheles farauti. The sequence goes on along the minus strand of KI915042.1, from coordinate 7,445,471 downwards.
ACATAAATCAGTCATCCGTTAAAGTTATGACAAAATTATTCCTCCATCATTGCCTCCACTTACTTGCTCTGTTCCTATTCTTCGCAAGTATTGTACCTCTCTCTCTGTCTCTCTTTCTTTCTCTCTACCACTTCTATCAGCGAACATTTTATCCCAAGGGTAGGCTTGTTTGCAGCGGATGAAAGGATCGTATCGTCTCGGAAATTCCCATTCTCCTTCTCTGTCTGTTCCGCAATATTTCCCGTGGTGGTCCCTCGAGCCATCAGAAACACGATAACCACCTGCTGGGACAGTGAGCCTGTAGGTGACGAGATGCTTTACACGGCATTTAATGATGCCATAACGGTCGGTTACGCTCATCGACCACGAGCATCAGGAAATCTGCCTGGATTAAATGTACGCAATGGACCGCCACCAAGGGTGAAGTGCGTGAGCGGATTATCCTACCAAGGACGGTGGCAAAACGCACACAAAGTCACTGGATCCAAATGGGGACCAACCGTCACAGCGGGGGACGTAGTGTGAATGCAAATTTGAACGACTTTCTCACAAGAAGCGTTCGAATCGGTTATTAATGTACGCCTCCTTTCTGGTAAAGGAAGATTGCTTGAAAGCAAACACATTTCACACACCCACCGATGGGTGGCGGGACGATAAGCGTAATTGCTTATGCGGTGGTGCCAGGATGAGAGGATGTCATTGAACCACCAAACGGTGTTATGCAAAGCAACTTGTCGTAGGTTTGAACGTTTCAATTAATTTGCGATTTATTACTTAATCGATTTTGCATCTCATACCGGACGCCTTATCGAATGCCCAATCGATTGGTGATCGAGGTAAATTGATTTTCTTCATGTTGCAAATGTGGTGTCAAATGTTTTTGATTGTTGGTATGTTTCATGTTAATTTACAACTAATGCTGTTGGCTGCAATTGGAGTAATAGTTTGAAATTTTCTTTCGAAACAAATATTTTTTTTTTTTAGATGTAGAGCATATTAATTATGTTAACATAAAACTAAAAGCTCCAAAGCTTTGTTTAAGTTATTTTTCGATTTGCTTATAAATTTTAATTCTGTATTCAGTTCATTTCAGTTACTAATGTGTCCTTAAGCCGGTAACAATGGTGAACCTATTGAATCATATCTCAGTACGTTCCTTCAATCAATCTTTTCCGTGCATGGTCCAAATTCAATGTACCGTACTACCGTGAAATTCTCGAGCTCATACTGACAGGAGCCTTTTAATTTAACTCACTCCTCACCGTACGTCCGTATGGTTCGCGTCGAAAACCGTACCCGTTATCCGATTTCCGGCACTGCATCGGAACCATCCAGCAAACATCCGACCGGAAATGAATTGATCCACCCTTCTGCCTACCGATGTGAGTGCATTTGTGCTTCTGGATGATGGAGCCTTATCGGTCCGGTAGGCACATGGTTCCGTCAGTAACGACGTTTGAAGTAGGAAGTGAGTTGACGTGTGAAAGTGAGAAAGAGAAAGAGAGATTGAGAGTGAAAGAGTATGTGTTAAAATCATTTAATGGTTACGGTACGGTACGGTTCGCATAGGAAAATAGTATACATCTACAGTGTGTCTTCATGAAAATCGGGCAACATAGGAATTAGTAGAAGAGGATATCAATCAAAACAATCTCGTATACTTTATTGCGAGCATTTATTCTTCATGATTGTATTTTATTCTCAATAATTTTTTTTCGAATATTTTAAACATAACGTGAAACAAAACGGTGATGTAAGTATGCGAAAATGGATACAAAATATAGAGCATGTATATAATTCTCAAAAAGGATAACCAAATACCAAATTACTAGATAGCATACTAAATTATCTAAACAATAAAAAAATACAAAAGGGTTTTTTTTGCACATTTTTGTAATCATTCAGGGTATATAGCATAAATGTACACTGAAAAGTTTATGATATCTTAACTTTTATGAGTGAATGTTAGTTTTCAACGGCGTGTACACTATTTTGAAATTTTCACAAATTGTGAGTCAATGACTTTATTCACATCGCACAGTTTCTTGGAACCCAATTTGTTCCAGTGTTGTATTCTGACAATGGACGTATTACATTATTACTATGCTGCTTAGCTTCACTTATATTTTTTCGGTAAATATACAAATAAAAGAGTCGACACGTTTTCCGGTGCAAATAAACATTTCTGATTGTTTTACTTTGCATGTATTTTCGTGTAATCGTTAGCAAACGTTTACGAAAACGCAAACTAAAACATAAACCTCCAAACAAAAACCCTCGCCCGCAGCCTGTTTGCTTTTGAGTGGTTTTGCGTGCCAACCTCCATTTTGTGTAGAAAAAAATTATATCAAACCATTCAAACCACTGCATTCAAACCACGGTTCCGTCTCTAAACGAAGCAACGGAACGATGGAAACAGGCAAAAATTGTTCAACCATTCTGTTGACATTTCTTATTATTTCCCGAGCAGTTTCTGTTTCCCACACGTCGCCACATTAAACATCGAGCAAGAAGCCACAGCGGTGTTTGCAGATGGCGAGTCTTTTGTTGGCAACCGTTGGCCGGTTTTGCATCGGTTTGGTTGAGGAAATTTTGCGAGCAAGTAAAATAAACATTCTAAAGCTCACCGCCAATGTTGTTTGCGAACGGTACGGACCACTTCGGGCCCGAGATAAAGGAAAAAAATCCAAGGGCTAACTGGCCAACTGTCGGCCGGCAGTTTGAGAGTGTGGACAGACGGTAGGCCAGCAGGATGATGCATTCGTTCGTCCATTATTATTTCTTCCTCATTTTCTAAAAGACCACCTGAGCGCTGACCGGTGTTGGGTTCAAAGGATGATCCTTTTTGTTTGCCTCACACTAGAACGACGACAAACGCTGCCTGCACGAACGATATCAAAATCGAATCGAACGATATCAATCCCTTTTTTATCGACCCTTATGAGCTTATTTTTAATTTTTCCACCCGGTTCGGTTGGTCTAAATCGGTTTCTAAGCGCCCAATGGCATAAATACAATGAGCCGTGGGATAACAATGGCATCGGAGCGCCAAAACACATTTGGTAAATAGTAACAGGATCGGGGGAAAAAGCAAAACCAAAAAACAATTTCCCGCGTGCCGTGTTTTTGTCCGTTTTATTTCTTCGCTCTGTTTGTGGCGCTATTGTAACCCACTTTTGGGACGACATTTTTTCTTGTTAATCACGTCATAGCCCGGTTTTTATTCCCATCGGGCCCATCGATGGCGGTTGGCAACATTCCACTCCGGTGACTAGCACATCCGCCAGATAACGGCGACGATGGCGATTAATTATGTTTGATAAAGAGCATAAAAAGCGAGAGCGAAAGTTTTATGCTCGCGATTCTTGCACACATCGCTGTCGCCCTGGTTCCTGTTCCGGAGCAAATGGTCCGGAATAGGATGCGCCGCGAGTGCGACATATTTCACAATTGAATTGCTGCAGGTCGTTAAGCAACGCATGATGGATGGGTACAGTTTTGACAGGAAGTAATGGAAAGAAGCACCAAAGTTTTATGACGAGCGATGTGTTTTTGAGAAGCTGCTAAAAACTAGCGTTCGAGCGTTTTTCTTTACTCCTGCTGGTACGGATTTGGGTTAATTGGCCGCGCTTCTGGGTAAAAACCGTTTACCGCAGCGTGTTCCGCACATTTCCAAGTTTTCAATTAAATATTTTATGTCATTGGTCTCAAGTTGTGAGTTTTGTTTTGAATTGTTGTATTGTGTTTAAGCTTCGTTTTAATAATTTAATTGCTTGATAGTGTTTTTTTCGATGTAAGGTTAAATAAAAAGAGATTTTTTTTCGAATGATGATTTATACGCCACTAGTTAGCATTTGTTTGCACTAGTTTGATCGTGATTCCGTTGTGCTGTTTTGATTATTAGTGATGAGTTAATTTTAACGCAACTGCATACTTTGGCTTTGCGTATTAGGTTGTTCATTTCTGTAAAATTAAATAAAATTATTACTATTTTACATCATTTTTGCCGCAAATTCAAAACATTCTCTTGTTACTGTTTAAATTACTATCAAATTAGCAATACAACAAATGAACTACACTATGACAACAGTAAGAAAATATATAAACAATTTATATATAAATAGAGAAACAAAAACCATTTTCCTGCTCATCAAACCACTGTTGTGAATTAAACCTAAACAAGTATGTCTCATTTTTTTTTTGAAACCATGCTTAGACTCTGTCTTTAATTTTGAGTTCTTTTGAGGAATTAGCTTATCCAATTGTTTTGGAAGTGCTTACTGAAATAAATTAAATACTTAATAGAGAGTTCGGTTTTGCGCAGAAAATTGCTTTTCACACCCACCTTTTCATAAACGAAAGGGAAACGATTTGCACTATGTTTACAGGATATTATCATTACATGGTTAGATCAATATATACTGAAATGGTATGTGTTTTAATGTTCTTTGTGAAAAGAAGCAGTTGATTTGTACAAACCAATGCTGGTTATAAAATGTATCACATTACACTCAGATGGTTTATTATTGAAGAACAAACAAAAGGAGGGTGTGACTGCTGCGCAATAACATGAGCAAAGCACTCCTCTTCTACATAAACATAATTGTTTGTCAATCGTACCCTCGAGAGCCCTTAAATCATCGCAACAGGCAACAGGTTGTCCCTTCCATAAGCCGCAGCCGTCGAACCAAGAGCCCATTCTAATTTAATTTAATTTCAAATAAATGGGGTTAATGAGGGTCATTCAGGCGCTCAAAACGGTGAACTGGTTTCATTAATGAGCTTGCAAATTGCTTGCAGCGTGACTTCAACGTTTGAAACTGAAAAAGTGAACTGAAACTGAAAACTTTACCCATTTGTCGTGCGTTTTCTGCAGCAAACCCCATCGTCAAATAAAATCGGCTTTAAGCGAAGGGAGAGAGGGAGTGGGGGCGTTGTAATGCTCGGTACAGGAATAAAAGAAAGCAGACACACACCACCGGCGTATGGTGACACGGAAAGCATCACACACACAAACACAGCGGCGGCGGAGAGGTGATAAAAACTTTCCAATGAATGGATCATCGATTATGGTCGGTGGAGTCGCTCGTTTGCAGGATGTGTAACGCTTTACTGCGAGCTGCTGTTGCTGACAGGTTGAATAATAGCCGTACCGCCCGCTGACGGGCAGAGAAGGGTTTTGGAAAAGTTTCACGACACGGTTGCAGCGCAATCATCGGACGCGTGGCGTGCGGGTGAGAGATTACACGGGAATGGATAGTTTCATCTCGTATGCCTTCCTCGATTAACTGGCACTGCACTTTCGCGAAATGAATCCCTTCGCTTCCACCGTAAGCTCGAGTAACGACCTGTTAATGTGAAAGGACATAAAATTGCTCCTGATAGTTTGCGAAAAACTTTTCATTTAATACCTACGGATAGCCGGTTTTACACCGAGAACGATCGATTTCTTTAAACACACCCGCGTTGAGGTTGAAGCAGTTCAAAACTTGTGACTAATGTTGTTTTGCGATGCAATAATTAGTTTATTTTTGCTTGCAAACTAATACCAATACATTCTAGAAGGAACGAAAAGTCCTCCATTTCCCTTGGTACGGCATAGATAATTTCTTGGAATCATGTGGTTTGCAACAGAACGATGAGGTATGATGCACTGCACTATGCCCTCCAATAACCGTCCACTAACGGAAAAACCGTAGAGAAAACGAAAACAATTTCGTAACGGTTTCGGCCGGTCCAAAGAAACCCCAATTTTTATGAGTTCTTCCAAACAGAAGACGCATAAAAAAGCCAGTGAAAGAATAACAGAATCCGCCCACACTTTCACGGAAACCCTTTTCCAGCAGCCAGTAGCCAGCGGTTTATATAAAAGGGGTTTTCCGTAGGGCAGAGAACTGTTCTTCCTAGTTTACGATCCGGGTCGAGCATCGAAAATTCGTAAGTGTGCTAAATTACTCGCTGAATTCGTCGACTTAACGGGCACACATACTAACAAAATGCAGCCAAAATATATTCGTTTTTACGAAAACAATCCAACAATTCATGCAGGTCTGGCGCGCTAGGAGATAAATATTGGTAGGGGCAACGCTAAGAGGATCTGGCTGTCTGCTTTACATAAGCCGAACTTTTATGGCTGAGCATTTCATTGGGCATTTCTTCAAGCAAGCGGCTCATGATTGTGTATTGATGATTTTTTTTCCTCTTATTTTTTTAGATTTATTTAATATCTTTTAATTTACTCATTTATTTTTTTATTTCATCTCAGTTTTTAGGTATTAATAATAGGAATTAATTTAATAAAACATACAATACATGTGAAATGAAAGTTATATAAACGTATAAACTATATAAACTTGTTCAAAGTTATTTATTTATTTATTTATTTATTTATTTAAAATCACGATCTGGCCGTATTGCTTATGACTATACTTAAAACTAAATAATGGTTATAAATCGAATTATCAAAGCACTCAAAAATATTACATCGGTCAGGTTCTACTCAGGTGTGTGCATTTTGGATTTTAATTCTAATAAAATCTTAAGTCTAGTTGTAAACGAACACCTTGTACCAAAGCTGCGAGAGCAGCTTATGCTGTGTCACTAATAAAACTGATCCAATCGTATAAATTCGGAGGAGACAATTCAGATGTTCTAAACATTATCAACGCCATGAATAAACAATAAAAAAAACCTATGATGTAACGATACTTTACTACGTTTAAATCAAAATGATGTCTATTTGATAGTAGCATGATTTTATCGATGATTTTTTTGACGCACTTGAAAAAGAATTTAATTTAAATTGCGCTCCAACCTCAAACCGACGTATCGTGGCGTCCCGCCAGACTTTCACACCTTAAGCCACATTTACTCACAACAACACATTAATCTCACCATCTCACTTCACAAGCGCTCACACCTGTAATTCATCGCAGTACGCTCCGCTATCGCACCGATCGAAAAGTGGTTTCGTACGGTTCAACACGTTCCAACACGACACAGAGCTTAATCTTGCCGACATTTAATAACGATCGTGAGCAACATCCGTAAGAGACGCGGGGACAAGTGTAACAGAACATCACCGAAAGGGACCAAAAAGAGAGAAAAAACTTAATAAAGCAGTCCACAAAGTACGAAGCTCTTTGTGCAGACACGGAGCTCTCGGCAGCGATGTTGCTCGTTATCGGCAGGTGCTTCTTTCGGCAATTATCGGTCCATCAGCTTGGTGGTGCGTGTTACTTCAAACTAAGCTCCTTCAACGGTGAGAAAATACCACAACAGCGCGTGTGTGTGTGTGTGTGCGCCTGTGTGGGGAAGAAAATGGGCAAAAGCTGGGAAACTGGAGCTGGAGTGGACGAGATTTATTTACAATTTCACTTTAGGTGCTACCTTTTTTACTTCTTGCTAAAAGATGTGCTCTTTTCTTTCGCAAGTAATTCGTGCCGATGGCGAGAACGTGCGCAGACGTGCGCCTCATTACATGAACCATCGCATCAAGGTGTATCTAATCCCATTTTCCGGGTATCTTGAAGGCGTTTGTTGGATTCGTGTTCGTATAGCTATATTCTTTGTACATGCACCGGGTGTACAGCTCGCATATTATGTTGGAAACATTACTTTCGCACACATTTCACGTCACTCATCTCACGATTCTCGATAACCGAGCGCCTCATTTGACATTCTCTTTTTTTCTCTGCTTCCTTCCTTTGCAGTATTCCGACCCTCAGCTGGTACGAGGCCATCACGAGGAGCCTGGGCGTTGGAGAAACCCCGACAACGACAACGAATTCAAATTGCCACGGTAGCTGAATTTACACGAACCGCGGTACACCCACGATCGCCCGGATTGTTGATAAATTAGGACCCGCATTCGTTGGGAGCCCGTGCTCCAACATCCAAACAAAACCTTGACCTAGCTCAGGTAGTGACGCCCAAGAGCTGGTGGCGTGAATGTTATCTCCCTTAGCTGGGTGCTTAGGGATTCACCGCAGCACGGTTTGCTCGGAAGTGCACGATACGGGCTCGCTTCCAGAAAAAGCTGGCTTTCACAACCTTCCATTACTGTCGTCAGTGATCAGCAGCCTGTCGGGCGCAGAAGAAGTTGGATACTTGTTTTTTTTTCTGTTACGAAACACTCCACCTAGGGAGAAGATAAAAACGCACTGGCCAACCGACAGGCAGGGGTGGCGTGAGGCGATCAGAAGCGTTCCCTTCGCACACCGACCCGAAGACCCGATGAAATGAGCCGCTATGTGGACCTACATGATGGCAGCGGCCCGAGGTGACCGGGCAATGTCATCGATATCGTCACGTCATCAGAGCAATCGGAATGAGTTTGACTCACCAAGGTAAGCGAGCGATCAGCTGTGGCCAAGCGCGTGTGCCGAGCCGTATCTCCTTTTATGTCCACGTCCATGTCCACTCACGCGACGCTCCGCCGCTTTTTGCAGCATTTACCACTTCAACCGAGTGCAACGACCACTGTACAACACGACGCACCGTGCCCCACAGCTGTCCAATGGACCGGTCAGCATCAGTACGACTCCGTTCGGGAGCAACACGATCTATCAGAGCTACATGCCGCAGACCGCCTCGCTCGACAGCTTCAACAGTGTGGCGACGAATCCGAGCTTCTCGACCACGGGCGACACACCGCCACCGATCGGCGGTTCTGGGCGGATGGTTGCACCGGCCACCGGAACCGGCACCACGCCGACTCCTGGGCGGCAGGTGGCGGCACTACCCTTCACCACGCGCAACCGACCGGAGGTAGCTACGGAGCTGCCGGTAACGCCGAAGAACAACCATCTTAGCCAAGCTGTGATAGAAAGTGAACGGAGCGATGCTCAGGTACGTGCTCGTTGTTTAGTGTTTCTATAACTAATTTACATAGTTTTACTGTGCGTACAATGGTGTTCTAAATCTGAGTGTAGTGTTTATGGCTGGATATGTGAAGATAGGCTTCTTTCCCAGTAGTTTTTTCATTTCTGAAAAAAAGCCTCCAAACGGTTCGGAGCACAAAGTGATCGATTTAATTTACCTTGTAAGCAGTGGATGTAGGTAGTTAATTCAGAGATAAATATTTTAAAATTTTTATACTCTGTACAATGACTTTCAGAGTAAAGAAAAGGACTAGCTGTGGTGCAAACTTGCTGCAAATCTCGTGTGTTAGTTATCTATTCATGAACTGAACTATTCCCTATCCCTGAACTATTTTCTTCATATTAAGAATTATTAAGATACTTGTTCACCTGGATATCGAGGATCAGTTACTTTTGAAATTTTATATTTATACAAAATTCTGAAATCCTCGCCGATATTTTTGTTGCTTTCATTGAAGCTGAGTAATCGAATAAGTTGAGTAATCGTTACCAGACTCCACATTGAAATGTTGATATCAGCTTCTGTTACTAGTTTGAACATACCAATCGGGTTTCAAATGTCCCAGTGGGAAACACACTCTATTTCAGTTATATTTATGGACAAGTTTCACATAATTTTAATTCTTTCTTACCGTATGATTCAATCTAATATCTATCAAACAAATCAACTACGGTCATCATAACACACATCGCAAAGATTGCTTTCCAGTAGCGATAGCTAATGATCCATACATCACAAACAAACAGCGTAGTTGAAGCTTGCGCATCGTATTTAAACTTGTCTCCATTACCGTGCGATTAATGTGCGTCCAGCTTCAACTCCTCCATACCCACCCTGCTGGCGATAAAGACTGTCCAAGACACCGATTACCGAGGCGTGCGTGAAGTTCAGCGAAGGCTTCAATCGCACTTGCGTTGGCTAGCCGTCCGCTGTAGCGATGTTTATTACGTCAGATTGCCAGTGCAACGAATCATTTTGCACGACAAATGCACGTAGCTCAGTGTTTATGTCATTGAAACCATACAAATGTAGCTTTCTGGTGTCCGTGCATAAAAAGCGGTAGGTTGTTTTTCACACCGTTCACACTGAGTCAGGTGCATCCCCGTGCTTGGGGTGAGGCTAGGATGCGTGAAGTGTGCCTCCTCCCCTTCCACCCTTTCAAAAGCACGTGCCATCTCATCACAATGAGCCTCTAATGAAAAACATCAATTGGGCAAAATAAAGCCAAAGGTTGCTTGCCGGTTGATTCCGCATGCAAAAGTGCAGCAGCGACGGAAGGCCACGATCGATTCGGGGTTGCCTCTGATTAGGTTTTGACTGTCGCGTAATTGGCCTGGCGCGCGCCGACACGACCGCAAGCGTAACGGGGACAGGGTTACCGGGACGGGGGACGTGTTTGGATTTGTAAAATGCAAATCGCCACATCGCCTCCGGCGGCCGATGTCCGTTGGCGTGCTGGTTGTGTTAATTTGCAAACGTCATTTGTGGCAACGTGTGGTGCGTGGGTGGCAATGGTGTAAATCGGCAGTTCAATGTACGCACCACCGGTCAGCCACGGTGGCGCGATGCAAATTATTGCTGGAACGAAAATCACACGAGTTTCAAAAACGCTAATTTAAACTAATCGCAAATATCAATCGAATTGTCATTGCGTAGCTGATAAATAATCATTTGATTAATCTGTGCTTCATGCCGAAAGTAGGCCAGTGAGAAATTTATTCGACCAAACGAGATTTAATGCATCATCGGTGTAGTTAGGAAAAAAATGAATCAAATTGATATTGATTTTGTGCCTAGATAGAAACATAGCTCGATGCCATAAACTGTATCTAAAGTTAAGATTTCAGTGTAAAAGCCATTTATATGAAACAATATTAGGTTTTTTTTGTTTACTGCAGTTACTGCAGATTTTGGATCGTAAATTTATTTTGCTCCCGGTAAATTATACGATACAATTTTGTAATTTGAGAGTTGTAAAGACATATGAGCGTTTGAAAACATGGTTTGAACAATTTTAGCCAACCCATCGACATTTTATAAGCCTTTTCTGCCAGCTCTCGTATTCATAAATCGAAATTTTTCGCAAGTTTGGGTGATGCTATTTTGTTTAATTTATTTGCTGTTTTAAGATTGTTTTATTTGATAAAAATTTGATTATGACTGAACTGTGTTTAGTTATAGTCATAGAGTAAGGTGAGATAGATAAGACAGTTTTAAATTAACATATACTATATTCAATTGTATATGCCACTCCTTAGACTCTTTTAACGATTTCTTTTTGGATGTTCCAATTTGAATCTGCAGGCTTAACCATCCAGTAAATAGACCATTTATTGTATGACAATAATAAATAATAAGGTGCTTGTTTTTAAAAATGTGGTAAAATATTGGCATAATGTTAAAACAGATAACACATTTCAGAATGATATAAATATAAATATGATTTTTTTTTGTTGTTAATAAAACATAGAAACCCCAAAAATAGTTCCTTTGGTACTATCAGCAGGACCACTACGAACAAAAGGTGGCGCAAAGGATAAACATGTTGCTGTATTAATAAGAGTGGATTGCATTGGTTGCACTGCTTTCACGTTCGTTGTAGTATGATGAATTGTAAATCCTTTAGGCAACTGTTTTCTCTTAAGATGTCCATTCCCCTTAATAAAATTCAATAGTCAAGTATGCACTTAAGACCAGCTACCCTTTCTAACGAGAGTATTCCACATGGCAAACCTATTGAAATCGTACTTTGTTTCCTGGAATTGCAAATAGCTTCTTTCGTACACGGCGAACCAACAGCTAAACCATAATTTTCCTCATTCTACTACCTCATTCTCAACTCACGACGAGACTCGCAAAAATGAAGTCTAGTCGTTAATTAACAACATAACTCTTGTTGAAGAACCTTGGGCGAACAGACCGATGTTTCGTCACCGTTATCGCCGTACAAATTGCATAATGAATGCATATGCGTGGCACACTGATGGCTCATAGAGAGGTGCATTACGTGTGGCGCACATCGCATCCTCTATCATTAGAGGCTAAGCCGGGGGAGAAAAAAAGAAACATGAAACCCGCTCTCCCTTCTCCCGTTCCTCCTGCCACAACAATCTAGCCAAACCGTCGGCGTGCTATTTAATGGGCATAAATTATGGCAGCACAAAGCGTAGTAAATTTTCATCATCATCATCATCATAAACTACACTGAACCATCCGGCATCCTCCGGCACGGTTTCGGCGGAAACTTCATTTTCAAATATGCGTAATCACCATTTGTATTGGCTTATGATAATTTTCCACTCGGAATTTTTCATTCCCTTCGTCGGGGCACTGGAACGTGCACCTCATGACCTCACAATTCCAGGTGTTGACATAAACCGGAATATAAATACGAGCCCAGACATTATCGCCATCGGATATGCGAGTATGTGTGTGCGGGAGCGTTTTTATGTGTTCCACTCGAAGCGATCGATCGATTGATCAGAACGGGCGGAACAGGGTAAACCGGGTCGGACGTTGATGACAGCCGCTCAAGTGGAGGTGTGAACATAAATTTTCGTTATTAATGTTTCACCGATTTCCGATATTCGATTTTTCACGCTCATCGCTACGGTTCTATACATTGTAGTAACATATTGTTACAGGGAAGCGTCCTTTTTTTTGTTGTTGTATTGAATCTGAATTCATCGATAAAAAAGTGAATAAGCAATCTGTGAAGATGCCTTTTACGAGTGCAGTTCAACGGCTGTAAAATGAGGTAATGTTTGCAAATTGATGGCGAATTTTGGAAAATTATTACCCTTACGATTCGGTGATTTGAACGTTGTCGTTCGGATGAAGCTGTAAAGTTATAATAAGGGATTTTTTTCTTGATAATTTTTAAGATGTCTGTAATTTTACACAATTCAAAGATTTTTTTCTCTGTACTTTATATAAAAACTATTAAGTTCGCAAGGCAAGGAGAAAGTGCTCAATTATAAATGGTACTAACACAATAAATCAGGTTTTTGATATTTCCATACTCATAGTAGGAAGCATAGCAAGCTTCTCACATAAATGCGTTCACGTTGTTTAAAGTTCCTTTTCCACTTTTTTAATGTTCCCGCGATGGAAAAAAGTGTTTCCACAGCAGAAAGTGCACACAGGCAGTCGGAATAAGTTTATTTCTGTACCGCCGGACTGAATAATATCAAATGCAAACAAATTTTGAAGACGAATGTAAAACACTCGAAAATGCCACACTCCACGCAACACGCTTAACAGTACGCTTTACGGAGTGTTCGGAGTGGAGTGGGTCGGAGCATTCGGCAACCATTGTGAAAGCAATTTGGTACATCCTGTTTGTATTTGTTTTGCAGTCCGCACGGATACAGAACAATGCCGTCGGTTCCGGTGCGAAGCTCAAATCTAAAAAACCCACTTTCCGTAGCGCAAATCAAACAAACGAAAATTCCGGATCGCTCATTTTTTATTCGCGGTAATATTTTTAACGCGAGTAAACGATGAAGTGTAATCATGAATTTTATGTGAAGCAACACAAATACGAGTTGTTGACATTTATAAAAATGTTCGATATTTAGTAGATCGATATTGTATTTTTGTCGGAAATATGTGAGAAACAGTGATATTTTGTAGGAAAAGATTGTATTGAACAATTTCATTTAAATACATCGAGATGATATGATATGCTTGACCGGCCTCATAATTTTGTGATGCATCTAAACGTGAATCCTGGTTCAGGATATTAATTTGACGTTACTAATGCAACCTTCTAAGAATCTTTTACAAAAAGCTTGGTTAGGCAATCTATTCGAAAAAAAAAATCAACTGCCATAAATTCTGTTTATGAATATTGTTTGCTAACTTTTACTTTATTGTATTCATTTTAAAATCTAAGAGGCTTCGTTCAAGAAAAATCAATATTTTCATTTAAAACCACAACCATAACAAATGCGACAATACGCATGTTCCTGGCTAATTTTCCCTTACTTTTTTAACTTTGTTTTTTTTGCTGAAATTCTTCTAAACATTACTCAAATTCACCCATAAAATTGGTTAGTAACGTTCTTTAAATTGCCGAACTCTGTCTTACCAGATTAGCGAGCGCTCTCACATTGCTCACTAACATTAAAAGGCGATTCGATGAATTGGAGCCAAACCAATCCCGAAAGATGCACAAGAAACAGTGGAAGTGGGTCTTTACCGAGAAAATCATGGAAAATGCTGCAATAACAATGGCTTTTGTGCACAGTTTCGCTCGTCATATCGCTTCGCTTACTATCTTTGCAATTTATGCGCAGCGTAGCATCTGCTGTACGGTACGATTCGCTTGTCAGAGGTTACACTTATCATCAGACGCAGACTGTCATACACACACACACACACATACCCATGTGCATTGTTGTGCATATCCGCACGTGCAAGCTTCCCGTTCCTGGATAGTGGTAGATGGACGAGGAAAGTGTTGCGCAAAATTGCCTGAAATTTCCATCCGAGCAGACGGATGACGGCGAGCTGAGTTGGAATTGAAGCTGGTCGATTGATTACCTTACGGTCAGCTTATGAGTTTTCTCCCACACCCGATGCGTACCTTAGTTTGCTAGCAGCGAGCAGTATACGGGCGCCGGGGACAAAGATTTCAATTAATGCGCCATCGGCAGTTTCATTCATCATCCTGTTGTGGCTTCCCATTCGTTACTTGGCCTTCGGCGTGTGTCTCACACATTCAAGAGCTTACTGGATGATTGGAAGCCCGAGAAACCGGCTGAATGGAAGCTACTGTTATTGGCGATCAGATCGCGCTTTCGTTATCGAATATGGAGCTCTTCTCGGAATCAATCGATCAAATGTCATAAACGATTGCTTGATTAGCCGAGTATGTTCGAGCTCAATAAGGTTCTACAATAAAATAATGTTTCGGAAAGATTTGTTGGATAATTTTAACAAGATTATTTTGTATATTTTTGTAACATAAAAAATTATACATTTTGATACATGTTGAAGAATTTTCTTGCTACGCATTAAAAAGCACTTTTTACACAGGTATTTTTATTTCATCTTCGTTAATAATAAAGCTTTTAGCTTCAAATGATCAAATCTTGTTAGTTAATCGCTGCCTATTATGCTACCAATATTCAAACAAAGTACCATAATATACCTTTTCAGACGACATTCATGTTTTAGCCATCTATCTCAAGTGTCTGGCATACCGGCATCCAACCGCCAATCTCTCATGGCGTAATTAACAAATTGTTTAAATCTTCCCATTCAAATTACCTTCCACTGAGTGTCACACTCAAAAGCACCATAATTTTGTTCCCACTCTCTTCACACTTGGTTGCGGATGCGGAAGGCCCTCAATTCTGCCAGGGGCAAAGCTCATCACTTGATGCTTGTCGTATATGTTAAGCTCCATTGGATGGAAAATTGCATTTATCCATTCACAAATGCAGCGAATGGTGAACGAGCCTCCGGAAAATGGTTGTCATCGCATCTTTACCAAGCTTAGGGTATTCGTATTCAAACGAAGAGTTTCTCTTCCGTTGAACTGAGCTTACGAATGTGGGATCATTCTAGACTTTAGCTGGCTATTAGTTATGGTTATGGATAGGGGAATCTTTCATGGTAAGGTCACGGTAAGGCCTTTTGACCATATTATTTCAATAGCATTCATTACTTACGTACATTTACGTGTCTTTGAGTGAAATAACTCAGGGTCGGTGATGGAACGCATGCATTATGTCAGGTGCATGTATGCTTCCCTAATGAATAGGGCTTCTTGAAAGTTGATTTACGAAATTTAGATAAAAACTAGCAGTCGCCTTAAGTCAGTAATAATGATTGCATTATTAAATAGAAATTTTTACGGTTAAATGAATTTAGTTTGGTAGCAGTTTATTACAGTGGTTATCCGATGAAAATTTGGAAAATGAATTGGCGGCTCTTTCGCGTTTGCAAGTATGCTTTTTATTAAATCTCTGATTCAAGGTAATTTTTAAAGTCCAAAAATCAATTAGCTATTATATTGTTTCATTCTTGGAGGACTAAACATCGTATAAGAGTAGTTTAAAATGTATTGGAAAACAAAATCCAGTTTAAGGAGCATAACAAAAATACCAAAAATTGCTTTAATTTAAAAAAATGCACTCACTGCTGTCAAACGAATCAATAATAGTTCTCGTTATGTCTACGTATACAATAAAAAAATACTAGTGAATTCTCCTGCACTAGTCTACAATGATGGGTGCCATAAATTTCATCATATCGTTTCACACCTTCATCTTCATATCAAAGTTTAATTCCCATTCGTCAGACAATGAGTTATCACTTTCCACACGCTGTAACATTTCTCCAGTGCTCCATCAGCTGTCGAATGGTGAACCAAAATCCTGCCAGCTCGAGCTAGCACTGAAAGAGGAGATAATTTTACACACATTCGTCAGCGAGGTACAAGAACGTTCGTAAGTCGTGCTGAATCGATAAGGATGCCACCGGATGTTAGTTCCGGGGGTATTGAAAGCATGACTTCCCCATGCAACTCTGGTACAGCATCGACTCGCGGGAACCATCGCAACCACTATCAGAAGAATTCAGTTGGACCGCCTTCAATTTCTTCCTCCTTCCGGATCCACCCGGAAGAGTGTAGTTGATCCGTTCTGATGAAGATTAATGTTCCGTTGTTTGCGTTCGATTTTGAACACTTCCACACTGCCAAGCATCCCCTTGAAGAGGGCAGTGAACTTTCACTTCCTTCCTCGGTTAACGTTTGCCTACAGCCTCGATCGCTTTCGTTCTCATAGGCGCGTAAGATGTGTATTTTATTCTGCGACCGAAGCCTCAAACCTCATCATCTCTTTCGCGACCATAAAGAACGAGACGCGAGAGTGTCGGGCGTCCATGGCAACCGTGGTGGACCGGGGGTGGGAGAATAATTCGTTCGCAAACAGCCGTCCCATCGTCGAGCTGACGTGACGATCGAGCCAGAATGCCGCTCTCTCGACATCGCTTGTTGATGAAAATGCTGCTTCCAGCTGCTGACCATTGGGTAGAAAATCGAAATCGCATTTTTTCCGACGATCCATAGAGTTTCACACGGTTTCTACGAATAGGAAAACGTTTCCACACACATTCCTGCAGACACCTCACCGCCGCCCAGTACCTCGGTGATGCCGATACGTCCTCGAGCGTTAATTGTGTGTCCTCAGGCGGGGACTGCAAGCAAATACAAGCTTAGTTCGAGAGGTATTTCCAAGAAAAGAAAGCGCTCTGCTGCAAATCGAGAACCATCTCGCACACAAACGATTGCCGTCGTGATGCTTTCGGATTGATCCTTTTCTCTGTTTGCCTGTCCATCTCGCACTACGTGTGTGTTTGTGTGCACTTTTGCCTTTCCGATTGTGATCATTTGCGGTAAATAAACTCGAACTGAGAAAGCAACCGGCGCCCGGCGGTTTTGGGCGGGACATTGATTTTTCGGGCGCCAACGCGGCGCTCGGTTTGTCCGCGTTTGGCGTGTTTTTTTTTTTACTGCCCGTTTGGTGCAGGAAATGGAAGCGAGGGTTGACTATTTTTACCCACTTGGTTGGTCCCTGGCGGATTGATTGACAACAGCTTGAAGCGGTTGCGGCTTTGCCGATGATGAATTAGTAGCGATTGAGCGATTCGGACGCTTCGGTTGAATTCGTTCGCAAACGATGTGGGTAGGTTAAATTAAAGAACCGTGTATGTTCCGGAGAGAAGATATTAGCATTAGGTCTTATTTGTAAAATTTGAAGTAATCGTTTGATAATATGTGTGATCGGTTTTAACAAAATAAGCATTTCAAATTTTCAAACATCTACGTCAAAAATACATAAAAAGCAAACAGAGTTTTGACATTGATTTCGTTCATACATTTAAGTTATCTGAGTTAGCAGCATTGTAATGTCAGCTTAAGTTGTTGTTATGATATAAACGTAATTTCCACGAATTCACTAAAGACTGTAATCCTTCGAGCGTTATATAAACTTAAGATGAATCAACCAGAGAATAATGAGAAAAACATAATATAACAGCTTTTATACTAATTTGCATTCGACCCGGTGCTGTAGTGGTTCCGACGCCGGTCTTTCATACGACAGGACCGGTACCAGATCCCATTCGGACCGTCTTCCCCTAGCGAGGAGATACTAATCATGGTAGTAAACAATCAGTCTAGTAGGCCGGTAAAACGGCAGGCATGACTTCGGTCATGACGCAAAAAAAAACGAGCAAACTAATTTGCCTTTGGGAATTTTCGACTACCGCAGCTCCAAATACTCCGATCCGAATTGTCCACATTTAGGGTATTGTTTTAATCGTAAATGGACAAAAAGAAATACACAAAAATGGATCATATAACTTCATACCATATTCGATGAAAAATATTCAATTTCATACCATATTAGGTTCCTTCAATTGTACTATTGTTCTTCTTATGAAATCATGTTCGTTTTAATAGTTAAAACTTTAAAATGCGAATAAAAATATAATATTAATAATGTTAAGCAGTACTTAAACAGTACAAACAGTGAGTCGAAAAAAAACTTTAAAACCAATTAATCACTAAAACCTAACGTATCAGAGGTTAACAAACTGTTTTTTTGTTCATATTCCTTGACGTTTTGGAAAATAAAATCGAGGCAGTGAACCAGTTTGAGTGCATCTTTTTCCTTCTTCCTTTCGGAGCAATGTAGAAAAAATAGATACGTTTCATTTTCGAAATCCTCCTTAAACGACGCTCCATTTCATAATGCTACTTTATCCATACCGCTGGCAAAGATCTTTTGTGTGACATGTTCCCGACAGGACAGGGGACGCAAGCGGTGCCGTCGGAATCATAGTACCGGTGGCGGCCCACCGTGATCTCTGCCGTACGAAATTTGAGAAGAAAAATGCTCCCCGGGGAGCATCCGGAAGTAAGCTTGTTTCCACGTAAGCCTTTCCGTTGAGAATTCTGATAGCTGCAGAAAAAGTAGCGACGGTTGCTGCTTCTCTGTCACTGTCTATTTGTCTATCTGTGCGATGGGTTTCGGTTGCCGGACATATCGGACCGATGAGCTGGACATACCGTCATACAACCGAGCGAACACGATAGTCGATGGGTATGAAGAAAGAGCGCAGGAGCAAATAAGTGGTATGAATGGATGAAATATTTTGCAAAGAAAGGAAGCATAAAATATTGCCCACCACCGCCATCGGGTTTCAGGTTTGGCACGAAACTTCACGAGAGAAAGCACGACTGTAAGCTGGATGAACAAACACCAAGTAGCCATTGGGATGGACCGTCGTAATCGTAAATCATTTCAAATTTAACCTCTTCATACAGATTCCTACCCCGTTCGGTTCCCCGCTTTGGAGCCACTTCAGCAATGGTGCGCGGTTCTCCTTGAAAATCTTTCATTTTAAAAGAGAGTTTTTGCTGCGAGAAGATGATTTAGAAGAATGCGTACGATCGCCCGGCTAGAAGAAAAGTGTTTAAAAGCTGTCATCCTTTCTCCGATCAACCGAAACCTTTTCCCTTAAACTCGCTATCGAGTGTTTTACGTCTTTCCTAACACTGAACTCTTCATTCGTGTGTGTCTGTGGGGTTTCTCCAGCCACACAGTGCTGTGAGATCTGAAGCCTCTAAAGCTGCATGTTTACCAGCAGTAAAGATGTCAAACGAGTACGTCCGTCCTTCACCGTGTGCGGCATTGTTTCACTCTTCGCTCTCTTTTGGATGCCAAAAACTCTTTCAAACAGATTCCTAACTGCTGGTGGTTCGAAAGTTCCTCCCGTTCCTTCTTCTGCATCTCCTCGAGTAGATTGTCTTGAAACAAAAGCACAACCACGCGTCCAGAGCTCCAGCGTAATAGCTGATGCTGCTAAGGTTAGGCGTGCCTTCGCTGCGGCATACGAAAGGCTGCAAATAGCAGGAGCCATCGGGAAGGGTGCCAAACTGTGGTTTTGTGGGCTGGATAAGAAAATTATGATGGTCACCAGTCAGGGGTCGAGTTGCTAACGGTTATTACAGTTTCGTTTAGCTGTGTGAAACCCAGGGATGATGTCTTGGAAATATTTCTTATTTGTTTTATAAATATTCGTTTTACGAAACAACACTTTTACACGCTCGATCGATGCGTTTTCTCATTAATTAGAAAACGAATTTGTTTAAAATTAATCGGAAACAAATTTGCTAAACTCCTTTTTTATCATATTTTTCTATAATTTCCATTGCTCTATTAGACTACACGTACAGTACTATGCGATATCGGTGATACATTTAGTACAGTTGTTAGAATTCGCTGTTCCCTCAGACAGAAGGCCTTGCTTTTTAATTAATGAATCCTAACATGCTTCCAATGCATTAAAAAGTATTCAGCAGCAACTTACCTTCAACTTTTCTCTGCGACCACGACTCTTTCCCCCCCGTCAAAATAGAAGGATCGGCTAGTGAGGGAAGGTTTATTTTTTGGGTGCGCCTTTTGCAATGCCTCTCCAAAATGTGGCTGTTTCCAAGGAAACCGCATCCGGGTCTGAGAAACTTTGCCATTCAATTAGAACTTTTACTTGCTTCCTAAAAGCTTTTGCGATGAAATGAGGGAATCAGCGGAAAATTGAAACCAAACGAATATTCTCGTACCACAATGCTCTTGATTCGAAGGGTCACCATTTATTTAAATGGTGTTACGAGAACGGTCTTTACGTTATCCAGCAGTCTGATCACAACATATGGTGAATATGGTGTCTCACACAAATGGGGTATGATCGTTTTCTTCTGAAAAGGGTTTCTACATCCATCACAAATGCATTTCATGCATAGCAAAGTTTCAAATAGCAAAGTTCAAATAAAATATTGTTGTTTGTACGATACAATACACATCAATGCTAGTCCATAGACAGTTCTGATAAAGAAACAAATGATAAACGTAGAGTGTATAAAATACATATACCTCTAAATTCATCACATCATCATTTGTCCGATGTGGATTCAAGATCAAAAACAAATAAAGGTTGGAAATTCGGTTTGCTACACTAACGTTATTTAGCTCATTTGCATTGCAATTGCACAACTTTATTTTATCTGAAATTTAGTGTAAAATGAAAGACATAGCTAAAAGAAAAGCCAATAGGTGGTGATTAAAATGATATGGTTTTTCATAATAATGATTATATATAAGAGACAGTTATTGAGATATTGAGAATTACTTATAATAACTTCGCTATTTTCCTATTTTGAAAGTATTGTTATGTTATTATACATAATACAAGAAGTACACAATTCAGCAATCTCTTCAACGTAGTTTGTTTCGATAAAAAATCCCAATAAACACATTTAACAGTAATATAACAAAATGATTCTGAACTTCTGAATAATGTAGAAAATCCTGCAACAGTCATTTATTTGGCAACAAATAATTTTCCAGCAAAGAAAATTTTTTATTTTTCTTTAATTCTTCACCTAAGCGAGATCAGCATGAACATGAACGTTAGAAACAATTTCTATCCTACCATCATTGCTAGAAATGGGGGCCATTTTTCAATTTCAATATAATTTTTTCCTCCTTTGCCACTTTGCAAGTGCCGAGAGTTTTTATGCCTCCGATTGCAGATTGTGGGTAAAAAAAAGCACATTTCAACCACGCCACATATCGCAAAGCATCGCCATCGTTCCATTCCCGGTGTTTCGTGTGAAGTCGGTACGAAATCTCGAAACTGGAAATGAATTTATTTGCGGATGTGAGTGGAAGCACGAGCAGGCACGAGGTGCGGAGTATAAAGCAGCGATCCAGCGATCTTTTCGATGTGCGACGAACATCGGAGTCAAACATGACGCCAAATGTTTTGTTATTCTTCACGCTTGGCACGTCACAACTCCCACGCACTCGTTGCCGCTCATGGATACCCTGAGTTATCCTCGGGATTGTGCGAGGACGGCGTCGGTACGGTGAGTTTTGTCATTTCTGGTCCGTTTCCCTTCGGTGGAGTTGTTGTTTTTATATCCTTTCGGACGCTGATGTTGTAACCAGGACGCACGCATACCCATGCGCACACCCGCCGTCCGTTTGATAAGGGAACCTAGAAAAGCAAAACCTCCCACCTCAGACTACGCACACGTACGTAAACCGAATGCCAGTGTCAAGGCAACGGCTTTATTTGCATACACTCGCACACCCGCACATGCCAGCCCGCCCGCATCACGTGAGACGGACGCACATTATTTCCATAATAATCGATGAGCACATTTTTCAGCTTCACGCGTAATAGGATTTTTCCGGGCGAAAGCCTTTTCCTCACTTTTTTTTTGTTGCTTCCACTAGGAGGCCATTTTTTCTCAGCCTCAACGTTTTCATCCTCCGCGTCGTTCGGTTCACTTGAGCTTCATCCGGTACTCACTGGCTGATGTAAGCTACACCGTCTAGGCTGTTGTGTGCTTTCACTGGCGAAGCTATCAAAAGAGCCACAGCAAAGACATTTTACAGGACCCGACGTGTAGCCGAACAGGAAGAAAGTGATAACTCTTTAAGCAGTTATTTTACTTAAATTTACCCTAGAGAAAAAAAACTTAGCGAAAAGAGAACGGTACTAATATTGACGATAGATGAAATAGATTGATAATACAGGAACATAATTGAAAATGTTTGCTTGGAGCCATAATTTAAAAAAGTAGACCTTATGATCAATCATTACATTTAAGTTAAAGAATGATAATTATATTTTATTTATTTTTTTTATTACATACGTTTTTGATAACGTATTTTTGAGAATCATAAAAATCTGTCATAGTCTGTTCAAGTGAAACATAACAGCAAACAAAACAAAATGTATTAAATCGCCTATTATTTACGTTTGATTTACAATTATTTCACAACTTCAATCTTTTATTTTAACTTTTAAAATCGTTCTATTAATAAATATTGCACTTTACAAGCTAAATGGAAACGCTTGTTTCAATGTCAGGTATTTAGGTCAACATAATGTATTAGGGTCGTTAGGATTTGGATCATTAGGTTGAACAATGTGTGGTGAATAAACGAACATTGTTCATGCTAATCTAAAAAAGCCAACATTGTGCCAGTTGAGCTTAAACAAGGAATGATTGGCATTGGATTGATGCAACGATTGCAATAAAGTTTTACGATGTATTGAACCATAATTTATTGATTAAATTGTAGCAGAACGCTTTAAGTGCAGCCTCCCTCCTCCTTCATCCACTTGTTTCTCAGCTCATTATGGTCAACGAGACAGTTTGTTCGACTTCCTTTTACGGCGCTATGCTTCTAACAAGCGTGTCAACATAAATTCCAAGCAAATATGCATAGAGCAGCATTTGTTGAACGGTTCAAGTCGTGAGTGGTGGTAGCTACCAGCTACACGCCAGAAACGCCGGGCACGCTCTGTACCGGTTTCGCTGCATGTGCGCTGCATGCAAAGTGCAGCAATTTGCCATTTATTTTTACGGCCTCCGTCACCGCTGACCATCAACGCACGGCACTCAATGCAATCGTGCATTTTATCGTCCCGAGCTGCTCAATGCTGGCGGGCTGGCGAGTTGGCCTAACATAAGTACGCCGAAGTAAAGAAACGAGCCACGTTGGCGGCGAGAGGCGGTGGCCCCCTCCGCCAGAGGTCAAGTTTGTCTGTTTGCAACCGATGTTTCCTTCGATTTTACATGACATGACTACACGGTACGGCTTGGTTGATGAATTTATGGAGGATTGCCATCACTGCGCAACGAACGCACACGGCGCAAACGTCTCCAGTTTCATGGAGACGCCGTTGAACCAAGGCACAGGCCGAAGGTCACACTTTCCTGGTCGAAAGATAAACATTGATTGACCGGGAGACAACACACCCGGCCTGCCTAAGGCGTGGCCAAAAAATGTGACGCTAAAAATGGCCGGAAGTTCCGGACTTTGAAAAACCTTCACGCTCGGAAAATGCCTGAACTCCCGACGAGATTCTTCGAAATGGTTCAAGAATGCTGTAAATGGAGCTCATTCGCGGAGCTCTACCGTTTGGTAGTGACATGGCTGCGGAGACAAAATGTAGAAGCAAAACAAATGAGCCCGCCCCACCCCTCACGAAACGGGCAGATAATTAACTTCCGGTCCATCTTTTCGGCAACCTTTCGCTATTCACTAACCGCGCGATGTCCGTACGGTTGATTGGGGACTAATGCCTGAGCTAGCAGCAAACGCGACACAAGAACAAAACAAAGCTCATCAAGTGTACCGAACCCAAGTTCGCGTTGCTACGGCGACACACAATCCCTTTGGGGGGGGAGGGGGGGGGGCATGTTGGTTTGTGGTCATGCAGACGGGCGTGAGGGATGAGTCATTCGGGTGGGGTTTGGTGGTGGTTGAACTTAGCCCACTTAAAAGCACGAACCCCGGTACCAGGATGAGGAGCGACCGCGTGTGGGTGAGAGTAGGACAACACTGTGTTTGGCCATCGGACCACGGCCTCGTTCTAATGCCGCCGTTGAAGTCATTCACTTTTAATTACTCTCCCCCCGATTGGTAGCCCTGTTTGTTCGTTTGTCCACCATGGTGGGTGGGTGTGTATGTACCTTTGCGAACATATCTTCTTCGTTCTCTTTCTACCGGCTTTGGGTGGTGCAAAAACCAGGCAAATAATGTTTTTCAGCCGTAAAAAAATACATCTTTTTCTAAGACATATTGCATTTGAAATATCAAATTTCATTTTAATTAACTCGAGCTTGATTTGACAATATCTTCAAAAAATAAAATACATAAATTTTACATTTCGATGATTGTTAGATCAGATCATCCTGAATAATGTTGTGAAAACAAGATCTATCTTTTAATATTTTTTATTTATGTTCATTAACAATTCCCATATTTTGATGAGAAGTTTTTATTTAATTTACGTACATCAATATATTAGCGTTTTTATTCTTATATTAATAGTTATACCTTTCTCATTACTTCATGAGAACTAAAAGTTAGTTACTGACTGCTTAGCCTTATCGAAATACGATTGCAGTAGTTTATGCAACAAGTTTTTTTGTATATTAATTACCAATTAATGAACCAGGATCCAGAAATCCTTTTTTATTATTTTTGTCCCATTTCTAATCATCTGATTTCATGCTTTCTTGGTTTTGTTTAACTCAAGTGATTAATCAACTTGTGTTCTGCTAGTTTTATGGCAGCCACATACTTATTAACAAATTTGTTGATTTTTGAAGATTTAAACTCTTGGGCATTCGGATCCTTTTTATCCACTTTTCGGTCATTTTTGATCATAATTTATTCCACAATAAAAAATCTCGTTAAACTTTCCGTCTCTCGTTCAAATGCAAATGAAAAAAACCTAGTTATATCGCCCTCATGTTTTACAGTACCCATAGAATATATCATATGTATCGGCTTTTGTAGTTTGAATTTATATATAAGCTTCTTATAATAATATATTATTGATAGGTTAAACTACCAATGGAGTTAAGGTTAAAAAGCCTTTTTGTAGCAATTTTCCTCTTCATCAAATCAATGTTTATAAGGCGTTATCGCTTAAAAAATCGACAACAGGCAGGTCATAACAATTTATGCTAATATTGACTCAATGCAACAATATTATTCAATTTGCATCGGCGATGTGCATTATTCTTTGTAAAATTGTTGATGAATAATTCTACCACATAATTGCCGAACAGCGAGCAAGCAGCCTCCGGTGAAACCTCGGACACCCGCCAATCAATACGACACGCACGCAATTGGCGCTTGTTTTTCATACCCAACACACCGCCAGCTGTCACCCGGGTGCCAAAACAACCGTTTTGCGATAAAATAGCCTGGCATTGCATTAATTGGATTCCATAAATTAATTATCCACCAATTTGTCCGGGCCAGCATACGCGCCATTGCAGCAGCAGCAGCAGCAGAGGCTGTAGTCGGTTGCGTACGTTGCATGCGCCACTATCTTCACCGGTTTACCCAGACCGAAATGTAGTAGAAGTTGGCACAGTAGAAAATGATGTCTAATAACAAACCCCTTTCTCGTCTCCAACCCTTATCGCGTGCCAGCTTGTCATCTCCCCTTCTCCCCGTCGCAGGCTAGTCAAATGGAGCTTGTTGGACGTTAAATTTTATTACATCTTATTTTGTAACCACCACCACTAGAGAGGGGCGTCAAGTTATTATTGAACGGCAAGCTCTTCTGCTACCAGTAGTACCGTGTTCTGCACCAACACCACCGTCGATGGGGATGCTTGTGTTCATTATTTCGAACACTATTTGATAGGAATCGATTGCGTTTGCTTTCTTCGCCTTAAACGAATGGCCAGCAGCAATATTGTGCCTTAACCTTTTAAAAAGTCCCACGCAAAATGTGAACCCTTCGATTAATCGGAACTAAAGAACGTTTCCGAAAGTCACTCGCTTCCTTTGGAAGTAAATTATTACCATTTTGTTACATCACAGGATGGGATCTCACGCTCACAGGCAAAGGCGTCTATGAAGCGAACTGGAACACTATCCAATCGTCTCTATTTTCCTTTTACTAGCGTCCCTCATAATTGGTTCTTATCGTAAATTGTTACTGACTGCTTTAACCGCCGCAGCAAACGGACATTTCTGAATCGTGCAAAAGATGGTGCCTAACTCGAACGGCACGGACGCGGAGGGAGACATAATAGTTTGCCCCGATCGGAACGACATCCTACCAATACAAACGTCAAAACACCTGTTCGAACGCCGCGCGTACAATAACGCACTTAACGATCGGTTCCATCCTTCCTGCCGTGCCCTGCCGTGTCTTCCCCGTCTTAATCTTCACCACCCACATCCACCGGCCAAGGGCACAAAGCTCCCGTCCCCTCCACCCAACCATAGGCCGATCGGTGGAGGTGTTGGCCGCTGAAGACGCGCCTGACGCGACACGAAACGAAAAACGAACCGCCGTGCTGTGGTAATGATGCCCGAGGAAGATTATTATTTGCTTAAACACTGGCAACGACACCGAGCAGCAACAGCAGCAGCAGCAGCAACAGCAGTGTTGCCGATTCGATTGGCGTTTGGGTGACCGACGATTGGACGTTCCGTTGTCGCCCGCGGGGAATGCAATTCATTAGTTTCACTTTCGGCGTGCACTTGAATGGATCACGCGCGGCGGCGGTACTGGATACGGAGGTTTGGATACGGATTGTGCAAGTGAAAAAATAAAGAAATTGCACCAGCACCGCATGAACAACGCGGTTTTATCGTTACCCTTCCCCGTCAAACGTACTGCGGGTTGGAATGGCTTTAAACAATAGGGATGCCTGTCGAAAGCGGAGGCACCGGCATCATTAACGTTAAAGTAGTTTAAACCATCCCAGGAGGCTGTGACGTACGGGTGCATTTTTGAAGTGACGTTTTGCGTGTGAGTTTTCGCGTGTGATGAGTGAGTTTTCAGCAAATTTAATCAGCAAAAAGTGCACGAATTCGGCTCAAAATGGCAATGAAAAGTGTACCATTTTAAATTATGCCGTTGAAAGAGCTTGAAACGACGGCAAGTCAGAATGTGTCCGTGAATCAAACACCCAGCAATGTCCTGGAAACATCACAAAAGGATTACCGAGCTACCATCGAGCATCCGAACGCATCAACTCTTGAAAAGTGTGAAGCTTCTAACACCGTTTTAGTGAATTCTGCAGATAAAACCGACGGAACATGTTCCCAACAGAAGCACCGTCAAATGAAACCAATCTCTACCCGCGGTGGACTCCTAAAAGATGGTGATTTATGGCGGTTCGTGCTGAAATAGAAATTGAAACATTGTATCGTTGTGTCGGAAACGGATGTCCGGTTAAGCTTCCCCGGTTGTGGTTGCTTAAAGCGTAACACTCGTATCGGAATAAAAAAGCACATCCCATCCAATATTTCCCCAACTGCACTGCGGCTAAATGAAAACGATTGCAGAAGCCAGCGGTGTGAGAAATTTTTGTTCGGCAGCGCACAGTGTGAAACGATGTGTCATTAATAATTGTTTCGCCATTGGCTGACTTAAGCTGGGTGTCCTGTTTGGTACGCCCGTGATGGTGCAGGTGGAATGCTGGCCTGGGAAAGAAACAATTTCTACCGGCATGTTCACTCCATTGGTTTCCAGGTTTTTAGCGTTCGGTTCTGGCAAGACCGACTCCGACGATGGACGTGTTTTTTTTTGCGTTGCCTGCAACAATTAAAATTTATGATCTTCAATGACAGTTTTTCTCCCAGTCACAGCGGAGAAATGAAAACATATCTCCAGCTCTTTTCGAAGCGAAAGCTGGACGAGTTGAAGCTGTAGCAGTTTGCGAATAGTTGTGCACTTTGCAACTCGCAACAATACAACAGCGAGAACGAAACACTTCTCGAGTGGCCGTTTCGTGTGGTCCGCGGGGCAAAACCCGTCGCATGATTTGTTGCTAATGAATTCTATCAAGGGCCAATCCTTTTGGCCATGGCACAAGAATGGGTCGAACAGTCGGGGCCACACCACTACAAGTAAGTGCCGGGAACAAAGTAAGATAGTCGGCGTACGATTCGTGCGCGCGGAGCGGATGAACTTGTTCCGGTAAATTAAGCAAAACGGAGCAAGAATTTAGGAGCAAGTGCATTTGCGTAGCAAATTACGGGGCAAGTCTGGTTGCGGAATAAATGGGAGTGAGAGGGCTCGAGATAAAGTTCTAAGGTAAACTTTGGATGATAGGACAAAGTATGTATACTGCAGTAAATTTGTGCTGGATAAGGAGCTATGGAGAACCATTCTCCTCCTGGCAGAGTTCTTTATGGTTGTCAGTCGTAATCAGTTTAAAATCGAATCACGAGTTGAACCGAAGAAGCTAGCGTTGAGGTAACGTATAGCTTTCTCATGTTTTGCGTGCTCCATCGTTAATGTGCTTGAGATGTTCAGGTTGTAGATCAATATTTGTTTTGTACAGATTGGGTAAATGTTTTATCAACCTAAGTGCAGGAAGTTTGTTAGACCGGCGATAGGTTGAAGATGTGTTTTGTACGTTTCTTCTTCGGTAATTAGTACAGCAGTTGGGCATTTTATCCATACCTCAAGATTTATTATTTTTAAACATTTGTAATAGGCAATTTATGAAAAAAATACTTTATTTCAAATACTTTTTCATATCTCCATGATACTTGGCAATATATGTAAGAATGAACATACTTAGAATGGCCATAATAACGTTTCCATCAGCTTTGTTTGATCAAAACGGTACAAAAATTACTTACGATATTTATTCTACGAAAACAAAAGACCATGTGCCAGATGATGAGTATATTACAATCGCCGCAATTCATCTCCAGTGTTGTTTGCCCACGCAATTAGCTCCAGAATCAATCACCACAGAAAATGGTTATCACGACATTGTTGGCCAAATATTTGCAACCTACGACATGTTTACATTTCTTTCGAGTTTTTCGTTCCTCATCTCGGCTTGCACAAGAAAAAATAGAAAACGCATCTCGCCATCGTTCTAGCAGCAGGAATACGTTCATCAACGCTCGTCATGATTTATTACAATTCGATCTCGTGAAATGTTCCCAACTGAAGATTACAAACAGTGCCAGGCGGGGAAGAAACGTAAGGTGCGGTGTGTAAATTTGAGCAATTCGCAGAGATTAGCAAAGTAATTAATCAACTTGCGAGAAAGAAAGTGCTCGCGCGCACCCTGCAATCTGTTGTTTGGTTTAGAGAGAGAGAGCGAGAGCTTACGCCCCATTCCCGTGTTGGTTCGTCTTAATTCTCCCGATCCGTTGTACACCTTAACACATTACTACCGCACCATGGACTTATCGGTGGGTTGAGGGTGAAAATCGTTAAGAAATCCATCTTTCCCGCTCGACAAATAGCTTCGCAAGATGGATTGGTTAGTTTTCTCGTGCGAATATGATTGTGTCAACAGTTTCGGGTTCGTTTCCGTTTCGCTACAGGGTAAGGATCGAATCGAATGCCAACGTTCGGGGGAATTCGTTCGGTTACCTTTTACTTTTTGCCAGCCTAGTTCAAACGGAATGCGAGATAATCTCTTAGATTGATAGAATCGTTACCGTCAGAGGAACGGGAGGGGAGAAGATTAATCTTAAACGCATGGGTTTTTTTCCGAAGTTGTTGTTACCGATAATGTATGATGTGACATTTTTCAAACAGCTTTTTTTGTCAATAACATACGAGAGCGAGATGTTTTTACTGCTCTTTTCAAATATTAGGTTCATCAGATTTAACATTGCTACTCTGTTTATTATGATACGATCGTTCGAAACGGTTCGATTTAAGTTTCGATAAATGTTCGATTTTCATGTTTTGGGATAACGAATGCTCAATTTCAATGTTTTTAAAACGTCGTTAATCAAGTTGATTTATGTAGAAAACAATCTGTAGCCACTTGTTAGTTATTAGATGGTTGCGTTATATGCCATCCCACAATCAATGTTTTCGGTGTCATCAATTTGAATTAATTATTGTCCTCCATAACCTAGTATTTTTATCTAGTGGTTTATCTAGAGTTGCACTTATTGTTTGCGTAAATTTATGCTGTTATATATCAATTAAAATCAACTCTTGATGTTTTCTGGAAACAATGTAAGCAATGTTTTAAGCGACTTAAGAAAGTGATTCTGTCGCTTACAGACAGCAGCATCAATTCTTAAGACACATGTCGTCAAGGTCGGCTAAAAACGATACTGACAGTGAGACTGACTAAAACTTCTGAAGAAGAAGAGTTTGCTTGTGCTTAAAGAATGACATACGAGGCGAGTTTTTATTTTTATCAATTTTTTATTCATACCGATAAAAACGAGAATCACTTTTCCGTCTATAAAATACTCCTCGTGGTACAAAATATGCATCGCGATGAACGATAGACGAAGTTCAAAGGTGTAAAGGTTTTCTGTAATTGAATTTCATGTTACCTTTTGCATGTTATCTTTTTGGTTGCCATAAAAAAGAACAAATTCTCGAGAACTTGAAGCTTAGTTTTAATGACAAATGTTTGAATACGCTTTGTTCACATTGAGCACACACTTGATTTATGATTGTTTAGTAACATCGAATTCACTGGCTTCAAATAAACATAACTGATGCTTTAATTGCAGAACTAGCGAATTTTATTGTCTTCTGCATTTCACACTATTACACATGGAATTATCACTACTTGAATCAATACTGCAGGTTACATTTTCCTCGTTTTAACCCATTTAACACCTCGCACCCTTTCAAAGGCTCGACTTTTTAATTTTCGATTTGCTGCAATTCGTTTGTTGCAACTATCTTAGCACTTCCGACTTCTTTCACGTCGTTGTCATAAGTCAACAAGCATCACAAAAATAAATAATGCCATTACATTTTGCCATAGTGTGCTACTGCGAATGAAATAGTTTTTTTTTTCACTCCAGGCGGATTTGTTCAACCCAACTTCCGACACAGCTCCTTGACCTTGCGAGGGAAATACAAACTAAGAAATAAAAACAGAACCCCTCCAGCACATTGTTAGTCGCTTGAAGCTCAAGACGCACTCGCAGCTCAAAACTCATCACCCAGCATTTTCATTCCTAATCACATTGCGAATGCTATTCATGTTTCTGCTACGTCGAGTCGACCTCGTCGTTTGGATGGTGTTTTTTTGCTCTTTCCTCGCACTTCCGTTTCTTTCCTCCTACTGCGCGGATCGAGATTCATCCACCATCCTTCGAACCAACGCAATGACAACCAGGTATCAAATGATGAGCACAGACCGCGGGTGAATCGGACGGTGGTGTTCACGGGCATCGCACCAAACACCGGCAAACCGTAACATAATGCAACGCAACATAAATTGACAATCTCACCTTGTCGACAACGACGTGATCGTGTCATTACGGTGCGCTGTGGTGCGAGAGTGCTGCGTTCTAGTCTTCCTGCTCGTTGTAGCACGATCGCTGTTATCTAGCCCGTACTCGCTTGCTTGCTCGTGTCCGAGCTTTCCCGTGTTTGCTAATGCTGTACGGAAGTGGAAGCACCAAGTGGGTTCGAGTTTATCGAGCTGCGCTTCTGGGAAAAGAGCGATAAATGTCCCAGCATGCTCCTATGTGTTGCATTTGCACCATGAATTCATTACGCTAGGGACCATTAACGATAACACACCGTGTTAGTTTTGCAAATCGGAAACATTATTTTTGTTTTAAAAAACTATGAAAAAGTATATTAGTTTAAAACTATTTTTCCACAAGTATTTTGCTGCAACCATAGGAATGTAAATTTTTATAAAAAAGCGTACAATATTTCACAATTTCAATACGCAGATCTGCTTTGCCAGGCATGAAAAGTTGATTATACTTCTCAACCACGCGCAGGTGGACCACCGCAAAGCAAATCGCGAGGCCGCTTATCGTCCGGCCACTCGATAAAATATGATTGAAAATGTAAAATGCAATAAAATAAAACTTTACGACCGTTTGATTCCACACAAAACGTCATTGGCGTGGTGTTTGATGGTGTCTCCCTGGTTGCTGGCCATGCCGGCCATTCTGCTCTGTCTTTCTCGGCACTTCTTTCTCTCTCTCTCTCTCTCTCTCTCTCTCGCTCTTTGTGGTTCGTTAGAGCTACTCCCACCGGGAGACCGATCCATCGTACGCATCCCACCATTGGCAACCATTCGTTGAAGATGGCTTCTCGTTGCGCGGTTACAGTGACATTGAATGAATGTACCACGATTCCCCATTTGCTTTATGTCCACGGAGATGATTTTTACGGATCGCGGATTAAGCCTTCACTCCGCAATGTGAACCACAAGGCACCACCATTCCGTTACGGATGTTGCGCTTTGTGTGCGTGTGAGTGTGTGGGAGCGCATGATTGGTTGCGCAAATATTATTTTTAACTGCAAAACCTCCAACGCAAAGTACCCACCAACATCGGTTGCAGCATCTGGGATAGAAGCCACTGGGAAAAAAGGGTGAAGCGATGAATAAACAGCAACAAAAGCGTAACGCACTTGGAACTAGAGCGAAGCTTTTCATCGTAATGTATTTCGATTTTTGTTTTGCCCTTCCGTTGTATCCCGTCTGGAGCGGAACTTTAACGGAAAATTTCAACAAAGAAACACAATACACACCGTTAGCAATTTGTGTCAATTTTAATGCTTATTGGTAGCCCAGCGGTGCCGTTGCGTCTTACGCTATGGTATCGGAAGCTTTATTGATTCACTGTAAACAAATCGTTTGTTCATGAAAAGATGAGGTTTACAACCCATTACAAAAGTGCGTTAAAACTTATCAAATGTGTATCATTTTTATGGGCACTTTTTGAGGTCGACCACCAAACATAACTAGCCAATACGTTGCTTTCATGTGATAAGATCCATCGCAGCAACGTCAAACAACGTCAATGGATATATCGGTTAACATATTGACGTAAATTATTTTGTACCTTCTGCGATAAGCGAAGCGCTAGGTTTCCGGTTGATTGATCGGAATTTATTCGATGACTGGTTCAATAAGCTTAAAAATTGCATGTTGCAAATTATTGTACCAGAATGCTTTAGGTGCCTTTTTTGTCTGCACTAATAGGGCGAAAGTATCTTTTAATAAAAAGATAATTCTAATTCGTAATCGGATCGACGTTAATAATACAAATCAAACGGTCTATACACATTCACTAAAAATCTTTTGAGAGGACACTTTGGAAAGAACTGATGAAAATACTCCATAAAGTTTGAAGTGATTTTTTTAAAGTAAACGATTTACTTCTAGTTTTTGTTACCAATCATCGATTAGATAGTTGCGAAAATAATTAACATAATAAAATGTTTTTCGAAAATATCTTAATTTTTAACTCTATTTGATCTGTTAGAAAAGAAAAGGAGCAGAAGGATGGAAAGATCAGTAATTATTTATTCAATGATTTTGGCAAGACAACGTTCAACTGAAGGAAGATACGGTGTACCTCTTCATAGGAAAGTTCTACCCATGTTTGAAGGTTGGCTTAGCATTTCATTAGAGACCATTTTATTAACATCAAACTAAAAAAATCAGGAAAGGTTAGTGTCTTTTCCTAGAATCACCTAAAAAAAGCCGGGAAGGCTTTTTGAACGAAAATAAAACTGTAATTTAAGACTAATTACACGTGCCATTCAACGTGATTTATCCTGAACGTTGTCGACGTCGCTATGTAGCTCAGCTGCACGTGGATTGAACTTCAGCACTTTATTCAGAACTGGTACGATTAAAGCACGTCATCTGACCGACCAAGAATCTGATGAATCTTTCTCTTATGACCATTACCATGCACTTTCCGCGGCAGCTGGTAATGGTTCATTCAAGCGACTGCTTTGAGTGGTCCTTCCCGAGAAGCGAACCGTTTTATAGTCCGTTTGACGTCAGTCGGATTTATCGCCAGTGTCTTTGCGTTTCCCTGAGCTATGCAAAGGGAGAAAAAGTTTCTTGTATCTTCAGCAAAGCTACAAAAGAACAGAATAAAAATCACGCATATCCCACCGATTACAGAGCGACTCTCGGTTTTTGGAATTCAAAGCAAGATGAAGATGCAAATGGGTGGAGGCTTAATCGCTGGACTGAAATTAAACCAGAAAGCGCTAGAACATTCATGGTGGCGCAAGAGCTACCCAATGCAGACCGATCGTGAAGCGTTGCGGTGGAAATGTTTCAACATAATTACCTAATTCGATGGTGTCTTGACGAAGGTTGGCAGCGAGATAGCTCCATTAATGATGGTTCTGGGAGAGGAAAATGTTTGCCTTGAGCAAGCCGTTGTTAACAAATTCCGGGAAATTGGAGAGAGTTTCACGATAGAATAATAATGTTCGCTTTGTATAATTTTAATGTGCAGTTTGTTGCCACTGGTCCGAAATTTTGCAAAACATGATTTAGTTGAAAGTGTTTTAAAAGAGTATCAAATGATGTCCGTTCCTCAACAACGTACAGTGTGCCCCAATTTAATTGAATCATTCAAACAACGTGATATTTGCTTTGGAACGAGACACAATTCATCGATCAAAAATATCTGTGTGTATGTTCTTCGATTAGCTTTCCGAAAAAGCCGTTCAAATATGAAACCGTAACTCCATCCGGGAAATCCCACTCATCAAAGCGAAACAAACACACGCGTGTGCATTAATTAGTTTTCCAATCATCATCACCATCTCGATCCACCATCAGTGCCATGCTCCTCGTTTTTGCGGTTGAGTGCAAAGCGTCGACAGGACCAGTAGTATTAGCAGTGGTGTGAGTAATATATTGTGTGCCTAAACAGTGCCAAAAACTAACTAGCAAGCAGAACGTGCCAACTACAGCAAGAAAATGGTGCAACGGATTGACATCTCTACGATCTCCGGTGGGGATAAGATATTGGTATGAGAATTGTTTAATGCAAAAAAAAACAGTTTTACTTTAGCTAAGATATTGAGTAATTATCATCGAAAGCTTTTTTTAAGTAATCAATTCGAAATATGAACTATTTATCGACAACAGGATAACGCAAACTTCGTAGTTGGTACCCATTTTGTTTCATCATTTGTTATGATTCAAACATTTTTTTAGTTAGAATTACATAGAAATTTAGTATTTTTATTAGGAATATTACTACGAGTATGTGTATGAGTGTGCCACAATTTTCGTAAATTAGTCAGTTTTCAGTTGTTAGTAGTGGTGTTTAAAAAGCAGAATGATGAACGTAAATATCGCTATGATAAATCGTAAAATAACGTGCCATGACAATCATTGTTAACCGAAATTAACTATCTTTCAACAAATGAAGTCAACAATTTTCGGTTTTAATTTAAACAAATGCAAATACTTTTTATATTTCATTTTTCTATATTTATATTAGGTGTTGAACGATACAAGTTTGGAGATTTTGTTAAGAAATAATAATTAGGGGGGATTTTTCATCTTATAACATAAGCAATTTTAGGAATAATTTAAGAAACTTGTTTTTTTTCTGGGGTTAATACGGCCGTCATTAAAAATAATCAATCAATCATTAAGAAACATTTTTATTTAACATATTACTTGACCATTCAATAAAATTCTCCCAACAATATTACTTTTCATACGAAATTTCACGGATTATTTTTCATCTTATAACATAAGCAATTTTTAAGAATAATTTAAGAAACATTTTTTTTCTGGGGTTAATACGGCCGTCATTAAAAATAATCAATCAATCAATCAATCAATCAATCATTAAAAAATATTTTTATTTAACATATTACTTGACCATTCAATAAAATTATCCCAACAATATTACTTTTCATACGAAATTCCACGGATTATTTCCACCCGTTATTTTATAGGAGTCTACGATAGCCAGATGCTACGATGGTTCAAGCATAGTATGACAAGTTATTACCGATTTCCATTGAATAAGCTTTATCAGGTCGTTCGGAAACAAGATCTTATTCCTAATAAAATCAGAAACACAAAAAGTAAACTTATCATATCGCATAAAGGTTTCCCATAAATTAAGTACCAAGCATTACGAATAAAGTTCGTTCAACGACTCACTTTCTTTTGTGAAACTTGGCGTAAAACTGATATGTTAAAACATTGGCCACAACTAACAGATCAAACGTCGTCCCTGTGTGACCACAAACAGTGCAGGAACGAAATAACGCAAATGCAATATTCGCTCCGATTTCGTAGAATGTTCGTCCCCATTTCGTAGTTTCTCCAAATTTGCCCAGCCGTCGTTTAGCCAAAGGGAAAGAAAACTAACTTGTTGTTCTTTAAGCTGTTGGCAAGAACAAAAAGGAGAGCGCTAATATCGCTAGAAGTGATCAAAGTTCAACGCCATTCACAAGACGAGAAAATAAGTGCTGCTGCTGCTGTGGCCACTACTGGCGAACGTTTAAGCAATTGAATCCACCTCCTGTTGGCGAAAGTTCAACCATCTTGATCGGAATTTAGTGTGTATTTGGTTAATTAAAAGTTTTACCACCACTAAAGGAAGTGTGTAAGATGGGTCTAATTGATTAGATAGGCTCTTGTATGGTAAGATGTTCACACGACGCAAGCACCGGGAGGAAGTTAAATCATTTTTATTCCTGCTACTAACGACATGATGTGAATTGCATTTCTTGAGCATATAAGAAAATGTATCTATCGCATAGCTTTAAAGAAAACGATTACATATTTCCATTGATCATGGTTTCGACCATTTGCTGCTATTGCTTAAAGTTCTTAGAATGATCAGTTAATTGGTGGGTATTTATGTTTTAAAGCTAGTTCTTTGGATTGGACGTTCGATAACAAATCACAAAAGCATAGGTTCAATAAAAGGCACAAAAGACCCAAGACACTGTCGGGTGAACGATTTTCTCGCTTTGGGCAGTTTTCCTGTCAGTCCTATCGGTAGTTGCTCTTTCCCTGGTTTACTTCCATCCTCTTGTAATGGTGGGTAGAATCGTAATCAGACTTAATTGACCGTACCTAATCAGGTGGGAGGCAATTAAGAATCTCTTTATCGGAAGTCTTCCTCTGCCAATGATGACATTCCGTCCGAACGGTTATTGTCCGACTGCGTTAAATGATGATGAGTAATTATCACTCGTTACAGATATTTTGCTCGACACTAATGAAAAAGAAGGTCCATTACGCATGTTTGCAGTCAACATTAAAGTGCGACAAATGTCACTGAGAAACGGGCTCGTCAGAAACCTTCACCTTCAGGGTCGTACATTTGGCGTACCCTGAATTCCTTCGTACAATCGCGTACGATGTCATCTTCCCCATCGAAGGACATTTGAAAAAAAAAAAATGCAAAATTTCATTGAATCATCAACACGACACGCAGACAACACTTAAGGTGTCACGAATAGTGGCAGTGTCATTGGGAGGTAATAACCCATCGGAAGCTACACGTTCGATTTAAGGGTCATCGAAAAAGGTTTCCCCTTCCTTTACCACCTGCCTTCCGTGCTACTCCCGCTTTCGGTTGTTCTAGAGGCGAAGTCTCGCTTTGTGCGGTTTTCGTGAAGTTCAAGACCAATTATTCCGAACACGTCGGCTGCGCTCGTGCGTCTCGGGGTCGGGAAGCAACAACGCTCTGTTGCGTCGAAAAAGCGCCTCTACCAAACAGCGGTGGTGGTGTCTAAAGGGTTTTAGCATCGCATTCAAAATCCGACCATTTGGCGTGCGGCAAATCGTGTGGACACGTACCTATGACAACGAGTGTATGACAGGAATTAAGGATGAAATATGGAATTCGGAGGCTAACCCCGAGACACGCGTGTGATATTGAAATTCTTCGTTATTATCTGTTGCCACAAACCAAGGTTTTAATTTCTATTATTTAAAAATGAGCATTATGACCTTCGTTGCATGGATCTAAATCGAAACTATGAATAAAACATTAAATATGAGGGTTTGAGATAGCAAGAATTTAACGATATTTGCTCAATTTGAAATACACATAACAAACAAATACAGAAACATTGTAGAAACATTGTTCACAAAATATTTCAGATAGTGGTAAAATCAGATAGTGGAAATAACAAAAATTGAGAAAATAGTCAAGATATACACCGGTTGTAAATTATTCTCCATCAGCAAACAAATAACCAAAAAATATTGAAAATCAAACACGGAAAGTCAAGAGGCCTTTACGTAACTATTTTGAAGCATTTTTATAGTTACAATTTCATACATTTTGCCCTAATCGATTATCATTCATCATTTAGATTTATTTTGTAAATTTCTACAGGCGCTAATCATTCTGCTTATATATAAAAAAGAAGATATTCCTGAATGTCGAAAATTCCACACTCTGAGAGACTTTATTTCCTTTGTTTTAAGGTTGTAGTTGCAGCATTGTTGTGAAGACAATATTTTTTAGACTAATTTTAATCCATGAAGGACAGAACAACATCAGCAGCATACAAACTAAAAGATCTCAACATTGGTATCAATGCAGTCGTCCATTATAAAGTAACATTTTTAACGAAAATAAAGTAAATTTTACCTTATCCGCATCAGAAACATCTAATGACAATAATATTTCATCAGTTATATATCTATCTATATAACCATCTAGTTAATTACCAGAAAAGAAACGTTCCGTTCACATTTTTGGTGTTAAATACCTTCTTGATACTAATTTCTCTGAGTCGTGAGACTGGTTTATATCTTTCTACCAGTGTTTTAAAAAATAAACCACTTCTTAAATCACTTCGCAGCTTGTATAAAAGAAAATGTGAAAACAGCCATTAAGGCTGTTGGTCGATTTTTCAATCTTTTCAAAATTTTGTAAGGCATCTCAAACCTTTTCACTCATTATTCGATTTCTAAAAATAAGAAATTGAATACCAGAAAAGCCTATCTCCTACTCTTAGCGAGCAACCGAAAAAACTTTCGCCTAAAATCGAAACATTCCGCCGCACTTATAAGCCGCTAATGCGGGTTCAATTTGGCCATCACAAGTTATATTTTATTCAGTGCACTCAAGCGAAAAGTCCAACACGAAATGTCCTAGAGTGTGCGACTCTAGCCCACGGCAACAACGGAAGCTAGCACCCACTTTTATGAGTCAATTGCCAGCGGAAGCAGTGTGGCCACTCATTGTTTGACGATAAATTTCATCAACGATCCACACCACCCGTTTGCCCACAGGTCCACGCTGGGCCGTTCGACAAGGCAGCGAATCGCGTGCGCCATTGTTTTGTTCATTTTCTCTTTCGAGTCGATTAAATAAATGCCGCCGGGTGGTAGTGCTAGCGACAATGGACACGAAGAATGGGGATACGATCCTAAACGAGCGAAAAGATGAGCCATTGCCGTTGCACGCGCCACCACACCAGCACCTCCGCTGTACCATTTTCCTTACTCACTTTCCGTGTTCTTTTTCTATTTTCCTCCATTCGATTCGTTCGCAGGAACCATCCACCGGACGGCGGGGCAAGCTTTCGTCCTTGCGCCGTTCGCTGAACGCGCTCCGCTGTAGGATATCGAAACGGGGCCGCTCGAAGCCGCCCGACCAATTTCTGGACAAATTTTCTGCCGCCTCCGCCACCTCCGACACCCGCTTGCATCAGGCCGGTTGCGTTGCGCCGCAGGCCGTCCCCTCCGATGGTGTCTGCAGCCGGCTGTCGGTCGATCCGTCCCTTCCGTCGCACTATCGGGTAAGTAAAGTAGCAGCAGCCGCAGCCGCAGCCGCCGCCGGGTGAAAAGGGGTTCGAGTTTTACGGCCCGTGAAGTTTACCAGTTTTCGCACTGGCGCGTTGTCGCTAATTGTGAGTTTAATTTTTATTTTTACACCCACCCCACCAACGCTGCTCATCACTCGTTAGACACCACGCTGGATGAGTAGTCGCAGCGTGATTGCTTTCGTTTTCAATTAGGAGAAATCTGAGTAATTGTTTTACCATTGCGTATCGTTAGCGGCGAGTGAAAGGAAGCAAAGCGAATGCAATCGTTTGCTTTTATGGCGAATAATACATAAAATGAACCAGCTGTTCCAGTTGCTCTGAGTGGGCGTGAGTACAAACCATGCTGGAGTCATGCAATTTTCAGCTTCATCTCATTGCTGATTATTTACAATGCTGACAAGATATCAGTTGGATAATGTTGCCATCAATTTTAAAAGTAAATGTTGAGGGTTTTATTAAGTTTTATTGCACGTAATCTGTACTAAACACGATAAGTAATTAGAAGTATTATGCAGCAAAAACCAGCCAAATGGGAGGCGTCCCACAAACCGGGCCGGTGACGATTTAATTTAGTTTGGTAAATCACGCTAAGTGTGACTTTCATTGTTACGTTAAGAAGCTAAATGCTCTGTAGAAAATTTGCCAGCGCAGGTTTCACATGAAATCTGCGTTGGACTTATTTGGCCAACTCGCTAGATAGCTATTTATCTTCATCAAAGATCTCTGATAGTTTTGACAGCAAAATATACAATTATTTAGACATGTTGTTAGTGTTTTTTTTAAATGATGGGCCTCAGATTTAGCCTCAGACCAGTGATCATTGTGTTATATTCTACTTTTTTTTATATTTATATATATTATATTTATATTTTATTTCTACTTTGGTTTTGTTTTATATGATATTCATCTTGGCTGCTATATGTATGCTCGATGGATGTACTTTATAAAAAATGAGAATAAAAATATAGGGTTAAAAGGGTTAAATGAATTTCAGCATCTCATTCAATTCTTCCTTCTAAAATTTCAAACAGTTTTTATGGATAGTTTATGAATAAAAAAGGAAAAAATGTGCCTTGTAAGTGTTTTGAATGCAGCTTGGAAAAAAACATTTCTTGAGTTAACTTTATTTCTCATATAGAGTTAAAACAGCAAAGTCTAATAAAGCATTCTTCTTGTCTTTTGCCCACATCTGTGAAGGTCCTTTGTAGATCATATTAATCTTGCCCATTCATAAGCCCGACGGTAGCAAGAACAGCGCGACGAACGACACAAAAAATGAGGGCAATTTTTTCTCCAGATGCAATTCTATCCTTTGCTTGGCAGCCAAAGCACAAATCACTATTAATTTGGCCCAGACACAAAACCGGACCCAGGCGTATCTAACCGATTGCGTAAAAATAACACCAACCTTACGCTGGGGCAGGGTGGCAACCACACAGACGGATGTCCATCGTTAGCCTCCGCCGCCAGTCCCAGTTTTGCAAGCGCTGATCGACCGGAACACCTATCCGGACGTGTTGTTCCGCCGTCGGTACCACTGTTTGCCTCGGCCTATGGCAACGAGGCGTAAAATCCCGATTTCCGGATTTCAGCACAATGGCAATGAAATCAAATGATGCCTGCGTATCAATTTCATGCTCGCTTGAATGGATTAGTGGAGCGATGGGGCTGATATTGGATGACATCTGTTGGCTCATCAGCAGCATGTTAGGGCATGTGAAGGAAGAAGCATGTGATAGGAGGAGAATATAATCGTAGCGTATGAATAAATACAACACAAGACATCATACAATCATAGCATAAAAGGCATGTAGAAAAAGCAGTAGCTTCAAAAAGCACAGTTCTATCGTGTTATGTATTTTAGCATCGACTGCCAGGTATGAAACTAAAATTGCTCATCGTTGCGATACTATCTATAAAAAACGATACCCTCCAGCCGGTGAAGCTTCCTGCCGTAGCATCGTGATCGTGAAAAATAAATTAATAAGACACTACACAGTCACGATACGCAAAAGCGTACCAAACACCATCAACATCTTCATCCACCCCGACAGGTTCGTAAATTCCACCGCTCGCTGGTAGAAGCGAAATTTGCAACGTTTCCAGGCAAATGCAAAAGGACCGATTAAAGTTGCCAGGATACCGTGGCTTGCAGGCCGCGGCCAAGGGAACGGGGAAAATGGCCAAATGGAAACGCGATGATTCGCTCGTTCGGAAAACATTAGCAAATAGGAAATATTCTCGACAAACTCATCGGCATTGATGGGCTGGGCCGGGCCCGCCGACGGTACCTGGTGGCATGGTGGCAAATAATGAGCGAGAATTAAGTACCTCGCAGCTTAGTTGGTTGGGTCTCTTCAGCTCGGCTACTGCGAACGCCACCACAAGCTCGCTTGCTTGTGGTTAGGTGCCCAGCTGCGTAATATGCCCAAAGTCTGTAACACGAAACACACCCCGCACCGGTAGACGGGGACGCGCTTCGAAACTAACTTGCTCACTCGGTTCGCAGCAGTCGAAAGAAACCACAGAACATGGAGCTGGGTTCCCGATAAGACAGCTTTACACTTTTCCGAACTCTTCGCGAAGCTCCCGGATGGGGAGCAACGCCATTTGCGTAATAACACTGAAGCCATCGGCAGACACCAAGTGGGTTTTTGGCCGAAAACCATCCGAATGAGACATCAAGCGTGTGGTGGAAAGAGTAAGCCAAATTTCCACCAGAATCAGGCAGACATCCACCGAGCCGTTGGTGCTGCGAGACGTGCCGCGGAAGGACGCGCGCGATGATAACCGTGAATAAGGATTAATGTTAATGCCGTTGTAGAAGCGTAATTATTCCGGGATTCACTTTATTGATTAATCATTCCGTGCTAGTAGGTTTGATGCGAGTTCAATATTATCTCCCGCGACGTACGTATACGCATGAGCTTATGGCGAACCGAGGAATCATCGAATCGTGATCGAAGTTCATTAACCGTGCTGACCACGAATTATGCGGCCAAAGTTCGATGGTCATAAAAATGGGAGTATACAATGGTAAAAAATGCGCGTAATGAAGAGTTAACCTACATACGGTTGAGTTGTCCTCGCAATTATGTCGAAGCTGTGGTCCATGAGCTGAGGAAATGGTTTCAGGAATGGGATCAGTCATGCGCTTAAGTTTCATTTAAATTTCATTACGTTGCTTCAATGATAATCTTACAGAAAATATATGAATTTTGTTGTATTTGAGGTGGTCTCTAAATACACTCTAAATATTTGAGGTGATCAAATTGGGATAGAAAAGAAAAAAAAACTTTTGCAAACTAAGTGGAAAAGTTACCTCAAGGTCGATGAAGAAATAGAACGTAACAAAATTCACGAAAATCCATGTCGTAGTTTTTATTCGTTGAGATGATTAGTACTTTATTTCCAAACATTTAAAAAAATATTTAGTATATTTTAAAATTTAGCAATAGCAAAACTTGTCAAATAAGAGAGTCCAATTCGTTCAAATAAAAAATCAGAAAGGAGCGGTTAGAAAAAGGAAACTATAATTTTGTAAACATTTTACGAACAAATTAAAAAAAAAACTATAGTATTTTTTAATGATATTAAAATTAGTTAAAATGACAATATTATTCAATCAAAGGAACTGTTGCTTGGAAAAAATGAAATTTAGAAATCATTTAAATTGTTATGCATATTTATGCATATTTGTTCTTTAATTGATTGCTTGTACATATCAATGCCTTGGATTTTTACATCAGAAGCCTTAACATTGATATCTTGTATTATTGTTACAAAGATGTATTAATTGCTTAATTCCACGTCTACATTTTAATGCTCCTTACTGGTGTCCGATTTACCATTGATGTTGAACTATTTTACTTGAAGGTGTCTATGTGACTGGGATTTACAACTGTTGTTGATAGTGTTTTAATTTACGGGAGGTTACTATCATTCTTACGAATATATAAAAATTTTTGAATTCTAAATCTCATTGCACTTTACAATACATATTTACATTTGGGAAGTTTGATTACGAAGAACGCCAAACAAAAGATGGCTTTCAATTTGGCCATCAAGATATTCCGCCATCGTTTATAATCAATTATTTTAATGAAAACAAAAATCTCAGTTTGCAACAATCTCGGCTGAAAAACATCCGCCTGGCGGAACGTATCGTTCGTCGCTATTTTCTGCTAGATAAAACTAACATTTCGCTTGTGCAATCCGTTTCAGTGGCTGTCCGTCGTGTCGTTGGCTGTACTGTACAATATCGTATTTGTGATAGGACGAGCGGTCTTCTGGGAGCTGAACAAACAAGCCTCGGTGCTCTGGTGGATCCTAGACTATCTGTGTGATTTCATCTACTTGACCGACACGCTGGTGCACTGTCATGAGGGTAAGTCCCATCACATCGGCCACCGGGGAGTGTAAATGAAGCAAACTACCTACACAAACGGTGGGTGAAAAACTTCGCCGATAGTATGGTCTCTACGTGAACCTTTTATGTGGTAGCTTGTATTTTAAACAACGTTAACAGCTGATAGTTAGGAAAGCTGATTTTCACTCATGACCACATATTGACACACGATTCCTCCTTCTGTCGAGAGCTTTACGTCATCCCGTCACAAATCCCGATAATGAGTGTAATCCCCTGGTGATCTCCATTTTTATGCGGCGAAATCGTGGCTAATGTGTCGATTCCGCTCTCTCCATCGGAATCATCCTCCACTATCAAAACTGTTGGCACGAGCTGGCTCGCGCGTGGCGAAAACTCTCAAACCATTCCGTTCATTTGCTAATAGCGGCGAGTCTCTTGCGATCCCCATAAACAACAACATC
This sequence comes from Anopheles farauti, assembly GCA_000473445.2. Lineage (NCBI taxonomy): Eukaryota > Metazoa > Arthropoda > Insecta > Diptera > Culicidae > Anopheles > Anopheles farauti. The sequence continues at coordinate 7,400,623 of KI915042.1, read as the reverse complement.
GCACGTCCGACATTGCTCACGACGCTCCGTACGTTGCTTCAGTTGGTAAAACAAAAAAGCTTCACGTATTTTACGCCCACTCGTGCGATGGTGCCAACCACAAAAACCAGCCGAAACCCGGGGGGGGGGGGGGGGGTAATCCCGAGGTAACCGGGAGACGGAAGCTTACCGAGTGTAAGCCAACGAATTAAACGCTGGAGAGAGCAGCCTCGAGCGGAAATTCCCCGTTCGACCGCAGAATGTGGCATAACTCACAAATTATCCGTAATCTCGATGGATCTTGCTTTAATTACCGCAACCGGCACGGTTTCGTGCACGCTCGCTGGCACGGAAGTCCAATACCCCCAATCGAAGAAACTGAACGTCTCCCAAAGGGCCGGCACGATTGTGACCGGCGCAAACGAGAAAGTCACGGTCTCATCCGGGAGCCCAGGATGGAGATTCATTGACAATGCGTTACCGGAAGCGCACATTTGTTCACATCGTAGTCTCGTTACCGATTCGTTCTCGGGGAGTCGTCATTTTCCGTTCCGACCGGCACAAACGCCCAACCCGGCGGAGCGAGAAAAAGTTGCTTGCCTTTGAAAATTATACGAAAACTTCTCCATTTTCGCAGTCGACAGATCGACGTTGCCTCCTCGTTGCCTTCTTCAACCTCGCCACTTGCGATGCGGGAATCGTTGCGGGTGTCCCTTTGTGTTGCCGAAAAGCCCATCTCCTTCCGAGCTGGCACAATATCCGTCCCGGCGTTTTGGGCGGGATTGGTCACCCCGGCCCGGGACGGGGGCCAAGAATTTGTTGCCTAAGCTAGAAAATAGGTTAATCGATCGTTCGGCCAGATAATTTATTTCCTGGCTGGCACAAATGTTCCCGCCCGTTCGAGCCCGCCGGTATCCCGGCCGGTGCGGATACCGAAGGTTTTGGATTGGCTCGTGCGCCCGATCCGCATGGGCCAACTGCTTCCGACTGCCGGGCGCTGGGCTAAAACGCTGGACAGCGGTACTTCGGTTTTTCAGACCGCTCGAGCTTTCGCCGACGGGCTTCGAGCTTTCTTCGAAGATTAGGAAAATGAGATTGTGCTGGCAGCGAACGATGTCGTTGGTTGGTTCCAAGAACAGGACATCCGGAAGCCTTCCCCTCATTCCCCTATCCACTCGCACGCCGATGCCGGAGTGATTCATTAAATTTGTGCTCCAGTCAGCTTGTAGTAGTTGTACCCTCAGGGGAAATGTTTTCCACCGTACAGCGCCGCATACGCAGTAGTTCGCCGGGAATGGAGTGATTTCTGGTGGAAGTGGCCTCAGTACTTCGATTGCTACCAACTCTGCAAACCGTGATCTTTCTGTGGTGGTGTTCGACTTGAAATGAGGACCAAGTTCGACTTGAAATGAGGAGGCTGAGTCCACCGTGGCGAGTGAGCGAGATGTTATTTTAGTAGCTATCAAACGACATCTTCGGTGGCTTACTGGCTATAAGCCTTACGGGCATATGTAATTGTTTTTCTGATCGTTTTCACCAACCGGTCCGTAATTGTTTTTGTTTGCCGGCTGTGTGAAGTGGCAAATAACGCAAGGAATCCATCGAAGTGAGCTTATTGCGTTTACGTCTAGTCGACGGATAAATGCAGCTGCGGATGGTGGATCGATATGTTACTGTAATGGATAATATTCAATGTTATTGCAACCAATGTGCGCAGATGGTCAAACGCTTCACAGGTCTATATTAACTGTGTTATAGTAAAGCTGCGACCGAGAAAATGTGAGAGGCACATTACGGAACAGAATAGCTTGATTTTTTATTTTAAATAATCATCTAAAAGTTTATCCGCTTCACACTGCAATACACATACAACTACTCTATGATCATGAAATATTTTTATAATTTACTAACTAAACTAAATAGTAATAAAATTCTTCATCTCTTGAAAGTAGTTTTTATCAAGAGCACAAATTAGTTTTTAAACTAACTGTAATATTAGCAGCGATAGCGGAATTATATTTTCCTGATGTGTTTTCTTCTCTCTTCTGTTTCCTTTTTTCATTCCTTTGAACTTGTTTTCCGGTTCTTGTTACTGTTTAAATCTTTTGTTTTGGATGCATTTTTTGCATTTTTAGGCATTTTTTTGCTAAAATACACGTAATATGCATGACATGACTATGATTTATCCACTATTAATTTATCCACTCACCAAATCGACGAAAATAATTTTATTGACATTTTTACGATAATGCTTTCAAAGTTATTCTGCATGGAGCATTTTTAGCCGAGGAGCACAATGTTAAAAGATCTCATTTTTTCTCTAATAACAGACAAGCTAAGTTATGTTGTAGTCGGTCTAGTTTTTAACGATTGACAAATATTTATAGCAATATAATAAATAGTACAACTCCATTTAAATTTTGCATATAATTAACGTGAATTACTCTTGTATACACTTGATGATTATTATAAAACGAATTCAATCATGATCATTTAGACAATTCAAAAAGCTGTTTGTGGTAGTAGATTCCTACACGAATTTATTTCTCGAAATATCTTACACTTCAATTCAATTTTAACTTCTACATCATCTTGTCTCACGGGTACGAACTTAAGGCGCGAACAATAATTTCAGTTTGTCAATAATTGTCATAGGTGAACATACCAATACGTCATAACACGACACTGTTTATTACAAATAAAACAAAACAGTTGCTAACCTTTATTCGCATAGAGACGATTTATTTTCGATGCTTGCTGTTCTCACTTCAAATTCATCTTAAAGAAACAACTCGGAGAGCAAAAGCATGTCGCCTAAAAAAAGGTCACCACATTATCGATGACGCGTCTCAATGACGTGAAAAAGTCTCCAATTACATACGCAACAACATCCAAGCAATTTGCCCCGAAATAAGCTCGCTCTTTCCCACGGCGGTTGCTTACGATCCACGTCGTCCCTCCCTGCGCGGGGGCTTCTTTTTGCGCAATAAACGAGCAACATGAAGACGCCGGAACCCGACCGTGCTTACTTGATCGAAATTAAAATACTACAAGCAGGAGTTTCCTCGCATGGTGTGTGCGTGTGTGTGTGTGTAAGTCACTGTCGGAGGTAGGTGAGCGAACAGGAAAATCAATCAATTTATGGTTGCGGCTCCCGTCAAACATCAGCGTCGTGGATGTTGAACCCCGGTCGGAAGGTGGGAGAGCAAATGGAGAGCAGTCTTTTGTGACGCACGAGATATATTTTATTGATTAACCAATCGTCGTGCTCTGACTCCAAGCGCTGCAAGTTCGTCCGTAGTTTCGGAACGGAACGCGAAGGGAAGTGGAAACGTTAACCCTACTTGTTCCCGGGTATGTCAAGTGCACGAGAGGCATGAAGAGGCCACTCGTATCCCAAGAAAGGGTCCCACACTCGAACGCACCCCGCAAACACTACACGGGCTTTGCCACCCGCGGGGAGTGGCTTGTCAGCTCGTCAGCCCGCAACTGGAAATAAACCAGTAAAACACAATCTGCCTCACTCAAATCTCGTCATTTCCCGGGGCTGATGGGTGTGCTTCTCGTCAGAAATAGCATAAATCAAATCATCCCGAAATTCAATTCCTAAGTTGGGGCTTGCGAGTTGTTTGCGCTTACGAGGAAGCAACAATTGTGCAGACTTTAAGGCCCTGGGCGCCCGGGTTGGTTGCGCCCTCTCACGCCTTGGCGCGAGGAATGTCTTTGGATTGAAATTTCTGTCTTTGATGAAGGAGCATGGGACTGGGAAGCATTTCTATGCGTACTGGTTACCTCGGTGATGTGAATCGGGGAATCGTAGACATCAAGTGCTTTGGAACAAGTGCGGGTATAAATAATTAGTAGTTGCAGATGGAATGTCTTCATTCCATCGGTCAAAAAAGTTTCAAAAATCAAACCCAATATGACACCAGCACAATGTCAAAAAGTAATATGATTTTTAAAACTGTTAGCATAGAAGTTTTGTCATAATATTGCTGAAAAATATTTTATGATATATGCTTGATTTAACCCATCAGATCTCGAGCTTTAATATTGATATAACTGTGCTTCGATGCCAAATTTTCATCTTTCACACTACGCATCTTATGAAAATGTTGTTCGTGTTTTTGTTTTATTCATTACCCGCTAAATTGGTGATGATACACCGAGATATTTCAGAAGGAATAAAGCCACTTAATTTACCTAATACCCTCTTCAAGCAACAGAAATATTTTTCTCCCAAGCTATAGGTATCGAATCGTGTTCAAGTTATTTTATTTTTTGTGTTTAAATAAATTACCTTCACATAATAAGAACTGGAAAGCTGTACGAGTTTTCAACTCTAACAATTCTTAGAACAATTAAATATTATCGAAAGAATCAAACATTAAATATGAATCCTTTTTATAGAAATAAGACAGCTACGTTTTCTTCCAGTTCAGAAACAAACAAAATAGAAAAGCAATTTTTTTTAAATATAAATTATACTGCTTTTATTTTTCCAAAAATATGCTTATGTAAATCTTCGAAATTACGACTTAGTTTTTATAGTGCTAGGAGTTGCACACTCCTTACGCCAATTTTAAAGGATTATAAATTATGATTAGACATTTGCTTTTGAGAAGTATAAGAATTTCATTTTAAGCTCAAAACACTGATTAATATTGATAAAACCCAAAAAAATATGTTCGGGTTAAAACGGTATCCCCAGCAATTTGACAATTTTCGAAGCTTCTTCTCAACCTGTCGTCAGAAATCACTCATGGTGTCTGTTTCAATTGACGTACTCCATCCACCATGGATCCACCATACATCATCGCTATTTTACATCAAAGCTCACATCTACCACATGAAGTGCTCCCGCCCCCCCAAGGAACCATTCTCAATCGTTTTGAGGTAAACGTTTCGATCGTACATTTCAAAGGCTGCTACAGGGTGTGAATGTGTGGCTGCTGAAACAAAGAATCAAAAGGAAAATTCATAACCTACTTAGCTTCCCTGATTGGATCGTTCGGGACCTTTTGTGCCCCAACCAAAGCCCAATGAAACGGATGCGTGTTGATGCGTGCTTTACGTTCTTCTCCACTTTCCTTCCCCCGGGATAGGGTACCTGGAGCAGGGGTTGCTGGTGCGGGATGCGCCCAAGCTGCGGAAGCACTACTTCTCCAAGCAGCGCTGGTGGCTCGACGTCGTCTCGATGCTGCCGACCGATCTGGCCTACATCTGGTGGGCGCCGAGTTCCTGTGCCGCCACCCGGCTGCCGTGTCCAATTATAGTTAGAATTAATAGGTTACTGCGTCTTCCAAGAATGTGGGAATGGTTCGACCGAACGGAAACGGCCACCGGCTACCCGAACGCCTTTAGGATATGTAAAGTGAGTGCGTCGACCCGGTTCCCCCGGGAGTGCAGGAAAAAAAAATACTCCTATTTAAACTTCTCCTTCTGTGTATGTTCCCTCCCTATCACCTGTAGGTTGTTTTAGCTATTTTAGTACTCATCCACTGGAACGCGTGTCTGTACTTCGCCATCAGCTACGCGCTCGGGTTCAGCACCGACAACTGGGTGTACAACATCAACGGGCCAAAGAATCTGACGCTGTCGCGCCAGTACATCTACAGCTTCTACTGGTCAACGCTCACGCTGACCACGATCGGTGAGACGCCAACGCCCGAGAACGACGCCGAGTATCTGTTCGTCGTCGCGGACTTTCTCGCCGGTGTGCTCATCTTCGCCACCATCGTCGGTAAGTACGGGCTTCGGGGACATTTCAGGGATTTTCGCGAGGCATTTTCCTGGTATTAACACGCTGCCGCGTTGATTGATCCTGTCTGGTGTGGAGAAAATTCTTCACTCTAACTTAATTTCCTCCGGAGTCAATATTGATTTCCTATCTGGTGAAGAAAAAAAAAAATCAGTCCAGCGTGGGATTCGATTTCGATTAGCGTTCACTGGATACTTCGCACTGTGTGGAACGCAAGAAAATTTACAACAAAAAAAAATAATCCCATCCCGAGTTTTCCCCGAACGATCGATTTGGACGCATCGTTCGCTATCCCATCTGTCTCGGCGGATGAAATCTAGGACAAGATTAATCACACCCGTACCGTCCAGCCACGGGAACGCACGAGAACTGATCATTCTGCCCGTTCGCTCTTGTTTGTTCCATCGCGTCGCATCACATGCTGCCCGCAGGAAACATCGGTTCGATGATATCCAACATGAACGTAACACGGGTCGAGTTCCAGAACCGGATGGATGGCGTCAAGCAATACATGGCCTTCCGGAAGGTGGGCGGCGAGCTAGAGGCCCGGGTACGTACACCTGCATCCGTGTCGGCGCACCGCACGCGCATTTCTCGTTCGCTGGCAAGCTTATGTTGTTTCCGTTTTTGCGCGCTGCCTTTTTTCTTTCCATCTCGTCGCGATTGGATGCCCCCCGCAGGTCATACGCTGGTTTGCCTACACCTGGGCGCAGAGCGGTGCGCTGGACGAGGAGCGCGTTCTAGCCGCGCTGCCCGACAAGCTGAAGGCCGAGATTGCGATACGGGTACACATGGACACGCTGCGGCAGGTCCGCATCTTTCAGGACTGTGAGCCGGGTCTGCTGGAGGCGCTCGTGCTGAAACTCAAGCTGCAGGTCGGTCGGTCCGCCAACGCGAAGACACCCGAGTCCAGTTTCACGTGTTGCTAACGTTCGCCGGATTTGCGCTTCGTCTTTCGCAACCACTTTTTTGCAGGTGTTCAGTCCGGGCGACTATATCTGCCGCAAGGGCGATGTTGGCAAGGAGATGTACATCGTGAAACGGGGCAGCCTTTCGGTGGTGGCTGACGATGGGATTACCGTGCTGGCGACGCTCGGTGCCGGGTCGGTGTTTGGCGAGGTTTCGGTGCTGGAAATTGCGGGCAATCGTACCGGCAACCGTCGGACGGCTAATGTGCGTTCAATCGGTGAGTAAACTTTTGTTTTGTGTGTTTTTACTTTCAGCATTACATCTGGATGATTGTCGAGTGCGAGTGTTTGTTTTTTTTTTGCACCTTTTGGTAGCAAAACTAAATGGTTATCCATATCTGATGAATTTTATTGAGCGTCGATTTAAAATATATCGTTTATTGGAATCTTACCACAGTGTCGATCACCATGGTGACAAAATTTGCACTATGATTTTTTCGAATGCTGGGGTTATTTACAAAATATAATTTTGCATCATCAATCACATTGCATTTTATTCACATTTTTACCAAGGCTGACAGAAGGTATAATAATACAGGGTTTCGAGTCATATAAGGGAGCAATGGAATCGGTAGAGAGAATGTGTCAACCGGTTGAGAGAATGTTGCAGCCATGTAGTGGAATCGTGAAAGCA
>KI915042.1:7364195-7389016 GCA_000473445.2 Anopheles farauti | reverse complement strand
TGCTTTCACGATTCCACTACATGGCTGCAACATTCTCTCAACCGGTTGACACATTCTCTCTACCGATTCCATTGCTCCCTTATATGACTCGAAACCCTGTAATATTTTTTCATCCGCCATTTGTGATTTTTCCACCAATATTCTTCTTTCCACGGTCAACGTCCGGTCTTACGGACAGGATGATGGTCTTATGAAGTTAGTTAGCGCTAGCCATCTTTTTGATAGAACTTTCAACACTTTCTGGAAAAAAATTAAGATTAGACGTAACTGGAATTATTTGCATCGTTTATAGAATGATCATGGTTCTTTTGACAAAGAAATCTACTTAAAAAATCATTTAAATTCTACTTAAATAATAATAATCTGCTCTAAATTTGCCATAAATGGGTAGTCGTTGAGCCTTGTAATACTAGTAAATGTTTCTTGTTCAACAACATTTTTTATTAATAGTATTTCCAACAAAATGTTATACGTTACACATATTATTAAAGACATCAAGATCGTTGCTGTCCACTCTTACTCCATTTTTAAATCATCAGAACGCAGAAGCTCATATTTATCTTATGTTAGATAATACATGATAATCTTTTAAACATACAACTCCATTTATTACATATCCGATCACTCAATCTGAGCATCAAAACTGATATTTAATAAAGATGTAAGAAGATGTGAAAAAGACTTAAGATAATTTAGCCATCTTCTTTAATTTAAAAGCATGATCTCAATTTTGAAGATTTTTTAAATACAATTGCACAATTTTTCAAACATGTCTAAAATATGACAAGCACATTCACATTCAAATACTTTCACGTACCACAATGGCGGAAGCAAATCTGTTTTAATGAATGTTTACCAAAGTGTTGAAATTGGCAAATTGACGTCCGTTTTCAGGAGCCGTCGAGGACTGTTAATTCCCTATCGATCCTGTTCATTCCTCCACAATTTTCCACTGCCCATCCCTAAACCGTACCTAATGAGGTTCCGTACTACCACACGCGACTGTTCCATCGCACAGAAGAAGACAATCTGCTGTGCGTCCAGTCATTCTTCTACTTCCAAATAAATATTATCTTCCTGCTGGTGCTACCGGTTGAATAATTCATAAGCAATCTTCGGCGCTGTTTACACAAAAGTCGGAAAGAAAGATCGGTGTCGGTAACTCCACCACGCCAATGCAACGAACCAATGACCCGTAAATCCGCGACGATTCCTTCGAACGGACGAATCCCAAATCCTAAAGCCTCAAACGCTGGGTGGTTAGTTACGCAACCGGAAAGGGGTTTGGTCCTAGCCGTTCGGAAATCCGTCCAAAATCACAGCACAAGCCGCACAGTCTGCGAAAGTTCGCCTAATTTAGTAATTCGACTTTATTTCTGCCCTTTCATCTGTACATCCATTTTCTAATTGCGAGTTGACGGAGGGAACATTTTTTTTTTGCTGGGAAATTATTCTGCGCTTTCATCTTTTCGGTTTTTCCGTTGGGTTTGTGTTGCTCTTTCGCAGGCTACAAAGACGGGATGGATTTCTAAATTTAGATTTTACTTTCGTCAGCAAATTTAATGCATATCGCTTGCACTGAGTCCTAGGCGTCCCACGTCTAATCAAAGTTTAAATATGTATTTTTAGTCAGATATATTGCTGCTGATAATAATATATTACAGGAAGGTAAAGCTATCAGCAAACATAATTTAAGACAACACAACTCGCCTTCTTTACGCACCTGTGAGCTCTTCCTGCAAGCGTTCGTTTCAAAGATTGCCAATTATAGCAAACGACCTGACCGATTCCGACCGTCCTGGATAATTGGACACACGCTCGGTAACCAAACTTATCTACGCTTTTCCGTTTCCTTCTCTTTTCCGCAGGCTACTCTGATCTGTTCTGTTTGGCGAAGCGTGACCTTTGGGAAACATTGGCGGACTATCCGGAGGCCCGAGCGTCGCTGACCGAGCGTGGGTGTCAATTATTGCGAAAAGATGGCCTGCTGGATGAAGCGGTCTTTGCCAGTGAGTATCCCGTGGCACGGCCCGATAGCGTTCGATATTTGCATACGTGCCCACCTACAGGCTCCCGATGGCTCTGGCGAGCAAGAACGTTCGGTTTTTGATTTCGTTTGTTTACTCTCTCTCCCTCTCTCTCTCTCTCCACAGACGCCCAGCAGACGCAGGATTCGCTCGAAAGCGGTGTGGCCCGGTTGGAGCAGACGGTGGAAAACTTGAACCTTCGGCTCGCCCGACTGCTGGCCGAATATTCCGCCAGCCAGGCGAAGCTGAAGCAGCGCATCTCCAAGCTCGAGGACAGGTAAGGCACCCGGCTCGGATCGTCCGTAGTGCTCTTTCAGCTTTCATTAGCATTAATTACTACCTCCCACGGTTACTGCCTTGCAAATCCCGGCCGAACTGCGCTGGGAACTGTCAAGTGGCAGTCAAAACTCAATAAAAATGACCATCATCATTATCTTCACCATCCGGTCGTCAACGCCATCGAACACGGGGACGAAACGGGAGATAGTTTTTCCACGGAACTACCTCGTCGAAATGAGTGGAATGACGCGAATCTCCCGGCACGGAACAAGTTCAACGCTCGAACGCGACACTCCCCACCAGAACCGGAAGGTCTGTGAACCGAAAGACGTTGATGATCCATTAGTTTGCGGTGCAGCTGGTGAAGTGAAACAGATTGTAAAACGAACACTATCCAGCGTCCGGTCAACGATCCGGGGCGTGTTCCGCGTGGGAGTGCGAGGGATTTTAGGGTGTTCCCTCCAACACCAACAGACCGATCGGAGCTACCCGAAACCAAAGGTCAAGCACAATTTTAATCTCCTAAACGGTTAACGGCCGGTCGGGCGTGATTTGATGCAGGGCGGTGGTCTTATTAGGTGGGGCAGAAATTGGTCCTTGCGCTACGGCAGGGTGGCATTAAACCTCTGCACGAAAGTGCACTAACAGTCGCGATGTTGCTCCCTCGGAACTGTAACGGCCCGAACAGCTGCAGCTACAGATTTGTTACAGCTTTGACGTCGTAAAACTAGCGTACGGCAAAAGGAACTAATCTCGCGTGGATTTGTCCTGTCGCACGTGACACGAAGCCGGCTCCTTCGCTCGCTGCACTCCGGAAGCGGAAAAAATTCGGTAGTTCGCTTGTTTCTTGAGCTGATTTCGCGGGAACAAGTTCTTAAAGTTTCTACCTCGAGCGGCTCACAACGGGAAGCTATTACAGCGCGTATTTCGAGCTTCGTTCCGATCCATTGCCTTGGCTGACGGGATGGAACTTTCTCGTGCCGCGTGCCGGATCCCTTTCCACGAGCGCATACCTTGCGAGAGCGCACGGAACGGGTAACACAACATGGGTCGGAACATAATCCAGCCTGCGGTTTCGGGTTTATTATTCGACAGCCAGGCGCACCTTCGCTAGGGAAAAACCTGGAGTGCCTGATTTCGATGCAGGTCACGTTCCTATCGCAGACGGAGTGCCCGTTGTAGTTGGATGAGCCTGGATGCTGTAGAAGGTTTTTTTTTCTTCATTGTGTGTGCATTTTCTTCTCTGAGTGCATTCCACCAAATGTAATCGTTTTCCAAATCGCACCAAAGAGTTCTGCTAACGACAGCGTCGCCAACGGTGCCGGGAGACACACGCCCTTGGTCGTTGCATCCGTAACCAAACCCATTGCGAATGCTTGAAACGTTACGGGTGCGATGTGAACTTCCCTGCCCATCCCCATTAGCTTTTTGTGGCACACTTTTCCCCTACCCTTTTCTAGCCACACGAGAACACGTGGAGAAATTCCAACGACGACGACGACGACGACGACGTCCACAACGAAAACCGGACCCATTTTCTTCGAAAGCACCCGTCTTACATAAAACCGGTGCAGCGATTGTTTCAATTCCGCTCGCCAATCACATTAAGCGCGCAGAGTGCAGCACCCATAGGGCCACACAGTGCTTACTCATTCTGGGTGCAAAACTCCCAACTGCCCAGCCTCTGACCCCCGCGCCCCGATCTGCAATTGAGTTCACGATAACTTCTGCGGCCAATAGCACAAACTGCAACCGCAAACGATCGGTGAAAATGTGGTTTACGAGAATGTTTTACAATTTGCACGTTATTACTTTCAAGCTGGGCGCCCTTTTTTTTTGTTTTCGTTCGTGTGACAGTTTTCATTTACTGTGGCGAGTTGCAGCGCGGTTCGACAGCGCTTGGCGACGATTACTAATGTGCGTGTTATTGCCATCGTCATCGGGGTGGTTGATTTTTGTCATAATAATGACGTAATAGAAGAGTCAACTGCAGTTTAGGGCATCTTCTTGCCGGATGAGCACTTTAAACCGGATGTTTTCCATCGATAAGTTGAATTGTTATGTTGACTAAAACTTTATCATCCACATGACACATTCATATTACATGACCAACCAACTATTGGTCTTATTAACGTTATATAGGAGCCATGGATTGTGCATGGAAACGACAGATTGGATTTTTTTTAATTAGAATAATATTGTTTTCCATTTTAAAAGCTGTTAACTATCTAATGATATTCAATCTAATATACATCGTAATTGTACATTAGACAATCAATATTGTTCGCTTCAATATTTCAGTCTAATAATTGTTCAAGTTGTTCATGCCTTTATTTCATACAATGCTACCTTTTCGGATAAAATTAATTTCTTTATAAATTAAAAGTTAAATATCTAAAAGAGAGTATTTTTCAGAGCATTTTTCCAACATTCGCCTAAACGATATTACACTTAATAACATTTGAAAATTTAAATTTGTTCCAAATTTGTACATAATAAGCAGCAGAAGGAGGCAAAAAGAGAAGCATAACTTTGAAATCGTATAAAAAAGCATTTTTTTATTCTTTAAACAAAATTGAGGTTATATCGTCCAATCACTGAATTAGTTGGACATGGTTTTGCTTTTTGATATTAAGGCAACTTAAGCTCATGAAAAATGGCTAAGAAGACAGGTAACACTTCAATGAGGCTCCTCCGAATTTTCCTATCAATCTCACAAATCACTTGCGGTAATTAAATTCCAAGCTCATTATAATCCACCGGATCTTTTGATCAAATATTTAAACTACCCTAGCAATGATGCCCAGCTATTCACAGGACTGAGGTTGGAAAGATAGCGAGAAAGATGAAAATGAAATATTTCGCGAAGAAGGGTTTTCGTTCGCTCTGTTCGTGTAAAACAGCATCTCGCGCAAAATCGTCCAGCTACGTGAGTAAAAGCTAATTGATTTTGAACACCAACACACCTTCCGCAATATCGGATTGATCAGCATCATCCTACACTGTTCGGTTGGTGTGAATAGGAGTGTTGATTGTACAGTTTTCCTCTTCCGAAAATTCGCTTCCCGCTACCAGCGAGAAACCAATCTGGTGTCGTTCCCCTGTAGGGAGATTTTTGTCTACAAAGGATGAAAAGAACGATGGGCGATAAGACCGATGACCATTTGGGATTTGCTTCCCCGTCGCGGACACACTCCGCGCGTACGCTAATCAACGGGAGAAGTTATTCCACTTCCGTTCGATCCAATTTAAACAGCTGCCATCCCAGAGTTGCGGATGGTAAATTAAGACAATTTACCACTGTGCTGAACCCTGAAAGGCACACCAGAAGCGTCCTGTCGACGCTCGATTGCAAATGAACAGATCACCGTAAAAGTAAAGAACCGAGACGAGAAACGAGAAGTACGTTGACTACGTTCGAGTGTTTAATTTTCCTTCTCCAGTCAATCGATACAGCGACATTGGCCTTTCGAAACCGTCATGAGGGTAACCGGTGGGCCGGAAGATCGGTGTAAAATGCGTCTAGTTCCGATCTTGTCGGCAATATATCATTCGAACGAGCGATGATTTGGTTCGGTCGAGGAGCAATAAAAAAAACACAACACACGAGGAAGGAAACGAAAAAACACACCCACCCACACCCAAACATACAGTCGTTGGCAAAGGAAGATTAAATCGGAAAACGAGCTTCGAATTCTAAATTATGCCTGACGTCAAATCCTGCCCCAAGCCGGAACCGTTAGAACGTGGTCCGGGACGTGTTGATGGGTTGGGCAGGAATTCACGCAGCAATCCTCAAGAAACGAACGATTTCTTCATCAGGCTGTCAGTACAAAGAACGGCTAAAGAATGTATCCGTCTTTCAACGAAGAATTTCGATGAAGATTTTTCAATGCAGCATACTTCAACTGCTACAGTTTCTGTGGAGCTCGTTAAAGATTAGTCCACGTGACCAGGAGCTGAGGCTTAATTGAGTGTCCATAGCAGCCATTGCATTGGAAGATACCAGCTGACACGTAGATTGATGAGCCGATTGTTTGGATTGTTTAAGCAGCAAAAGAGTATGGTTAATTAAAGCTATACTTCAACACCGAAATATCAACTTGAAGACTTTCCACTGATAGAAACTCAACATTAAATTTTGTGCATTTATTCATACAGTTAGTTTTTTTGTCTTTTCATTGGAATTGAAGCTAATAAGTGGAATTGAATTATAAAAACATTTTCACTTAGTTAATAATTTTAAGTATTTAACTAATTCACTTAGTTAATAATAAATTGCACACATCAAAGGATTCAAGTCCAAAACACTTTTTCACTTTTTTTTAATACGTATCATATCTAAAAGATGAGATGTATCAAAATTTGAAAGATTTTCACCATGCCACCATGTTATTGGAAAACAGCCAGTATCAAAAGCTAGTTTTTCATAATATTCGCTAAGAAAGCTAGTATTGCTCAAGTGTCGGATGAATGACATTTATTCTGTACCTTTATTTTTTATTATTTACACCATAAAAAACTTCAAATTGAAAAAAAAAAACTTTCGAGCACCGCATAAATTTTACAATGAAAAAATACTGAAGATAAATTGTTGTCTTTATTTATTAAATATTAATATTGTCTTTGCCTCAAGGGCTTCATAATAGCCAAGATACTTATAAAACGGATAACAAAATACTTAATTAACTGATAAGACGTAAACGTAACATTAAGCAATATAAACTATACCAACAAAAAGTTTTGGGTATAACTTTTTTATTAGCAGTACTAACGATTTAAGTAGTCGTTTTGTAAATCGCTACAACGCACTGACCAAATTTTGAGACTGAAATTTGTTAATAAGTTCGGGTTGAACATAAAAATATTTAATTGATACGCAAAAAACAACAATCAAAAAGACTAGTTACGAGTTGAAAGTTTGCTAGGTGCGAAAAACATCAGTTCTTTACTTTGATTTTTTTATCCTTCGGGGTTTTCTAATCTGAAAACATCGTTCAAGCTTTTATTTATATTATTTTTACCAGTCTATTACAACTATTAACATTTTATTTTATGTTTATCTATTATAGTATTCAGTTGCATATTATAATATCATGAAATCATCGAATGTTTGAAAAATTCCATTCTAACTATGCCATTTTCCTGTTCAATTTAATGTCTTTAAAACACTCACTCAGTTTTGGTCCTCACCGCAATGTACTGTGTGCTTCTCTGCACCCATAAAAAAAACGTAATAAAAATGCTTCCACAAAAAGCCTTCTTGACCTCCTCGTGCGCGCCTGAACTATACCGTGAACGCGGAAACCACGTGGAGCGTAAAAGCGCAAAACGTGAGTGCAATAATATGCGAATGCTGCATATCTCTCCCGAGTCGGTGGGCTGATGACATTCGCGGCAGGAAAAAAATGGACGTTCGATAGCGGAGAAATAAGATTGCAATCATTCCTAACCTAGTTTTGTGCCAACCAATTTTTGCTTCACCACCATTTCTAACCCCTGCTTTCTTCCCTGTTTTCTCTCTTCCGATCCGCTCGAATCGCGCTTACATTGCCGTTGTATTTGTGGACCGGACAACCGGACAACCGGACATTTGGATGCTGCATGAACACCGCAATGAATTATCCTCCGTTATCCTGGCCTGAACACCCCGGAACCCTGCCGATGGGGCACACGGGTTCCGTTTCCTGCACCGTGGGTGGTTGATGATGTAATAAAAAAAACCTCCCCGCTCCGCCACCGGAACACGAAAAACGATTGCGAACCGTGTGTGCGAGTGCAGGGTACAAAAGTCGCCCACCAGCAGAACCGAGGTGAAGGCACACCAACTGCAACTGCAGCATCCCGGGCTCTCCTCGGCATCCGGTGCGAGCGGACGCCTGCGTACGCAACGACGCAAATCGCACTCGTCTACCACGACAACGACGGCCGCGGACGAGTCCCTTACGACGGTGACGGCGTCCGGCACGACACCGACGGTGGCGGGAGTAGCTGACGGGGGCACCAGCACCGGCACCAGCACCGGCAACGGTGTGCCAGCTCGACAGAATACGTTATGAATATGCATTCGCCATCTTCCGTCGTGGCCCATTTCCTACTAGGCGGCACGTCAGGTCGCGTGACGCGTGACGGCACGGAGGGCATCTCGAGCGGGTCGAGATCGAAGATGATTAAATAAGGATTCCTTCCGTTCCGTGCAGAATGGAGGAGCAGTGAACTTCAAAACGGGTTATAACACAGCAGCAGCACCAGCAGGACAACACAGGAAACATCCGCCAGCGATATCCGGCAGCGCGTCAGCTGCTTCGGACGCACCGCAGGACATCAAAAGGATCCCCCACTCTGGCGCTCCTTCCGCTTCTGGTTCGTTGTCGCAAGCAGACCAAGCGCGGAAGAAATAGTGAGCGTTTTTACTTAAGGTTAGTTATGCCAAGATCGAACCTGATGACGGATATAGCTATACAGAAATGCATGCAAACAGTCACAATACCAACGGGAAGGAATGGGAAATGATGTTTGCGATACCACTTGATCCTTTCCCACGGGGAAACGTTTGAGACGATGCTTTTGGTTTTCTTAGTAGGCGATTTTTCTCGGCAAGACGAGAATAAACTCTTTGGCCAAAACAGTTACATTTCATAATAACGATACATTTTGAGTGCTTTAAGATTCTACTTAAAATTCGTATTTTGTACGATCATAAGAAATTGTATCTATGTAAATTTACTTTTTCTAACGCTATTTCTACCAAGTCTCATGGATTGAAGATTGTTAATGTATGAAACTACTTCACTAATAGTTTTTTTATCAGAATCTTACTTTATGAATAAATTACACTGATTTCTATAATGTTGTTAAAGCAACTTTTATCGCTATCCGTTTCATTCAGTATTTATTGGAATTTTGATCGAATAAGCTCTTCCTCATTACGTAGCATTACCATGCGACTACCTATTTTTAGATAAGAATTGAATATAAACTTGAAGTAATAGCCTACAGTGATGTTGTGTAAAATTATACGAACTATAATTAGGCGTCTGTTCACGATATTGGCATAGTTAAACAAAGGACATTACAATTTTTTCAAAGTGTTCAAAAAAATTTAATTGCAATAATTATTCAAAAGCAGATAACAAACAGTGAACAACAAATTTCGTAAAAAAGTTAGGAATAATTTCGTATGATCTTTTTTTTAGTCATAGATGCCAAATTTTGAGTATTATGGTTTTTGTGTTTTGTTTGGTAACATGTATATGAATTCTTTTTATTCTAAAAATAATTTAATTATAATACGATTAAAAAATATAAATCTACTACTATGTTATGCATACAATGAAACAATGTATTAAACACAGACCTTGTCATATATTTAAATTATGACAATATTTATAAAAATATACCAAAATTCTTCTCCCCCATCACAAGCTACGGTTGATCACTTCTTCACCGTTCTGATGCAAAAAATTAAACCGATATGGAAATATTTAAAAACAAAACTTATAAAGTCATTAAAAGGCGTATTATTTTATTATCTGCTACTTAATTATACATCACTGTTGGGTATCTCTTCAAATTTTTATTTGAATGAATTCTTATTGAATTGAATGGTGGTCAAAAATGTATTAAGTGCACTGTCATTTGTTAATACATTTGTATGCCATAAGAGCATCCTCATCGGGAGACCTTTGCTGTATAAGTAAGTGCTAATTTTATGTAAACTGAACTACAACCTAAGACGTTATGTTACAACGACGGAGCGGATTAACTTCATACTCCAGCGTGTGGCTGGTTAAAGACAAATTAGACGACAAAGAAGAGAAAAAGAAAAACATTACACGTGCCTCGAAATAAATATTTTATTTTTTACTTAATGATTGTGATAAGAAAAGTAAACCAACTACACGCAGACGCACGAAAAGTGAGCAACTAATTACTACTTACTAAACGCCCATACGTGAGATGGGTTGGTGGAGGAAAATGTTACATAAACTGGTGCGACGAAGGTAGCTTATATTAATGTTGCGAAAAGAAACAAACAAACAAAATTAACAAAGCACACTAAAAGAGTAAGAAAAGGCACGGAATAAACTACCGAAAACTAAACAGAGTATGTAACTAGTAATGGTACACTGATGAAAACCCAATGCGTTGAGTTTTAGACGTTTTAATGGGCGTAAAACAGAGAACTAAAGAATGAGCGAACGAAAAGTAACCAGCAACGTTTGGTTCGATGGATTGTGGATCGTTTTGTTTACAAATATTTTTACACTACTAGCAACAAGTTACGATAAGTTAGCCGTTATGTGTAATTTAAAACTAAACCTTACAAACCAATCGTTTCCAATGGACATTCGTATAGTTTTATAAGCACAGCACGATACATAAGTGATCGTAGAACTAAATCAATTAAGCAACAATCAGCGGTAAATATTTGTATTTAAATCCTACTAACGATCTCTTCTTAGAGTCTCTCTTTCTCTCCCACGTGCTCTTTACCTCTCTATCTCCCTCTCGTTCTCTTTACCAAATGCCGCTAGCTCTCTATAACTCTAGTTCGAAAGTTGTTAGGCTTATAACTAAACATTAACGTTCGAAAAGATACGAAAACTTTTCACCTTACCACTTCAACAAACACACAAACACACTGTAAGAACAAACATCAAGCAAATGCAAAAGCCGACCGGCCTTTCAAAGACGGCCGGTGTGGGCTGGTTAGTTGGTAGGAATCAAGAGCAACAGCAATCACCTTCGTTCCCGATTTCGTCTAATTTTCATACCATTCTTCATAGTTCGGTTATGCAAAATCGAAGCTTGCTTTGCTTCGTATCCTTTTCAACACAAATGCAAATGGTGCCTTGAACCGATCGCAATCTTCATCACCGTATCACAGCCATTTGTGACAGGTTACACATCAATCTTGGCGAAGGAAGAAATCATCCTAACAATGCCTTTGACAGTGACGTTTGTGCTGCAAAATAGACTACAAAAAACAGCAACCATTCAACACGCGTAAAAATGGCAAAATCATTCGCAAAACAGCATTCTCTTTCAACGGCCAGCGGTGGAGGAAGGAACAATATTATAACCCGCTGCCAGCTCCCGATTGCACGACGGATGACTGAAACCTGTTTTCCATTTCCATGGCAACCCAGGGTTTCCAACGCGCCTGAACGAGATGATGCAGCACGAAAGGGAGGGTATATTTCAACAACAATATCCTAAACAATATTTTTTCCATGAATGTCGAAGGAAGGCCGGAAAATGGTCCGATCCGTTCGACCTAACCGCGATGAGTTGTGCCTTTGCATTTCCAGGTTGATTTCATTGAACTTTTCGCCTTCTTTCGAGCCTGAGCGGGTGAAGCATAGAACAAGCAAAGGACACAAGCTTGAGAAGAATATTCAGTTCGCATAATTCACATGCCTTATCATGCCACTCGAAAGGCTCTCGAGAGATGCGCCCCCCTGCTCACCTTGGCGGGATGATTAAAATTCAGCAGTGAAGAAAAAAAAATCGTTTTTTCCCATTTTACCCATAGCGAAAAACGGGTCGAGCGGTGGTGATTGCTGCTGCCGGTTTTAGTTGTAAGAATGTAAAACTTATCGGTTAAACCTTTCCCCCGTCGGGGATGATAGATTAGTTTTTTCGTTCCGTTGGATTAAAGATGGATATAGCTTTATGCCGTGCAGCCGTGTGTTTTTTGTTTCGTTCCATTTTCCTCTGAGTGTATTGCACTACTCGTCATCATCCATCATCGAGTAATCGCTCGGAGGTTACGAAGCCACCATGATTTGACTTTCCGCTTTTGCGAGTTTGGAAGCATCAAATGACATATCTCTGTTAGAAAACCGCGAAAAAGGCGGATTTTTGCGAACTTAAACTATTGCTTTAACGTTGCTGTTAGTGTGCGGCTTTCTTCCTTTCGTAGTTTTGTAGCGATGAATGGAAAGTGTGATTTTTACCCCGTATGTCTGTGTTAGTGTTTGCGTAAAACATAATACGGTATTTGACACCGAAAACACACAAACCACTAAAATCTTACCACTAGTAATATTAAACCAAACGAACGATAATTTGAAAATTTACCATAAATCAAATAACGAAACGAATTAAACACAGCAAACACTCACTACAGTAAAACGTACTTTCGCGTTGGGAGGGTAGAAATTCACACGTTGGAACACTGTTGGATACATCTCGTATGCAACACACCAACCAATACTAGCGTCTAAAGCAGAATAGAAATCTTTACTACTAAGAATGAAAAAAAAACACACCTTTCCTAACCTGTAAGCCATTGATAATAATCGCGATACGATAGTGAACAAATGAATATTGTGTAATGTTGACAACTTCATATTGAACTCTATAAGAATTCTAACCCTCTATAAACCCACGATGAAGAAGTTTTACTCTAGCTGAATGGAATTGTTTGTTTTTGCTGTTGAAGATGGTTAGAACGGTTGTTCCGTTCGGTGTAATACATTTTTATTTATTCATATTCTATGTTTTCATATACATATTTCAGTAGAAACAGATCTTATAACCTTAGAGATTTATGAAGAGAATTGATTTTAATGTTAATTATTGGTTTAACATAAAGGAGTGTTTCGTTTACGGGAGAGAAACCGAAACGTCTTAAATGGAACTAACGCATAAGAAAAGAAAACAAGCAACTTCTACTGGTAAAGTATTTAGTATCACAAAATGAAGAAAAACACACCCTATGCTCTTGGTACTGAACCGAGATGCTCCAGACAGAAAGTAGATGAATGTATTTGGAGCAAAGCCTGTAGAGCACACACAAAAACACTGATGAAACAAATCCAACAGGCATACACGAATCGACGTGTTAAAAGTGCAACAATTAATCGTAAGAATTATTAGTGGAAGCATTTACAGTGTAATAGCACACACACACTAGGTGCGGAGGTACGGCAAGGGTTAATGAAAAGAACAAACAAACAAAAACACAAAAACGAAAGAAGTAGAGGATGCTGTGGTGGCAAAATAAAAATAAAAACCGTAACACAGACGGTGGCTGGCGTAGCTGAGCAGTGGAACTAACATAGGGTATATTTTATAGTGGTTAACTCAATACGACGAGCCGTTAGGGAAGCAAACCAATTGTGTTTAACACGGTGGGCACAGTGAGCATTGTGAAGTTTGGGGAGATGAAGGAAACCCGATACGATCGGTCGATTTGATTGTAAACATGGTCGATGGATCGAACGCGTGCGTACGGTTACCGCGGCAAGCAGGCAGGTATTAGCAAATTGTTCTCCAAATATGTTGGATAATAAAAGCCGTGTTACCGGAGCAGGCATTAACGAACGTTGCGTGCGCTCCGAGACTTACTTCATTTGTGGAAAGAAAGATAAGTATAGCTAAGGAAACCATTAGATATTTGGCGAAAAATAATGAATGATTTAATCAAGCTACGCTCAGAAAAAATAATTGTCATTCAATACCGCATTATAAGCTTTTCGTTCATCTGCTCAACAAAGTAAGCGTGGATGTGTCAGAAATGTCATTCCATCGATCATTACTAACTTTGCAGCTAACCTTTCATCGAAACGACGGAAGAATTGTTCTCAACGAGTACAGAAGGTTACTTACCTGTGCACTTTGGCGAGGATATGAGCCTAATTGGGACTTGTATCCTCTGTCAGACCAGAATACCGTTCGAAAGCGGAAACACTTGGATTCTCGTACGTCATTTGCTCGATAAACATCCGCTAGAAACTATGCCGCTTGCAATCAATCCCAACACATCGCATCGCAAAAGCGGGCACCGATCTCCACTCACAATTCCTCAAACGAGGCAGAATAATAAACACCAGCAGCAGAAGGAGCAGGAAGCAAAGCCCGAACAATGTACGCCTCATAGCTCGAAACCTAGGTCCAAGCATGCAACACGACAGGCAACTGTCTACAGAACCACTGGTAATGTTGGTAAAATGGTGGACATGTTTAATTTTAAATAATCTTAAACTAACATCTCCCTCTCCCAGTTGCCCAATGGAAACCCGCCCGATTTCGTGTGAAATGCAGCGAGTGTGGTGAACGCTTCTATCCCACGATACGGACTGCTGCGAGTCGTACCTCGAACGCTCTCGGTGCCGCCTGCATACTTTCCTGCTGGCCATTCTGTTTCCTGCCCGCCCTGTTTACCAACCCCACGAAGCATCATCTGCACTGCTCGCACTGCAACGCTTATCTCGGGCTTTACGATGCTCGGCGGGATTGTGCGATGGGATAGATTAGTGAGATTGTGGTTAGCGAAGCATCTCCGCTGAACCGCCAGGGCAAGTTTAAATTTCTAATAAAACGGTGCATGTCTCGGCTAAGTCGACAGTAGCGTCATCTAGCGGATTTTCTGCGGAAACAGGTTATGAAATGAAATTTAAATCGAAATCTCATATTCAATTTCTCGCTCAATGAATTATTTCCATTTTTATACAATCTGAAAATATTAGTTTATTTAGCCAGTTTTATGGAATAAAGTGACTTGAAACATATAGTACAATATTCTTAACTAACATTACAACAAAATGACCAAAATACTAAAATAAATCCCATACCGAACTGCAAAGGTAAGATTTCCTTTGGTACACTTTGGTAAAGAGTGCATACAATTAAATCATGATTATGTAATTTCTACGATTATATCTGAACTTACTGAGCAATATAAAAAATAGGTAAAACACTGGCAAAACTCAAAACATTAACATCAGCTCGATGAAACGTACTAGGTATAATAATGCCGCCGATGAAAAATATCTTTCGATTCGGTTTCAAACCTCAAGTTTATCGAACTCGTTTCGGCGTAATCTTCAAGGGGTTAAGTTTTGCAATAACCCATATTCTTTTTCATTTAAATCCCCTCGGTAGTTGCAAGCAGCTTTAAATTAATAAAACGTTTGTATCGTAGAGATTTAGTGCTGTTTATTGAAAACATATGTGGCGTACCTAAAAATATACGACATACGAGAGAATAGAAATGAGCAAATATTAAAAATCCAACGGCCATTATTCGAGCAAATATTTCAGACAGATTATGGTTTCGGGAATAATTTTCGATATTTCTAATTCGATATGTATGTAGATATAAGTATTGGGATTTTAGTGTCAATACCCCGTTCTAAAACATTTCTCACATTTTTCACGCGGAGGATGCATAAAACTCCCCTAACCGCCTAGCCGCACTCTCTTGCATGCGCAACTCGTTTCTTTCGGCTTGAGTGCCGCTACAATCAAATCGTGCTGAACGGTGTGCATACAGCGGCAGCGGCGATGGCAAATGCAAACTCCATGCTCATGTGGTCATGTTTTGCTAAATCAAGAACTAGTTCTAGCCATATAATTCGGCACAAGGCTGGTCATTGATCGATTGATCCCAGCCAGCAAATGTAAACCAACGTCATTAGAATGGCCACTCTGTCTTTCTGAAGTTGGTACGTGCGCCAAGCGAAGTGACATCAACGCTGCGTGACCGCACGAACCGTGAGTTTGTGGTTGAAAAAAAAAAACTAAAATAGATAATAAAATTTTTATGGAAGAAAACAAAGTACAGATACAGTACTACAAAATCCCCACAAACGACTGCTTCAACAATGTTTCGGAACACTAAAAGTCGGCTATACCGTCACCACCGAACCATACTTGAAAGCGAGAGTGTAAGTGCAAATTTCAACTAAACCAACCCACCGGCTACTCTGCGAACCGGTTACCAGAGCGAAATGTTGGATTTTCCCACCACTCGCATTCGGATATATGGTTCAGAGCTGCCGTTTCTAGCATTCCTTAATGCCAACAGCCGGAGTGTACTTTTCCATTACCATCAACCGGTGCAGGCTTCGATGGCTCTGCCTAATCGCCACCGATCGGCACCCCGTTCTCGAGTGACCTCGAACCGGTGTCTCTGTCCGGTGTGAATTGAGCCGTTAGGTGCTCGGAACTCGCCACTCGCATCCAATACGGCTGGTCCGTATTATGCAACGCGCAAGTAGCTGCAGTACGCGCTACCAGTGCATCGCCGTCAAGATCAATTCCATTTCGTAATCGAAGCCTGCACTCAGCGCCCATCGTCACGGTCAGCAGCGTGGAGGAGAGGAGCTTAGTCTAACCCTGAGCCTGCCTGCCTGCGGTAATGCGGTGGGTCTGTTCAAAAATAGATTATTAATCTTTTCAAACCGTGCGTGGCAGGTAATACCAATCAGATGTGCGGTAATGAGATAAGCTTGAGCTTGACCGGGTGAGCCTACAAAGTGGAGATGATTAGTGGTGATAAGTCACCTGCATTGATTAAATTTTCCAGTAAACTAAACACCGACAATGATAAGCAGCAAACAGACAGGCGGTAATTTAACGCATTTAAATTTAGCTATTGTAGGTGTGGAATGTACCAAAAACAAAACGATATTTTCTCTCCCATTCAAATTAAAAAAAGGGGAATACCGTCAAATTATTGCCGCATTACCGACTTAAAACATTTTTGCACAAAGGTACTGATTGTTTTTTGAATCCTTAAAATAGCGTACCATTACACGGTGCGCACAACAATCGAACAATTATTTACCGTCAGTTTTTAATGCACCTTGGAAGAAAAAAACAAGACACTGAACCCACACGGCAGATTATGGCAAGCGTTTTCATGACGCACGGGTTACGCTTCGGGACGCACAGAACAAAGTAGACTCAGTAGGCTTAGCAAAAAAGAACGAAACGAAACATCATCTCACTCTCGTGGAAGTTTGCGTGAAATTCGTTCCAGTCTCGCCTGTTATTATCGAGCACGGAATCATTCGAGGTCGTTGCGTCGCGTTGGCGCATCGAATCTGACCCTTCCTGGCTGTGGTGGTGCTAGTGCTGGTCAACACGATTATTACGAAAGGAAGCGATAGTAAGTGAAGCTGCCCCTGTCAATGAGATGAGTAACAGCCGGAGAATGATGGCCGAGCCATTACGTGGTAGGCTGCGCACTTGAAATCATCTCACCACATGTGACGTCAATGACCGTGGCGTTGTTTTGTTTTTAAGACAACATTGTGGCCGTTTCGCATACAGCACCCAGCTGCCGAACCACTTCAAATTCGAAAAACCACAAATCACACGCAGACATGCACGCAGAACCCTGTGGTAATGGTGCACCGTTTCATGGTCCTTTTGGGAGTGATTCATGCCGCCTGCTGCGATTATCGCTATCGCTTAAAACAAACATGCTGTTGACTAGAATGAGGTTACTATTTTGTTTCATTCCTACTCGGATCTCGGGCGGTAAACTAATCCTCTGCAGAGAGTCGTGTTTAATCAGCCTATCTCAGCGCCGCTGGGAAGTACACATGCTCGGCAAGATTAGTGCCTTGACCCAATGCGCCACTTCGTTTGGTATTAAATACCATCGGATGATTAGATGCATGCTGGTGAGCAATGGTAAAAATATATCTTACAAAAAAATCAGAGTTGAATGAGAAAAGAAGATAAATTCAGCAGCAATATTGATGCATGAGTCAGATTCACACATCTGAGTTACGAATCTGATGGCATGATTGGTCTGATTGGTCTGATTGCATGATTGTACGAATCTGATTGGTTTTATGTATGTAGGAAATCAGTAGAGCGATTCGTAAAGTAGAACCTTGTCTTCTATACGTTTCGGAAGATTTTATCCTAGTGGTAAAATAATTATTTTAATGTATTACATAAATTTCTGAAACATTTAATCATATCAAGCTGTTTTGAAAGTTGATGAGCTAGTTTCCTTTGTTTTGCTTTATTGTTTACCACTCTGCTTTTCATTCGATTTTTGCAGAATCGGAAAATTTTATAACCATACATAAAACATTTAAATTTTACTAAGGCAATATACTCATGAGACTAAATAATGGGTTAAATAAATGGGCTAGTATGCAATAAATAATTTTAAATAATAATTTATTTATAAATTATCAAGATTGTTTTTTAATCACATGAACGTTCATGACGTATAATTTTAATAATTAAAATATAAGTTTATAAGAAATATACGCATAATTGTTATGTTTAAAATATAAGTAAACCGACCCAGTATCCCACACTACGCATTGAGTAAAGTATCCAAATTTCTTTTTATATTTTGTGGGGAAATTAATATTAAAATTGTGGGAAAAACAATAAGTATAATCGAAGTAAATTAGTTTATTGATTTTCTTCATCAATTTGTGGCAAAATTCTATGTTATTTCATCGTGTTAAACTGAATTCAACAAGCTGCCAATAAAGTTTACCCAGTAATTCTGCCCCGCTCCACGGGCATATTGACGAATAAAATTGATGATCAAGCAAAACACACGCGTTGTTTGTATCGCAGCCAGCCATGGCATACGGTACGGCACGATTATTAAAACATGTGCCCGATATTTACCCAGTGCTCGCGCACTCATTACCCAGACCACCACCACACTCGAGAAACACGGTTGATGTTTATGGTTCCGCAAAACAACAAAAACAAACCCAAGCGGCTGTGTTCTGGCACGCAACATTTTCGTGTGCCGAATCAGTGTCGAACGCCGGTGAAGCTTGCACCTAGTAGTAGGCGATGCACGCGCACAGTGCTGCAATGATTACACGCAGACGCGATGGGAAAAGGTGTGTAATTTGCCACCAACTCCCCGCCCACGTTGGTGCCATTGCATCGATTTCCTTCCGGACAATGCACGTGCAGGAAAGTGTCGCCTGGAGAATGGGAGGCGAGTGGGTTCCATTTCGCTTAGTGGAAATTTCAGTACGATTATCGATGCAAGCAGAAAAAAGGAACCGATCAGAATACGTCGATGGGTGCCTAGTTTCAGTCCAGTGCAGAGTACAGAAGCACCTCTTTCACGTCACGTCCCGCCATCCAGAGCCGTTCATCGCGATACAGCTAGAGTCTTTATCGGAGCACTTAAAATGACTAAAAGTGCGACACAAGTTTTCCATTGTGAATTCATTTTTAATTTTAGACATAGAGATAGGGAGGAAAGTTGAGCAGTCGGCGAGTGCGACTGAGTCATTGGGTACATATTTCGTGTAGTTTGTATTAACGGACACATGGAAATAAGAAGAATAAAAGTAGTTTTTTTTAACTTCTTACTTTCCGAAATTTAAGACTATTGCACAATATATGAAATAAGCTCTAGAAAACTCACCAATTTCATGCGCAATGGCTCTCTGGAAGCCACTAGAGTCCGGGATGTTCCATTCTTGAGATTATCAAGCACCCAATTCCGAGAGTCGTTAAATCAAATTATCGCAAACGACACAGCCACCCCGCCCCGAGGACGGCTGCAACACACGAAGTCCCGCGAAATCCGCGGTTTATCAAAATGTGTAAATCTAGAATCCGTTTTTAGTGCAGAAGAATAACCGGCGGAATTTGAAGACCGGTTCGAGGATCGATCTTTCTCCACGGTTTTAAACCGAAACCGTTCGCACGCTGAAACCATCTGTTTCCGTGGCCGGACTGGTCGAACCGAAGTTGGCTATGTGTGTGTGTGTGTGTGTGTATTTGTAAACTCTTCCCCAAACCGAATCGGAAGCAAATAACCGACTGTACCAAAACCGATCCGTCTCGTTGGGCAAGTTTGACGGCGTTCCCGGCTCGCCGCAGCCGCCGCTCAAAATAACCCTCTCCTCCTACCCCAGTGAAACCGGCGGCCCCCACACACACACACACACACGCGCACACACAACACCGACCGACGACGACGTGGTCCGAAAGCCCTCCTCATCAGGTGCCGGTGCGGCTTTATCGCGGCTGTCAGTGTACGTCGAACATTCGAGCGCGAAACACGTCCGGTCGAACGCAGCGTTTACTTCAGCCCTTCAGCAGTGGAATAACCCCAACACAGGTACATGCAACTGCAGTGGATGCAACGGCAGTAAAGAAAAACACTCGGAACTGGAACTCCTTTACGGGACTCCATTTTTGCGAATACGACCGGCCAGTCCGGGCGGGTGGAACGTAGCGAAATAAAAAAAGGGAAAGTGATCCGAGACGGGTCGAGAAACCGGTGTTGGTGAGACCGACGTTGGGAGTCACGATCTTGGGAGTGAAAGTGGCGCTTCTGTAGTGTCGTATTTCCGCGTGACTACTTTCCGTGTGTTTGTGTGTGGGTGTGTGTCTGTGTTGGTGCTCGATTTGTTTGTATGTTTGTGAACGCTTCTTCCGTGCGTGTGACATAATTCTGTCGAACCTTTTTTCCAAGTGAAGCACCACCAGCTTCGGATCACTCATCGTTTCCAGCAGATTACCTTCCATAACTTTCCCCACCTGTTTCGTGTATTCTCACGAGTGTTCTCGGGTCCGTTTCGTTTGCGTCACTTCGCAGATAGACCGAAAAGTGTGGCGAGCATGAATCCAGGCGGAAAAGGTGCCGGTCCGGATGGGACGCAGCCGCTGAATCAGCCACCCTACCCGACCGCACAGAACCCACCGTACCCGGGACAGGTGCCGGTGCCGGGCGCTGGCTATCCCCATCCCGGTGCGAATGTACCGAACTATGCCCACCCTCCGCCACCCCCACCGTACGATGCCAACTCGAACGTGATCCCGCCGCCACAGAATGCGCCCACGACATATGTGCAAGGTAGAGGTGGTGGTCCGCTGTGGAGGCACCCATTTTTTGAAAACCTTTTTTTTTCTCCTGTATCCAGTTGTCACGAGACCTCAGGTGGGACCGGATCCAGCGTCCATGGTGTGCCCGTCCTGCACGAAGCATGTGATCACCCGGCTGGACTACGAAACCTCCACCAAAACGCACATCGCAGCGGGTCTGCTGTGTCTGTTCATGTAAGTTTCTACCACCCCGGGATCGGACGGCCGGGACGTGCTCCGGTTGTGGGTTCTGGTTTTGGGTCGCACACTGGACGTTTCCCCTGATACGATCCCAAGCCTCACGGGGGCGCGAGATAAGCGGCATTGTTTGTAGGATATACGTACCCGAACGAATACTGATAAGAGCGCACTTAGATGTTTCTCTTTTGTGACGAGACTAGGCCCTAATCATCGTGTTGTTGAACCAGACACAAAGAACGGTTCGGTCTACAAGTTACGGCTGATGCTTCAAACCGGATCTTGTATGTTTAGAAGAAAGACTTGAAAGACGCGGATACGGGCGCGATCATGCGATCAGACGACATTCTTTTTTTTACGGTGACGATTGTTAACATGCGTGAGTCCGTAACATTCTGGCCACGTTTGTTTTTTTCCTTCCTTTTTTTCTATTCCGAGAACACTGGCAGACGTAACGTCTAGGGTTTGGACGTCGAAACCGGTTCTATGGCTACGCTTGGGTGGGGTGTCCATGCCACCGTGATTGCCAACAATCTTTGGACGTTTGTTTTTTTTTTTGGTTTGGTAATGTTTGTACGTAGAAATCGCATCTCGTTACTACATTTATGCATTACCTTACAAATAATAAATGTGTCACAAGATGCCTTCCAAGTCACTCGTACGTATACATAGAAATTTTTTTCTTCCAGCCATGTACTCTTGAGAAAATGAGATCGTTTGCTTCTGGGGATGAGTCAAGAAGATAAATAAAGCCCGTTCACAACAACACACTATTCTCGCTTATCTTGTGCGACCAAGACCAAGCCAAGTGGCGCACTTTATGCAGCACCCATTCAACGGGGAGGTGCAATGAAAGCTGTTAAACAACGGCGAAGGCCAGCTCGTGAGCACTCGAAGCCGTGCATTACGCCACCATTGGCCAACGTTGGTAAATAGTTGGGACCGGAAATTGCACTATTAAATACGCTTCGCACGGTGCGCGAGTGCAAAACATTCATTGTAACGATAGTAAAACATTTGTTTTAAGATCGTTCTTTTGCGCTGCAAGCGGGCTGGAACCTTTTCCACCTGCATTGCTTTGGATGTAAAGTCCACAGCTTTGATACTGAAAAAGTAAAGATTCCCTTCCGAGAACGTGAAAACTGTTGCTCATTTCGCTATCGCGCTATCTTATCTTATTTGTGCCCTTTCAACACCACGCGCAATTCAGCAACGGAAGAGGATTTTTTTCCCCAACGGACCTGATAACGGATAACAAAATTCCAGGTTTTTTTTCTTACCTTCACCAACACTAATGGTGCTTCTAATGAAGGCTTTCTCGGTGGGTTTCGGGAGGGGTTGGTTAGGAAAGCGTCATTAAACGGAAATGGTTTAGCACCCCGGCAATCTCTCATATTGCACCATTTGCGATCGTTATTGTGTTTCTGAGGTGTATGTGGTGCTGCCGGTTGATTGATGGAACGCGACGGTACCGCGTGGGTGTTTCATCGTGAACGTTGAAATGTATGACGACAACCCTCGGACGCATTATCGATGAAGCCAAATTAAGCTAACCTCGGTTGGTGGTGAAGATGGAGGATTTTTTTTGGGTACTTTTCAAAAATGCTTCATTTGCCCGTGATTGATTAATTTATCGTACAGTTTTTTCTTGTATTTCCGTTCGATATGTTTGAAAAAAACATGCAAGGGCATACTTTTCGCAATTAGTTGAAAATCGAGTAATATTTAAACTATCATTCAAGGCAAAATTTTTAAAATACAAAAGAAACCTTTTTCGAAATCTAATTTAAAACATGTTTTATATCTGTTTCTCTCTCTCTCTCTCTTTCTCTTTCTCTCTCTCTCTCTCTCTCTCTCTCTCTCTCTCTCTCCGTTATCTTCTCGCAGATGTTGGCCGTGCTTCTGGATACCGTACGTAATCGATTCGTGCAAGAACGCTAATCACTACTGCCCGAACTGTGGGGCCTACATCGGAACGTACCGTGGCTAGAGTTCTCCCCGTGTTGCCATGTGGCAAACACACCCCGCCCAACCCAACCCCGGCTACCCAAACCCATAGTGTGTCTCAAAAAAAAAATCCAGCAACAAAACACACAAACTATTATTATGATAATCCTGCGGACAACGATGGGTCCAGTATGCCTGTGGCCTATGGATAATGTGATGTAATTCACCATCTTTTTTTTTTGCACCATCCTATCGCCCGCACCAGAGGTACGTGTGGCATAGTGGGAAGAGTGGCGCATGCGAAAATAGAAAGAGAGTTTTAAACGAAACGAAGTTTAAAAAGAAAAAAGAAAGTGCCTGTAAGTGATGAAAGTATGCCGGCAAGAGCGCATACCTATGTCAAGACGACTGTTATTATTTTTATTATTATGTAGTGATTATTGTTGACTTCATCGTTCGTGAAAATTGCATAATAAATATATGTACATTACGCTTAACCGGTTTGGTCGACCTTCGTTCGGGCGCGCACTTTGAATATTAACACATCCGAAATGTTCCAATCAATTACCGCACCGGGTGGGAAGAGATTGGCGCAGGGAATGGAGAAATTTCATTTCCGTTCCTTTATTTTTACCATCGATACAGCACTGAAAGTGCATTTCATATTTTATGAGACGTTCGAGTTTGTTTTCGTTACAAGTGTGAGTGTGACCAATTCATTAATCCCCGTATAAAGTACATGAAAATAAAGTCGGTTCGAAACTATAAATCCCAGCGTTAGACGTTTAAATTTTACTATTTCGTTTGATTTATTTTCGTTCATTATCAATGCTACAACATTTGAGGAAAAGAATTCCACAATGCTCATTTGTTTTCTGTGTAAAATTTGTATTTTCATTTTTGACCCACTTATAATAAAACACGATCTTTTTTGGCGGGTCCTGGTGTTTCAATTCCAATTTAGGGCATTCAATCGCCGATTCACCAGACCCGATTCACCAGACCGATTCGAGCCGATTCACCTGACCAATTCGTTTCTGCACTATGTCATTGAAACATAAACCCCTACAATCAACCCTACAATCGTCCTAGTCTTTTAGAACAGATAAGATGATTTTTCTTTTTATAGCAATTTGAACGGCAGATATATCTCAACGGATTCATCATCTTACATTGATATAGCTATTTGTTGGGCTATATTATGTTCTTAGTAAACAACCTATCCAGCATTTTATAAAACAAGCATAAAGGTTTTTTTTTCCAAAATCAGATCATTTGCAATTTTTTCCAAGATCATTTGCAATTAAATGGATCCGTCAAACACCTGTTTTGTTATCGTTTTTGATCAAAACATATTAAAACTATTTTAATGGCCATGGACAATATCTGAAAAGTCAAGCAAAAATATTTACAAAATCAATTCGCGGGCTATTCATTTCCCACCTTAAATGACGGCTGATAGTAAATTAAACAATTATGTTTTTCTTTTCTTTGATTTTATTTATCACATAAACAACGGCTTGAACTCGTGTCAAATATACATTATATTTGACAAGAATATTTGCGTCACTTGCTAACGGACAATTTCAAATCAATAAAAATCTATAAAAAGCAACTAAAAGCAGTTTTAGAAGCAACTCGGTGTAAGATAGTACTGAATATACGTTGTGCGATGTCATACAATTATGTGTTCGGAAAGAACGGAAGATTGAGACCTTGTCTGTTTGGTTGATGTACAAAGACTAACTTTATTTC
>KI915042.1:7333978-7363546 GCA_000473445.2 Anopheles farauti | reverse complement strand
CCCCAATCGCGGAAAGTACGGGAAGTGCGAAAAGTGCGCGCACTGTGCGGAAAGTGCGAAAAAGTGCGGAAAGTGCGGAAAGTGCGAAAAGTGCGAAAAAGTGCGAAAAGTGCGAAAAGTGCGAAAAGTGCGCGCACTGTGCGGAAAGTGCGAAAAGTGCGAAAAGTGCGCGCACTGTGCGGAAAGTGCGAAAAGTGCGAAAAGTGCGCGCACAGTGCGAAATGCGCACAACACACCTTCGCAGAAGTGCGTGTTCGCACCACACACTGTTTTTATGATTTTGCCCAACACTAGTTATGACTCATAACTATATACCCACAGCATTCGGTGGAACCTTACAACCGCTACTTATGGTTTGTGTCTTGGGTAACTCCTTACAAAGGCCTTTTATGTTTTGATTTGATCTTATTATTGCATTAGGTGTTGTAATATTACTAGAATATCTTTGCCGTAGTTTAATTGAATTAAATTTATTGAATTTAAATTTTTACTTTTGTGCATTTACACGTCATTTTTAGAAATTGAATATTTGATTACAACATTTAATGTTTATTTTATTGTTTATTCTAAGTGCTCCGACTTAGGAAGGCAGAATCGACTTAGGAATTTTAACGTAAATTGTGATTTTACCTCGAAAAATGTATGGCTCTATGAATTATGTGCCTTGAGCCGATTCAAGATAAGGCAAAGATTAGACATATGACGTTGGTGGCTGTTAATCAATCATTGCAAACACTGATCATTGTGAAATGTAAATATTTAATCGCTTACCGATCATATTTGAAGAATTTCTGTTTCAAGCATATTTAATTATTTTTCTTTAGTCTCCTTCGATTCCACCACATGCATTCTAGAGTGAGTATAAAGTTTTATTGCTTACAGATTGACCAAAGGATGAGGAGAATGAGTTACTATTGCACTTTCATTTTCTCAAAAGCACATGATGCGGGTGAATCGTTCTCTGCACGAAACTAAACACCTTTCTTGCGAAGCGAACGATATTATTTTATTGCATTAACATTTAGAATGGAATTGAACGTATATTTTATATCCTATCTGCACGGAAAGTGCACACTGTTTGCGTTTACACTAGCAAGCAACAGAACCAAACGCAGCGTGATCGATAAACTGCTCCCCTTATCTTATCTAGCAAATATGGCGCAATGTCGATTTGCTCACACTTCCACTGCTCACTTTTCCACGTATCGTGGGATCAATTTTACTGGGTACCAGGTTCACTCGTGCGGCCCACTGCACCACTTGTGCGGACACCCGGTTCGGTGGTCCCGTCCGTCTACTTCCGGTACGTGCCGATAAACGATCCACAGTTCGGGCAGTAGTGGTTGGCATCGCGGCAGGCGGTGGAACAGTACGGCACGAAGGCACACGGCCAGCACAGGAAAAGACACAGCAGCCCGGCACAGAGGTGCGTTTTGGTGGTGGTTTCATACTCCAGCCGCGTTACCACCGTCGCCCGGCAGGACGGGCACAGGATGGTGGTCGGATCGGGGCCAACCTGCGGGCTCGTGATGATTACCGTCGTTTCTGCTGCGTGCGAAAATGAGAGAAAAAGATCAGAGGCTGTAGTCGACGGTGTCCGGATTTGGCCAGCGTGGAAGCAGCCGCTGCATGAGAAGACCGACAAGTCTGTGACCAGATCTGCGTATCCCCACCGAGATCCAGGAGCGAAGCTCACAACTGTTTCGAAAAGCCAACAACGACAGTGCAACACCCAAAACCACCCCGTCCTCCCCCCACCCCCCCCCCCCCCCCCCTCTCGCACACCCGAAAAGGAAAAGCACAGAACACAACAGGACGCTCACGTCAACCAGGTACACGGCGCGGTACGGCGGAACTTACGCAACGATGGCGGTTCCCGGGTGTGAATGTTAGCGGTTTTGAACGGATCGGCCAGTGGCGTTTGCTGGTGGGGATAGGCAGCCGGTACGGGGCGATCGATCTGATCGTACGACGGCGGATCGGTCATGCCCGTTCCGTCTGGTAAGCCGAACGGTTTGTTAGTGGGAAACCACAACTACTCCAACTGCGAGCCTCACAACTCACCCATGCTGGTGCTGGATCGTATGGAAAAACTCTGCTGGTTGTTTGCTGGCACCCCCACACACACACACACACACACTCGCACACACAAACTGCACACGGAACTATCAACTTCCCCTAACGCTTCCGAACGCCGAACTGAACGCGACCAACGCCAAACGGACTGAAAAGGTGCGCCTGTCGCACTTGTCGTACTGAATTATTAAACACACTACACTATTGTCCGGCTGTGGCTGTGGTGTAACCGAACCGAAAGCACCGGGCATAATCATCACCGATAAGCGAGTGATAAGATTGCATGTTGGGGGGGGGCATTTTTTTTCGTTTGCACTGTCGAGGTGTAGACTGTTTCTTTTTTTATCTCGAAACCCTTCCGGCCAAACATTCATCGACCATTCGGTTAGATTTGGCTGGGTGGATAATGATTCACCGACTTCGAACACTCGTTCACACTCACACACATGCGAGAAGTTGATGCGAGTAGCGTGTAATAATGCAATTTATCGGTGGAGGGGGTACCCTCTGTAGAACATGCAATGCAAACGCAAATGAAAACAATAGTCACACACATCGCAACACGACTGTGTAGAGAATTTTCTCATTCCTACTTAAATATTATCCAGATTTTAGCAGTGCTTAGGATACTTGAATACTGTAATCGATTGTACTGAAAAAATTTTATTCTTCTCACACAATAATTCCTCGTTTTACTCAATTTTGTATTCGTCTTTTTTGATTATTTCAATATTTCAATCTGACGACGTTGTGGCACGTAGATTGCGCAATTGGTTTTGCCAGATGCGGTATAATTAATTCAATGCATCAGCGAGCCTCCGTACTAAATTGCATTTACTTTGAACTTGTATTTGTTACAGATTTTTCACCCCAAGCTTTGCCATTTCGTGATTTTAATGACTAATTTAAACAAAAAACCATAATAATAATAATAAATAAACTTATTTTTCCTCAACGATGCGAGAATGTCCATGCGAACCTACAGAATGTCATCATATATGAACAAAACTTCATCTTGCACTTAATACATATTGTTCATCTTTACTATCAAATAGGTGATGCTGAATTTTAATAGAATTGTATGGAATTAGCACGCGTAGGATAAGCTCGTTTGTATTTTACCTGTTTCATTTTTTTTTTAATATTTGTGTTTTGTCATCAACTCAATGTGACCAGGGTTTTTATTAAAATTTTTCTTGCTGAAAAATCATTTAAAGTTAACATATATAAACGCATAATATAATCAAGATATCAAAATAATTATACAAAATATAAGCTATTGTGTAGAGGACAAGATTAAGTCCGGCACCAATGAAACATTATATGTAAACATGTATATTGAATATGAAAAATATATGAATGAAAAATGAAAAAACAAACTATAACATATCAGACCAATAAGGTTAAAACACGACCAGCAACTAGTCAAAACATATTTTTAATTAAATTTAATGAATAACCAAGCTTAAGAAGTGCATTTCATATAAGCACATCATTTTTCATTTGGTATTCATAAAGTATTCATTTGGACTAGGAATGTATTTTATAACATTATGATCTGGTTAATCCTGTGAATCACCCAGAAGCTTAGTAATAGACCCAATGAAACTAGACACTCGCCATATGGCTGTGAATCAGAAATTTATAGTGAGATTTAAAAATAATGAGATTTAAAATTAGCTTATCCATTGCTGATAAGAGTTGTCTGGGATTGGTTTTTATCAAACGATGCTATGTTGACCTTAACTTTGACGAGTTTTAGGCTCAAAACATAACTAGACACAGTGGTGTAAACGACCATGTATACTCTTCAAGCTGTACTAACCTAAGAGATTTTTAATAAATTTCTTCCTTTCTTTACGTATATCATGTTGCGTTTACGGGTACGTGAGCACATACTCACTCAAAGTAGTATTTTTCCGTCAAAAGAAAGTGTATGATATAGTTTTATTTGAATACAATATGCGAATTTTGTACTTTTCCAAGATTTTTCTTCCAACTATACACTCGCATATTGAGGATTTATACATAATTGTAACACAAGTAGTCGCAATTCGTTTGGAAAGTCTATTCGTTGACATATTCATCTCTTTATCTTACATCTTTCTTCTCTACAAAGAGTTAGTGGATCTTAAATACTCCTTTCCGACCGTTCTAAAGCTGTGTAAATGATCCTCTAATCAATTTTTCGAGCGGTAATGTTATCAAAGTAATTTGTGCTCGAACTGTTGCAAAGTGATGCAAATTATATTATAATATTTAATTATATTAATAGAACTTATTATTATATATACAATTGTACAAATCTCAAAAAGATCTAAAACAACAAATGATCTCATTCTTTCTTAATGCCCAACGCTACCACATTCAAATAAAAACCATAATTTTCAACCACTTGACTAAAGCGATACAGCTCGTTTGAATATACTTGAAAAACAAATCAAAACAATCCACTTTCTTTCGTCCATCTGTCTCTCCTTGAATGCTTCAAAATCGTTATTAAGCGCGTGAATCATTCGCCTTCTTAATTGTGACTAATATCAAGTGGTAGTTTGAACGTATCTTGCAATCGTTAGGTCAGGCAGCAGAATGCCATTGAGTAAAATTGTCTCAGCTAAACGCATAGAACACAACGCTGCAGCCATCTTTTGATAGCCCTTATAGCAATACACTATTTGTATTATCTCACCCTCACGTAAACGACACCGATGAATCATCGTGTGAACACAAATGGATGAGTTTGTGGGCGTGTATTGGTATGCAACTGGTCGTAACATTTGCATGTTACGGTTTTGTGATAATAGAAAAGCCTATCTGAGTTGGTTTTGATTATTAAATATTATGTTATGTGATTTTAATTCTTTTAGTTTAGTTATCACATTTCTTTTTTTTTAAGATTATTTTATTTTCTTCAAATATTAATTAATTGCCAATCTTATAAAAATATCTTTAAAAAAGTTAAGAAATGGAAGAAAAACAAAATAAAACCTATTTACGATTCGCGCACCTTACGTTTGAGGTGATTCGTTTGCAAAGTAAACTTGCACCGACCCTCAAGGGAGGTTGTAGTGAAACCCACGATAACGCTCCTCACAATATAACTCGAGCTATTTACAGTCCAACAACCTAGTCGAGTTACAACAACAGCCCAGCCAACATCCAGCAATGAGTAAGTGGTACTTTTCTAGCGCCCCGCGTCATTTCAATACGTTCGACCCACCACCCCTGACCAAATATGTAACTGTTTGCATTTTGTTACCCCTCGTCGTCCGGCGGCTCCGTTCACGATCATACAGCGACGATCGTAGTGACGAACCCACAGGTCGGCCCCGACCCGATGATGATCACCTGCCCATCGTGCCATGCAACGGTACGTACGAAAGTGAAGCACGAATCGACCACCTCCACTCACGCCTGTGCCCTACTGCTGTGGATCGTCTGCTGGCCCTGCCTCTGCTTGCCGTACTGCTGCAATTCTTGCCGCGACGCAAACCACTACTGCCCCCGGTGCAACACGTTCCTCGGTTCGTACAAGCACTGAAGGACATCACCCGGATTGCGGTGCAAACCGTGCAAAGCATATGAATTTGTTTACATTATTAAGGGCACGCTAGTGAACGGAGTGAAAACTATGGCAACCTCAGGGTGGTATGCTCGTTACGGATTAAAAGTTGTTAATTATAATAAGCGGTGTTAATAGAAGCGAATATAACAGATCAAAATATACATCGAGAAGTTTGGCAACAAAAAACATAATCAGACGAATGGTTCATTAAACCTCACAAAATTTAACGAAACCAGTGAATTATTCACTGGTTTCGTTATTATTGACGTAGCTAACGTTCGATTGTCTTCGTCAATAATTAAAGTAAACACCTTTCCACGTGTTCGATGTGTCCCGCTTCAAATCAAACATACTATCAAATATTAAACACTAGCCATCGGCACAAGTTAGGCGCCAAAGCTTCCCTGAACGGTGACAGTGTCCCTGAACTGACATTGTCCGCAATGCCGGAATTGTTTTGTTTATCTAGCGGTAGCGGAATGGTGATGTATTCATCTGACGATAACATTTTATAAGCTGTCAGCTACTGTCAATGAAAGCTGCACCTAACTTGAGTATTTTTGTTTGGTTAAGTACATTTTAAAAGGTTTGTACTTCAAGCATTCTATTGATAGTTTTGCCCTTCTGGCGTAAATTTGATGACAACAATTGTTTAAACTACCAGTACCATGATACATGTTTTGCTTAAATTTAAGATCTATAATACATCTTTTTGAGAATAGTAAGAAAGAATTCAGTTTCAAACAATGGGTAAACAAAATGTCTGCTTTACACCTCTTTTTAGACTTTCACTTTTCCAAAACTTATCTTCCTTCTTACTATGTTCAACTACGACTAGAATTGATCGTTTTCTATGGTTTTAAGATTGCTTAAATACAGCTATCATTAAATCTTACAGGTGCTAAATAAAGCCAATGGCCTTGATATACTATAAATAGTATAATCATAAAGCCGAATTTGGTTAACTGAGTTGAAAAGACAACTTTACAACGTAATATTGCATGGGAAAAAAATACTTTTAGGTAATGTTCATTTTTTGTACAAAATCTACATTATATTTACAAAATTATATCAATTTTAATTTAAGATTTTTATAGATGATTCTAGATATTTACACTTATTTTTTGATGCCCGCAAGTGGCGAGCGAAATGGACATTTTTCAATATTTCACGCTTGTTTTTATGATAAATTTAATAAAGGTATTTCCTCCTACAATAAACAAATATCATAAATTAATTGACATATTTTTTAAAACCGTAGTTTTTACATACATTTTCTCTGCCAGATAATTATTGTATTTCTTTACATATAATTGTTTTTTACAACTTTTTTATATTTATATTAAAAAAGTGTGTACATCTATCTGAACATGAATTGAAAGGAATAAAAGAAAAAAGGTTTAAAAATGATGGACTTCGCCGGAATGAAGGATGACTAGAATAACAAATATCTAAGCTTTTTCAAGACCCTTTTCGCGAATGCCAATGATTTAATTTTCTACAGTTTATTGTGCAAAAAAAAGAGTTAAGTCTCTACTATCGACATTTTGTAAAATTATCATCTAAATCTATAAAAATGATGGGTCAAAAAGGAAACCGAAACGGGTACTAAATAACTAAAATCATGGCCCGCTTTTTTTAACGCAACTTTCCACGAATTACATGACGCTATAGATTGTTTTCAGAGTTGCAATAAAAACTTAAATTGATTCCATTAATATTCAATATTGACACAGTTTGACTAGATACAAGGCAATGCAGCATGCTTCATGTTCGTCAAACGATCCAACTCTAATTTCCAACACGATGAAGATCGAAAGTGAAAATAAACTAAACCCCCTTCAGAGTCAACACTAGAAAAAGAAAAATAAGGAAACTAACGATCGGTTCTTGGAATCGCAAGCAGTTTCTTTGTTTCGTCGCTCTCACTACCGAACGCGTGTTTGGAGCTCGCTCTCACTCCCGAACGCGAACCATTCTTCTCAGAAAGCTGACGCATTTATTCTTCCTTTTCGTGTTTGGTTGAATGAACAAGATGTCTGCAACGCTGAACTGGAGGTCTTACTTTTCTTACTTTTCGCGATTGGATGAATGAACGATCCAGACATCGTAGTGGATTGCTCGATCGGACTAAGCCTCAGATCAGACCAGTTCAGTTCGTCGTGCGTGTCCGAACTCTCCCGCAGTTGGAAAAACTCAATTTCTTCAACATGGATAAAACGGGTGAGGTTCAGGCGCAGCTAGTACAGTGTTTTTAATAATGAAATGTAAAGTAAGGAAACACATTTAAAGTGTCCTAAGCAGATTTGCCATTGTCCATTCCAGTGACGCGTATCATGCCGGTAGTACCCGGGCCGGAACCGACCCCGGTGGTCTGCTCAATGTGTCAGGAGGCAATTGTAACGGAGATCGAATATGAATCGAACGCCAAAACGCACATCTTTGCGTTGCTACTGTTTTTGGCCATGTGCTGGCCCTGTGCTTGTATGCCCTACTACAGTACATCCTGTCGCAACACTGTCCACCGGTGCCCAAACTGCAAATCCTTCATTGGAGTGTACCGCCGTTGATGCTGCCTAAAATTTGGTTGGCCGTGCAGTGGAGGTGAAGTGTCGTTATAGTGAAGGTGAAGCTATAGTGTTTTCAGTCTCGTTTTGTGTTACGCAGGCTTTTTCATGCAAATGCGTCGTAGACCCATTTTTTCTTAGGATGTCTTTACACTAGATAATATTGAATGAGTGTAATCTTACCTAATGTAAAGACCTCTTTACAGATGTGTTGCGCACCCGAACCAGCCGGTCATCCAACACTCGGACGTAATTAGTCCACTGCGCCTTGAGGTATGCAGACCGCACATCACCATTCACCTAGCGACATCTCATGGTGAAAAGAAATTAGAATGACAGTAGTACAGAAGGGAGAAGGGTAGTGTGATAGAGTGCGATAGCGTAAATGAGTTGCACTGAGAAAACGACGACTATCGCTAGGAAATTGAAATAAAATCGAAGATCAAACGAGAATCCTCAGCGTGCGATATTTTGAGTTTTATAATTTGAAAGAATTACGCGTTGTTTTTGGCCTTTTTCCATCCCTCCTTCCAATCATCTGATTTGCTGGCTTGTCCGTCGATCAGATCTAGGAACTTCCTTCTTTTCCCGTCCTTTTGAAATATAGGAAAATTGAGGCTCGTTGTACCAGTACTTCCCGCTCTTGCAGCTTAGGTTCCCGATCGCGTGGAAACACTAGCGGAGATGTTTAACGAAGCCTGGTACTTCAAACGGCGAACCGGAATGTTCGTTTACTACCGTCCTCACCCAGCCCTGAGTGCTGGGCACGACTGGCCCGGAGCGCCAGCCAGACTCCCCGTGGGCATAACGAAGCGATTCCGGATAATCGAAAGAAATTGCTGCCGAGCGAGTAGATCAAAATACCTTCACGTAGTATCGCGAAAATAATTTTTCGCGTGTAGAACATTGGAAGAAACTTAACACTAAAACAGTGTTAGAAATATACTAGAATTTATAGACGATATAAGTAAAATAGAGGCAAATTCTATAATTGGTTTTGTCTCATGTATTATGATAATATGATAACTTCATGTGATCAAACTCCTTGTACATGATGAAGCGACGAAATAACAAGCAAGCTTAAAAGTTGCACACTTTCACCAATAGATGACACTGGTGCTGGCCATGCGGATTGCATATCTTTAACGTTTTACCAACAGACTGTCCTACAAGTGACACATATATGCAATGTAGAACTGATTTATCTGGTTTTGTAGTAATTTGAAGGATATTGATAGATTTCATTTTAATTTAAACTCTGTGATTAACAAAAACACCTTTTAAATAATTCTATTCATGTATTATTATTTAATCATTTTACAGGGTTTTCGACGATATAATTGACACGTTCAGCAGCGCTATTGAATCGTTCGAGCATACAATTGACATGTTCAGTGCGCTATTGATGTGTTCGGATGATTGTGTTGAATCGTTCAGCAGCGCTATTGACAGCTCATTTTTCCCCTCCCGTCGTGGGATAGTTTTTTTCTCCGGAATATACAAATTTAAAAAAATAACCGTTACGACGCATGAAGTGGTGGTAGTTTTATTGTTGTTAAAAGAATTTTAACGAAATTGTAAGTAAAAATGGGGAACTTAGTAGAGAACTTGTGAAAAGCGAAAAAACTATCATCACGACGGGAGGGGAAAAATGAGCTGTCAATAGCGCTGCTGAACGATTCAACACAATCATCCGAACACATCAATAGCGCACTGAACATGTCAATTGTATGCTCGAACGATTCAATAGCGCTGCCGAACGTGTCAATTATATCGTCGAAAACCCTGTATTATAAAAGTATTGAAACAGCTTAAGCTTCTAGTATGTAAATATCTTTGCCTTTATTAGCTTCGTTGGCGACGTTTATTTCTTACTAGTTTCTATGCAATTAGTCCTGTTTAAACTAGCTAAGTCGTAGCAAAACATAAATTATCAAAGTAAGCACAATCAACGTTGTACGACCGACAAAAAATCACTTAAAATGACAAACGCGCTGCTTCATATTGTTTAGAATAACATTCAACATGTTGTCACCTTCCAATCCTTAGATCATCCAAATTCAGTCGCGTTAAAATCAGTTCTCACCTTCAAATTAAAGACATTTTTTTTCCCTGTATATTTGTTTTTTCCTATACGTTTTGAATATTTGGTGTGAAAGTACCTTCCATATTTAACACATTTACACAAATGTGAACATAATAATCTACGTTTATAAAAAACGTATATAAAAATATGTTGTCATAACCTTATTAATTATAAGTTTTTCACACAGGCACAACTGATTAAGTTGTTTTAAACATTGCGATGTTGATAAGTCAGACTATATTTTCTTATGTCAAGACACGAACGGCATTTAAGATAAACTTTTACACACAGTAACAATTTCGCCTCTTTGTCAAGGATTGTCAAACGAAGTTTTATCTAACTAAACTATAAAAAGAAATAAGTGTTTCAATATTCACGGAAAACAGGTTCATTTTGATCTTAAAAATATGCTATATGATGCAAAACGCACATTACAACAACAAATAAGGTGAATAACACGGAATGCATCCTCCACAATGTGTTACTTGCGAGAACGTGTGCTGCGCTGTGCTTTTTCATTTTCTAACACAGCTAACCTTATTATTGCCTGCGCATTGCTGCGTGCTTCATTAAAGCAATCATTTGTTGTAGCGAAAGTGAGGGGTGGAACCGAAGTTTCGCTCCTGTTATGGGAGTTTATTGATCCGTAAAAATAATTGATACCTTCAACCCGCCTGCAGAGATGCG
Organism: Anopheles farauti; assembly: GCA_000473445.2. Classification (NCBI taxonomy): domain Eukaryota; kingdom Metazoa; phylum Arthropoda; class Insecta; order Diptera; family Culicidae; genus Anopheles; species Anopheles farauti. The sequence continues at coordinate 7,352,565 of KI915042.1, read as the reverse complement.
AACTAGGGACGGGATCGGAACAAATCGTAATTCAATCGAGTCCCACTCGCAACAGCAAACAAAAAACCACCATTATCATCGCTATCTTACGGGCGAACATTGCGCTAACTTTAATCTAAAGTCGATCTTCGAACGCCGGACCGTAAACCACCGGGCGTCTCCATTGGAAGCGATTTCACGATTTCCCAACACCACCCTTGTCGGTCGTTCCGGCTTTCGTATTCCCAAGAATTCTGCATACTTTTTGTTTCGTTTCCCACTCAACCGGTGCCCGCAGTAAGAATCGCGCGGGCAGTAAATTTTAATAAAACACCAAGTTAATAAAAGAAACAAAAACAACTTCCAAATACATAATCAAGTTTTCTAATGTGCGCGAGTTGGGGCAAAAGGGGGAAATGAAAGGGGGCACGGGGAATGGGAGCATGGAAGTGTTGTCTTGCTGATTTGTCATTGCCGAGGATGGGAAAGGCACGCAAAAAGGCACGGCTTCGGCGCCGCTGCAGCTGTACTGGTGCCAGAGCAAAGTGGATCAATAATACGAAACTTGTTTTTTTCCTTCATTATTTCATCGCTTTCTTTGTCCTCGCTCGAGAGCGCGCGATGGTTTGTGAGCGTGTCCGTGTTACGGTGCTTTTCGTGTTGCTAACTGCAAAACGTGTATCGGTCACAAACACACACGCAGCAGAGAGCGCATGCGCTCTGTTTCCCCTCATTTTCCATCGCCCTCCAAAAAAGGGCAAACGGGCTAAGGGTTGGAAGAACTTTCACCATCCCCGCTGGGGATAATGGCCCCGATACGGTGTGCCGATGTGTTGGTGCAACCGATGGGAAGTTGCGCAACTGACCGTACCGACTTCTCTGCTCCCCCTTCCGTTTCCCCAGCCCCAGCGAACCTTCGCCCGCTCACAGGAAAACACAGGAAAAGCTGACTCAGAGCAGCACGTGCTGCGTTGGTGTTGGTGCGTTCAGCGCGTTCCGACGAGCTTTTTTATGCAATCGATCGCAAACACTCCACCGGAGAGAGCCATGGGTGAGGGTGGGCGGGAGGGCAGGCACGGTGTCTTATGTAAAGCACGCGCCTATCATCCACCAACCCGCCGGCACAAACGCTGACCTCACCCGCCTGTTGACCTACTTTCACCGCGGAGAACCGCAGTGAGCGAAGTGACACCACTACACGCGCCAGATGTGCTGGAAAAAATAGGAAAACGGTGACAGCGGCGTTCGGTTCGTTAACCAGCAGCTGCAACCAAACACACCCATTCCGATTCGGGCACGAAACGGGCCACCACCGAGCGGGAGCGACCCCATCAAACATGCCGACGCTCATATGCTGCTGCTGCCAATTACTTTAGTGTTCGTCCTTTTACGATCGGGTTTTCTACAATATTTGCTCGTTCGTCCTATTTGTCCTTCTGCCCCGTTCGAGGAGTGGATGTCCGGTGGGAGCGAAATGAGCAAAAAAGGACACCCGTGCACAACTGTCACAACTGTGACTTTTGTGTGCCCGTTGTGTCCCGATTTGCGATTGATTTCATTTCGCTCTAGTTTCAAACGCTCGCTCGTACACAGACACACACACACGTCGTCTATCGAATATTATGTGGCACAACAGCCGAGAGACAAGCGATAAATTATAGGCTCGTGTGGGGACGTGTCCCCACAGTCCCCCTTGCTCCATTCAAACAGGCCGAATGGTGCTGCATTTTCCACCCGTCCGCGATTTATTTTCACCGATAAAATTATAACCGATTCCCAAAAAGCGGCACATGATCGATCGGATTCTCGTCGATTGTTTTTCGACCCGGTTTGCATGCCCGGTATTTCCGGCCCGTTGTTAGATTGAGTTTTTTTTACTTTTCCACCACCATCCCGGTGACACAATAGACGGTTCTATCCCTATTTTTTGTCACTACCGTTTTGTGAGCCCATTGAATTGATTGTACTGCTATTGAATTGTATTTTAAATGCTGTGTTTGGTTGCTTTTCCGTTGCACAGCGGGTTATTTTTTCGTTCACAGCAAAGGAATGGTGCTAGAACTTTGCTTTCAAAGCTCTTTGTTATGCTTTTGATGTTTGAAATTGTGTTTTAAGATGATGTGAGTAAAGCAACTCGTATATTTTTGAGCAGGTAAAAATTTGATTCAAAATGTGTTGATTTTTATTAGTGTTATGTAGCATAATTGTAGCGACGGATTTTACCACCGTTGTTGGTTAGTCAATCCTCGATAGAAGCAGACAATTCCACCCTGCTTATCACTGCAAAGCCACCCAATTAGTGCCGTGATCTATTTCACTCAATATATGGATCTCTACTAGCCAAAAGAGTATTTCCTCCACATTTGGTTTTACAGCGTTCAGCGTCCACTATAGCTAGAGCTAAGACTAGCTATGTTTTTAAGGACTCTGTTTAAGACTCAATTATTAAGCGATGAAAAGTGAAAAATCTAAATAATTACTAACGTAAAGAATTGTAAATGACAGTAATTCCCACCTATTTTTTAATAGTTTGTAATTACTGCTTGAAGAATTAGATTAAAACAAAACGATATTATAACACATGAGAATTAAAGCATGTAAATCTAAACAATATTTTGAATTAGTGTGGGTTTTTTTATTTTAAGGGTACGGTTTTTATATTTCACGGAAACAGTTTAAGAAGTAATGCTGTAAAAAAAGTTATACTTATTTATAATTATTGATAATTAAAAACTGATACTCAACACATTGCCTTGCATATTTATGAACCATTTCACATAAAAAGTCTGTAAAATTTTCCAACTCTTAGTTTAGATTAGTTTTAACAACACATTTTTGCAAATAATAAAATGTATGTGGTAGAACTCATTATACATAGAACATTGAATACATTATTATTCAATAATAGCTTTCGCATTTCAAATGACAACAATATATATTTCACAAATCCATTAGGCCAATTTAAACTATTGAAACTTTAAACTAGTAAGAAAATTAAGTTCCAATATTTAGTTAAAAATTCCTTACCTATCAAAATTCTAAGCCTAACATAACCTTTTACATTTTCTTATTATTGTATTATTTAATATTTAAACAAATATAGAAAGCATGGAATAAAATCAAAATTTCCATGCTGTAGCAATCAACTACGTGACATACTCGCAATATTGTACCCATCGCTTCCCTTTCGGTGCGAACATGTTCCATTGTTTCGCACCTCGGGACAGCTCTTAACACGGAATTACCCCACAGAAAACCACTTTCGAGTGTTCTGCCTTCATTGCTGCCGCCGTGTGCCTTACCATACCTTCCCGCAAGGAGTTTTGCCAATGGCCAATGTGCCGTGTTTCTGTTCTGCTGCATCGTCCTCGAGCACGTTCCGGTACGCAACGCAACCATGATCCCTGCCATCATCATCATCATCACCACTGTTATCATTAACACCATTGACATCTTTGCCGGCCCATATAAACCAACGACTATCTTCTGGCAGTACACCGTCGCCATTCGCTAATTAACCAAAAAGGACCCTCGTCGAAAACGTGGGAGCATGTGTGAGTGTGAGCTTTTTTTAATGACTTTTGTACTTGGCAAAACTCTCGGCTTCGGATTCCCAAAAGCCAGAGAACGGATAAGAGAGGTACCTATAGAGGCACGCTTCGATAAAGCAGGGAAGGCCGATGTGCTGATTAAAAACTAACTCAAATATTGGACAAGCTTTAACAAGTTTGCTCTGCAGCGACACAATCACGCAACGAGCGCACTCGGTTACCGGCTAATGATAGCTGACTTTTCAATTTCACCAGGATTTAATTCTCTGCGTGATCCTCTCCCATCACCCATTTCCTTTTTCCACCGGCGAGCGAACAATCGGTCCGTGAAATTAAACCTTAGCCGAAGCTTCGTTCCAACGCTGCCCAAGTGAGTTGGCCGTGAAAGGCGCGCGCGAGAGTTACAAAACAAAAACTGAAACATAATGAGAAGACAATGTAAAGGGTTATGATCGGAAATGGGTTCTGAAAGACTGATTTGAAATCCGTGGCGCTTCCGGAGCGTAACACAAACGACTTTGCCGCAGCTGAGACGCGAAACTTTTCCATTATGTCCGGTTGCGTTGTAACTTTCATTGTTTTAGGTACTTTAATTGCTTGTATATACGTAAATATGGCATATACAAGCAATTAAAGTGAAATCGTTATTTACTTTACTAATAATTGAGATTGATTTTTTCTGTATACACTTACAATTCGTCTAATTCTTGCTTTCTTTAATTGTACTTCTTGTCAATTTTATTAAATTCATGTTTTAACTGTCTCATTTCATTTCTAATCTTATTTTTATAATTTTATTCATTTATTCATTCATTCATTTCAGTTCAATGATGTATATTACGTATAATACAATTTCCTATGTTTGAGCGGTTGAGTTTTACGATGTCAAGTTACATCTAATACAGGCTAAGTTAATTAAACTATCAAATGTTGCTTATGTGTATAAAATCGCAGTTTGTTGTTTTTATTGCATGAATGCAATCTCTTTTAGATGTTAATGTCGTAATCAAAATATGCTTTCCGTACGATTTGTGCTGTTTTTTGTTTTTGTTCGACAACATACCACTCCATCAAAAGTTTCTGCTGTATTGAGGCCAAACTTTGAAGTAGAGCAGGGCAGGGCTGGGCAGAACAGCAGCATAACCCATGGGCCATGCTCCATCATAATATGATACGCGGCTGCGCACCACAGCGTCGCTTCCGGTTGCTGCTTTGCCGAGTCGTGCCGAGAACGCTTGTGTACGGAGCGATTTAAACGGCAACGGTGTGGCAAGATCGCACACAAACAGGCAGCGCTACGAGAGGGATGAGCAGGAATACCTGTGCCGGCAGGATATCGGGCACCGGAAGGAACAAGATATTTATTCTCACTCCGTCCGTCTGCTGGCACACCGGTGATGTATGCAGAATGTAACCTCATGTTAGCTGGGTTTCGGGGAACCCAGCAAGGGAAAAACATACAGGAACCTTTCGCATGAATAACGCGGCTTAACAGTGTGCGAACTGCGAACAAGGGAGAGCGCAAAAACCCCTGTTTCTACGAATCCTGCTTAGTGGCTTACAACTGCTCAAACAAAACGGACCGTTTGTAAGGTTTCCTTAAATAAAAAAAGCCTTCCGAATGTATCGCACTGGTTCTTGAAAATGAAACGGGATCAAAGAAAAGTTCACTAGCATTTGGTTGTGAGCGGCGTAAACACATCACTACTCCATAAGCTGACTGGAAATGGTAATTAAAAAAAATGTTACAATCACAAATATAGCTTGTTACCTTCTCATAACTTCTTTGTTTTTACGAAAACCTTTTAAAAATTGTATACTTAATTTTACATTTAATTGTTCAAAAATATTTTAGATTGTGGATCAAGAACCTTTATCACCTTTATCATAAAACTAACACATAAAAAATTATTTAAAAACAACATCTCATAATCGGAAGGTGTTGCTACTTTTCTGTCACGGATTGTAACAAGTTCATGTAATGAGTGAGGCTTTAAAACAAACAGAAAAATGCAAACGTATCTTTTTCATTATTTTATCAAAGATTAATGGATTATTGTGTTTAAATATAACGTTTTCGATCGATACAATACGTTTTCTTATATCCAACCATCTACAAAATCTGTTTTTAGAAAAGATCAAAATTTTCAAGGCTTGTCAATTTTTTTTACCAAACTAAACTTAAATTTATAAAATTATTCTGATGTATAATGTATAAGAAAATTTACGAAACAAAAACTCCAATTTGACAATTTTGTATGATATCAAAGCAAGATAAAACGAGTTTCTTGACCGTTACACGCTTTCGAACTATCAGTGATTATACTACGTTATTTGTTTCATCTTCAAATCCAAACACATAAAAAATCTACAATCTAAAAAAATGCAATAAAATTCGTGCACCAAAAATGGTCCCCATGCCCCGAAAAGGCTTATAGCTACCATTTACTCACGCACTAGTACAAGCGCTTTTCAGCTAGTATGCTTGTTTTCCCCCCAAGTGTTTGCGCTGTGTTGTGTGCCAAAAGCATTATGATGTTTGCAATCGACCGGCAGTAAGCGCACCTTCTCCCTTTGCTACTTCGGCTAAATCCTGGGCCATGCTAGTAACGTTCCCTACCGGCAGGTGTTATTGATTTTTCCTCCCCATTTCGTGTGTCGTGTGTAAATTCACATTCCGGGTTTTTACATTATTTTTGCCGACAGCATTTCATCGAGACACGCAATCGCCTCTGACTTCAACCAGCGCCATCCAATCAACTCCCGTCGATCGACACCGGGCGTGCTTGGGAGTGTAAACGCTTGTGCACCTTCTGCCCTCCCGAGGGACATGTCTTTCGTGAGCGACGAAACACGATGCATTTTAGGAGATTGACAAGTACCATGCGTCTCCATATTGATTTTAGGAAAAGGATTCACATCAAATGAAAGACACGTTTGAAGAAGAATGGGAGCATGGTTTAAAAAAAGTATTTAAATGTATAAAGCTTGTCTGCTTACTGAATGGTTAACCACGTACCAATTCAAACAAAGCCATCAACACTAAAAGCACCTAGTCAGCACGATTAGGCTGACTGATTTTGCTATTCAAGAGAAGCTTCGGTTTTGTTGCTCATTCGCATTAATTACTGTAAAAGAATAAGGGCATTGATTTTACAAATACATTTTGGTAAAGAAAACCTAAAATTTGCTTTATGAACCATTGCACGAAAGGAATGGAATTATATTATTTATCATATTATTTATATCTTTGTTGTTTCTCTGACATTTTTTCTTTGGTAAAATTTCAGAAAATACCCAACTCAACTTTACTTAGCATTGAATGATCTTTCTGTGTCAGTTACTGTAGTATTTTCCGTATAAAAATTACACTAAATAATTTCTAGATATTTTACCTCCCTGGAGTTCATGTTTTATTTTAAACACCAAACCCTATGCTTATTAGTCTCCTTCATCAACAATCATTGTTATCTATCGTTTCCATTTATTGCTACGCAAATACTTACTAACTGTGCAAAATATATTGAAAAGTAAAACAACACGAAAAATTATTTATTGCCAATATCCTTCTATCCAATGTAGACTCCCCCACCCTTTTGGCTGCTCTTCCTTTCTATATCCCGTCCCGTCGTTTACGTGTTCGTCCTTTTTCCTTTTTCCTTTCAGGTGATCCTACAGGTGATCTGTTTCCTCTTTGCCTTATCGTGATCATTTTCCTTTGCTTATCCTCCTTATTTCTTTCCTTATTATATAATGGTTACTTTGTATTTTGTATAATCTGTTCCATAGCCCCTGAGGCAAGCACGAAAATAATAAACAAAATGAAAAACAAAACACATCGTCTTCTTAGTTCATTTGTAAATAACCACAAGTAGTCAACGCTTGCTAAAATTCCAGCACGTTCCAACGCATAATAGGAAGCATTCGGTAGACACTACACTAGTCATTTGATGCTGGTTTTTCTAAAGAAAAAGATTCCCGATAGCCCACGTGGCCATACTTTCCCGGAAAAAAGAGTTCCCCACCCCGCACAGCCGAAACTGCATCTCACAGCAAATGAGCTTAAATAATACAATGAAATAAAAATCCGCGGAACGGGAGAGGTTTAAAATGCTATGAAAAAAACACCAACCCATCGTAACCGTACCGACCGTCCTCACCTTTGCTGACCTTCCACGATGTCGACACCGGTGTCCAGCGACGCTCCGGACACTTGGTGAAATATAATCATCAGATAATTAATGCCTGTGACGCGATCGCCTTTAAAGAATGCTTGTGTAACCGCTCGCAATTAGCACCGCACCCGAGCTGCATGGAGGGTGGGAGGGTACTTTGGTCCGCTGCTGACACGATGCCATCAGCACTTGATTCATACGTGCAGGCTGGATCTTCATCTTACCCAGCGCGAATCGACAGAAGCAAACGGGCTAAATAAAACAAGCTCGAACCGTCCGCGTCCACACACCACCGATGGGTGCAGCATGCGTCTTCACGAGTCAGCACTAATTAGTCAGGACGGGTCATGTCCCACTCTCCCATCACTCTTCTCCCCATCTTGGGCTGGGTGAGATCACATTATGCAACGGCGTTTGATTACGAGCCGGCCGTGGCGAGCTCGGGTCCAATCGAAATGCAATCTCAAGTATTTATTATTATTGCAAAATGAAAAACGAAAAGCCGCTGCGTTGCAGCCACGGTGGCGATATTTGTGGACACGACCCGTTTCTCGTCGCCGACGGTGGGTGCATTATTTTGCATTTATTTTATTTATATCACCATTCGACACTGTCGATTAGAGACAGAGGGAAGGATTGGAAGGAGGAAGATTGAGAGAGGATGAGGTAAAACCGTTTCTAACACTTTCCACCTCGCTTTTGTGGATGAACGTAAACAATGATGTGTGGAGCAGAAAATGTGCACCCTCGTTCACAACCCCCGAAAAACACCGGCATTTCCGTCAACAACCGAGCCCGCACATACACATCTCCAGCTCGTGCTGTGGTCGGTGCGTTTTTTGACGTCAGCACGTAACGGTTGCATTCCCGATTCGCAGATACGGTGCATCGATTGCGCACGGCGTGCACTTTTCCCCGGCGCATGTGGGATGCAGGGGTTTTTCGCTTTGCTTCGATCTCGCGTAAACAGACGGTGGTGCGGTGGGCATGATGCATTTCGCACGAATCGATGCAAACTGGCACGCAAACACAAACACACTCACACACTATGTGTGGTGGTGCTATCTGGGTGGGTAAGGTAAGGTAAGCGATCGAGCGAAATCGAGAGATGAAGCATTGCATCATCGGTTGAGGTTTTGCATTTGCAAGCAGGGTCTGTAAACAGCTGGAGAAGTAAATTGTATTATACATTATATAATTCTGAGCTCATACATGATAATGACAAAGAATGTTAGGAATTTGCAGTAGATGGTTCGAGCTGGCACCTGAAAGCAAATTGAATCAACTTTCAAAAACGCTCATGCGAATGAAATATTATTTAAACAAGAAATGAAAACGAAAATATCACATTTAACAACACAGCAGTAGAAGTAGAAAAAGTATTTAACATCACTCGGTGACTAGCCATTGCCAAAATATAGTGAAATGTCAGTTTAATCGAAAAACGCGTTTTTTCAATATTTTTAAATTATTTATGTGTTCGTAACCAGAATTAGAATTTGCACTAGTATTAGTAGCAATCAATTCTGTAAAATTCCGAGTCCGAAAAGCCATGCCTTAACAAAAGCATGGCTTGTGTTATTTGAAAGGTCAAAAGTTATGGAAATTATTTAACCCATTAAATTCCCGTGACAATGTTTATATTGGTTCGTTCAAAAGTCTAGTCTGATTAATTTAAAGTTTCTTTAAGAAATCGGTTCGGCACCGGGTAAATGTAATCTTCTGTATCCATGTTGTCTTTTGCATTGGTTAATATATCTTTTTTGTAGTTGTGCAGGTGAAAATTGCAGAAAATTTCATAAATGATCTAAATAAATCCCATTAAATTATCCCGGTTCTTGAGTGCTTGTGTGCTTTAAAACATAACTATTATATTCTGTTTGCATGCCGAGGCCCTCTTCGTAAATCTCAACTAACGATGTCACGATGAATTTTAAGCCTATCAGAGTCAGTCAGGGTTATATGACACCAACAACAATGAAAAAACTTATAATTTGTCTTAATTTTAATATTTGTCTTCAAAGACTCAGATCCAAAATTATACGACAATTGAAACAATGTTTTAAGCATGATCGAAAGAAAGCAGGATTGGTTCACACTCTTTGCTTATTTAATTATAAATAAATCATATGAATACTGAAAAACGTCGGTCCATGTGCACCAAAAGTTATTCCCTGCCAGATCCACTCGCAGTCAAACCATTCCCTAAATAGCAACGGCTTCATTATTGAACGCTATCGACTCAAACTAAAGACTAGCTCGTATTACACTAGGCGTGATTCTGCTCCACATCTCAATGGAAGGCAGCGAATGTGCTTACCTCAGTCCCGCCGCATCCCGTCCCATTCCCGCAGGCAGCAACAGCAGCAGCCGAGAGTTAAGAACAATTTAAGCTTAATAGGCAACAAGTCCCTCAAGGTTCTCCACCAAACGTTCCCGTTGCCGTTGGCACCCGTTTGCATCTTTTTACTGATCACCAAACCGACTCGAGCCGAGCCGGGCCGGGCCGGGCGAGATCGAATTCCGATACGCACTCGGCCTGGCGGAACTGACGCAGCGGAATGTGGTATGCGACCCTCCTGGGAGGACGAGAGTGCAGAAGGGAGGAGCAGGTGGTACGGGTGATGGTATGTGTTAGAGATTGCTGCTGGCGATGAATGCGCTGCTGCTGCAACGGGGTTGGGATGGTCTCGACTCGGCACGAACTATGAGGGGCCATGTGTTAAAGGTCACGCAACGACGGTCGCAAGTTTGAATAGCTCACGCTGCAGGCGCGCTTCCCAACCATATGCAACGCCTTCGATTGGATGCCGATGGATTGCGTCAATAGAGTGATATCATAAGCCGTTCACACAAAATGGGAACGGTTAGTCATTATTAAATCAATTAGGTAAAATATTGATTTACAGATTGTACGTCTTCGTCATCATATTATGTGTTTTGAGATTTTATGTTATGGAAGTTACTCATCTTATTGCTATAAAACACCCGAAATTGAAGTCCTACAACCATCGCTCAAATGAAGCCATTTCCGGACGAAAGCGATTCATAATTTCCGCTTTTCATCGTTTCACTGAATTCATTCCCTCACTGCTGACTCAACGTCCATTCCTTCGCCCTCTTCCGACCTATTCCCGTTGATAAATTTCACAATCACCAAAGGTCAACGAACCGGATAATATTTCGCGCACACACGGCCGCTACTACGCGTTTTTCTTATTCAGTCATTTTCCCTTGCTCTCTCTCTCTCTCTTTCTCTGCGCAGGCCTTTTCTGTCAGTGCGTTGAAGCGTGTGCGGCAATATGTCTTATTTTAATTGTTGTTCCGTACTTCTCGTGGCAAACGCAAACGCGCTCGTATCCCAAACCCGACGCTCTGGCCTGCCGTCGACCGTCCTTGTGAGGGATCCCGATCCCTCGGCACCACCATCGTCTCCACCAACCGTCGAGTGACTCGCGTACAGTAACTTATCTAAAATTAAACCCTACTCCGAGGCATTATGAGCCGCGCGCAAATATTCTTATCTATTCTAACGAACAACTAATGAGTGCCTCCCAGCCAACCCGGGCCGGGCCTTCCCGCCGGTCGGGTTCCGCTTTACCCCATCCTGCTGACGGGTACAGGCACTGTACAAACAGAGCGACTTACACAGTCTGCTGCTGTTTGCGATCGTGAAGCACGATTCATACGCAACAGTGCAGGGCGTGATTTATGTAACATTTCGTAAAAGAAAACGTAAACAAAAATATACTAGTATTGCGTTTGTTTGTACGCATTTTTATTCACTATTTTATTTTGTTATTAACTAAACGATAGATAAACGGTAAAAAATAAATAGTACAGAAAATAAATGAATATATAAGCTCTTAAATTATAGTATCGTTAAATATTATTGATAAATCGATCTGTGGACATCATGCGAACATAGCATTTTAAATGCACTACAATAAAGTTTTAAAACAATGCACCTTTGTTTAAAAAAATCCTTCATTTGATGCTAGATTTCAATTTAAATTTGTCATGAATTAAAATTAACCGAAAAACATGCGTATGATAAAATACTTAGCTTGTGAAATAATAATTCTTTAGCATAAAATGGTATTTTTAATGATAGTATGTTAGGTTTTTGTTACTACACGTAGATCGGCTATAACAATCCGCATCATAGTTATTCATCCATATTTTTCAATGAATTGCAAATATCGATGATTTTTATTTCGATTTCAACGAAACGAACATTCGTAGTGTTTTGTTTCGTTTGTGTTAAGTTTCGTTTGAATGTTTTTTTTTTATTTTTTAAAAGTGCATTCAAGGAGTTCAAGCAATTTAAGTGGCTATAAATACAGATTTTTGTTAGATATTTAAGATATTTAAGATTATATTTTTTAAATTCAAGATGGTTATTCCATACCAATAGCATATGCGAAATTACATGATTTTGTCAGAAATTATGGCCACTCACCCCTCACAGTGATCTGAGAATCCACCCAATTTGGAAGTTTAGAGGGAAATGTTTCATAATCATAGAAACTTATAATAAATAAAAATTGTAAATAAGTTAATGTACTGAAATAAACAACTCTATTTGAAGTGTTTGTATTTATTGAGCTTTTTAGTCTGTAGGATCTAAGACACCGTAATTATATTCAAATTAAATTGCAACTAAACATTTGTCAAACACTGTACCTTCCCACCTTCCTGGGTATCCTTATGATAAATCGGTGTTTTTTTTAATCCGATGCTAATGTAGCGCAAAATTTAATATTTTCGACCTATGACTAGATGATGAAAGTAAATGAGATGATGCTGAAATGATAAGATGATAAAGTGTCTATTTCACATTCATTTACATTTGTATTATTTTCTATCTCGAATTCCCGTACCTCTGAACGTAACATAATGAAGACTTTCAAATTTCAGGCACTCTGGCGAGCGAAATTGGACATAATTGACTACCCGAACACTCGAATAAACATTTAAAAACATTTGTTTTTGTTATTGAACCACATAAATGATCGCAAACACATTCACGATCGTTGCATCGAATAGAACTCCAAACGAACGAATTCCGCAACGAGAGCACCGGAATGAGTTATTAACCTCGGTGTGCACAATTTAAAGGGGCGTACAAAGCAACGTGAGTCTGCGCGCGGCTCTAGCTCGCTTGCAAGCATAAAACAACCGCGTAGTTGGTCAATCGAAAGCGCACAGGAAAACGGACACGCAGCCGCAACCACTTTCCATCCCCAAAGCCCCGGGGGTCGTTGCCTAAGAACGGGGTGGCTCCACACCGCGATAAGGAGCGAGCGGAAGGCGTAAAGGGTTGGACAGAAAGGCGGCGGCTACACACGACGTCTTCCCTCTCGCGCTCACTCCCGCTCGCTCGCGATAAGCTATTGAACAGTGGTGTGAAGAAGAAGGCACCATCTAAGTCAACGGCGACCGGCGAGCACAAACCGTGTTTAGTTTGACCTAATTTTGAAACCACCGCGTCGGATGAGGGGTACGCCAGCGTTCGCGTTTGGGGTGTTTGGGGTGTTTGGGGTTTACTTGCTGTGACCCGCGCGTCGTCGTATCTCCGATGGCCGACCTAAGGCATTAGCCGTAAAACACACCAACACGCACGGGACCAAATTGTACGCAATCGAGCGTTGTTTACGGTGTGAAGCTTCGAATGAATGCTGATTGGCCAGCGGAATGGAAGAAGCATCTTACCAAGAAGAAGCAAGTGGAACGAAAATTTCGTTACGACTAAAGTAAACTTACAAAATTGTTGAAAAGTGTGTGTTTTAAAGGTTTATAAATATATGTTTAATCGAGAAAAAAAATCGTTAGTACAATTTTAAGACTTCAAAGTCTGACAAAAGTTAATTCGAAACATTCAAATAAAATCAAACTTTTTTTCAAACTAACACTAAAAAACCCACCTGCTAATGGCAACTAATTGACCGACTGTGTGGCCCGTAGCAGTTCCACCAAAAATCTCCCACCCCACACACACACACACACACACACTCACACACCCACATTGTCTTTGAAGATGGGGCTTATCAACTTCAACGGTTCGTCTCGGACGGATGATAGGCCGAAACGCACGGAATAATTTAATTTTCGACACCATGCTTTGGGCGATGAATTCAATCAACTGTTTCTAATGCACTCCACCGCGTGGCTTTCATCTCGCTACCGGTTTACGAGCTTAAACGTGAGGAAGATTGGGAGCTAAATGAACATTCAATTATATGTTTAAGATAAAGTTAAAACGCTTGTGTTTTTTTTTGTTCCATTTTTGATGCTTCGTTTGACTTATCTTCCTAGTGCAGCGGGGTTTTGTTATCAATTTCGGGGAAGCATACTTCTAAAACAATTCACTTCACTCTGTCGCTGGTCGTCACGTCGTTAACGACAAATTGTTCGCTCGTGTCTCGAGAAATCAACTTCCCGAATGAAAACGAAAGAGAGAACACTACCATCTTAGTTCGGCTGCTTCGTGTCGTGTCCGGAAAATATGATTTTATTTCCACCCACAGCACGATTGCTGTAATGGTGCAAATTTTATTACTAAACCTAGCGCCGACTGGGTCGCTGGAGGCAAAACGCGGTACAGAATCCGTTTGGGTGATGCTTCTTGTTTTCTTATTAATTCAAACCAACCGCGCGGGAAGCAGCAGATGGAGCGGAGAAAACGGAACAACGGTGGCAAAATAACGATATCTTGATCAAAATAGCACGCAAAAGGGGCAAATGACATTTTACGACCTGATGTGTCGGTAATAAACGGCTCCCGGCAACTTTGAAAGCTCTGTTCCGCGCTGCAAAACTCGCAATAAGATGGTTCCCATCATCACCGTGCTCATCAGCTGCGGGTATCTTCCAATTGTCGTAAAATCTGTCCCAACGCCAAATGACACCCTTTCCATTAAAGCGCATTGGTGTTAATGGGTTTATCTGGATGCGATTTGCGTGAAATTTTGCCACGCGGTGTTGCCACACGTGCCGGAACGAACAACATGGATGGAGGCAAGCCCCTTGCTCAAGTCAGGCAAAATATGAATAACGTTTCGGTTGAATCAATGTCAACACATTTACAACACGAGACTGTTTGTTCAGGTGTAGAACAAACAACTTGTCGGCTGTCATGAATGGCCTTATGGGTGGGAGGCGGATCCATTTTTCGCCACGGAATCCGGGTTCATAAATTTGATTCGCTTAAATAAATCTATAGACTCGAAAAGAAGAGGGCCGCTTCGAACTCGGGCACAATAATCGAAGCAACCGGCATCGAGGAGCAATTTCCAACTTTTCTTTCAATTTCGTTCGCGCCACCCAGGAAGGCGCCACCAGGAAGACAATAAATTTAAACACCCGAAAATTGTTTCAAATCTCTAATCGTAAAATTGTGTGGCCACCGCGCAACAAACAAAACTTTCCACGGATGGGCAACGGAATGGGGCTTTCGTCGGGTGCCAAAAACCGAAAACTGGGAAGCTATTTTTTTGCAGGTGAACTAAAATGGGAAAGTGATCTGAAACATTGTTGGTACAGCTTAGATGGAAACGGGCGGTTGTGGATGGAGTGGAGTTAAAAAAATCGGCCGAGAATGGATGCACTAAACGATTGGTTTTACAAACTAGTCGTCCGGTTGGCGTTTTGTTGATGTCGTTGGAAAATGTTTATTTAATGGTGAGGCTACGAAACCGAATCGCTTAGAACAGGCCAACAAATCAACAATCGTAGCCAGTGATGTAGCATGGAACAAAATAAAACATATGTTTAACATATTTTTTTATTTTTTTGTAAAATTTTTCGGAACGTTATTTCGCAATTCGGACTTTCGGATCGTTAATACTGATTGGTGATATTTTGTATGAAGAAAAAAATATTATGATGCAAATTTATTACAATTAAATCATAACAATACATGTACCCAATACCCCAAAAGTACAAAAAAAATACAGCAAATAATACAAAAGATACAAAAAACTTTCGTAAAAAAACAAAACTGGGGATTTCAGGATGAGAACACAAGTGTTTCACATAAGAAAACTATCCACAAACATGCGTCTGAGTACAACTGGTAATTAGTAACATAAAAGTTAATTTAGACCGAGAAAACTGAAAGTATTGTGTCTAATCTACTTCAAGTAATAACCAAAGTTCTAGTCATGTCTATCGTTTTAAGGGCTTACTAAACTGATTATGCCACTATAGCTGGTATCCTTATTAAGAGAAGACAGTCCGGATCCTAGTACCGGTCCTGTCATGTGAAAAACCCACACCATTAAAATTATGTCGAAAATAGAGTCATTTTCCACAAGCAACCACATGGCTATTATAACAAATAAAAGAAAATTATCACAATCTGTAACGACAAATAGATTGGAGAAGAAGTTCGCATTGTTTACATAAATTTAGCAATAAGAATCATAAAATGAGAGTTTGAAAACAATTTGCTTTATATCTCACTAAATCACAATATAAATACAGTATAGATGGGTAGGTGGGTAGGCCTTCTGTTCCATTGATAGTCACAATGAAATTCTATATTCAGCTAAGAACTTCTCCCAAAGATATCGCTATTGTTTTGTTTAAATATATAAACTAGCATTTCTGGACATAGAATATTGCTATTGGTGCCATAAAAGACAATATATCTGCCGAAAAAATGGATCAATGTTTTCGAATAAGTTCGTTTACGTAATATCGCGAAACAAATAAACCTTCGATAGTGCTAGAAATCCACACATGTTCAATTTCTATTCAGTACACCACTGTGCATGGCTCCCGATGTCAAAAGTAAAAAAATGTAGAAAACACTGTCTGAACTTCGGTTTTCCAACTGGCCTCTGTCCGCTAGCAACAATTTTCTGCCCCCTTCTGATATCATTTCCTTTCTTTCTCTGCTTTCGTGGAAAGACTATCATCCCTAGCAACGCTGGCGTACCACCACCACCACCACCACCCTGAATGACAAATGGCGACCGTACGTCGTTCATGGCTCATGGTTCATGAAAATTAGGTCACGCGTAGATTTGACCTACTTTTGGCGGTAGGCATACACCTACCAAACGGCACGCCAAGATTAGGGCAGCAAGCACGAGAACGAACGAGATAGGGCACGGGCGAGCGCAGAGCAAGCACGGGCCGAGCATGAGAAGAGCGATGGTGAAAACACACGCCCCAGAGAGCTTGAACACACTGAAGCTTTATTTAGCCGTCGCGCGCTTGTAAGCGATCGGACCCGCCGACGACGCTGACGACATGCAAACAAACGCTTCTTGAATTTGCTCGAACAATTTGACTGTGAAAATTAGATTGTGAGCGTTAAACCGTCATGGCGGCTTGCGGGATGTCAAAAAGTGCCGCCTGCTGTGTTTTTGATACGCTTAAATGAGGCACGCAAAAATGATAGGCACCGCAGCAACGTAGCCATCAACCACTACTACACCGTGCCGATAGTGGTAGCTGAAAGTTAAACAGCAAACACGTATAAACAACACCAAACGCTTATCATATCCGTAAGCCGTAGCGCAACTCATGGCCGCTACCCCGTTTTGCGTTTGGTTTTGGTTGGCTGTCTAAAGAAAGCTTAACCACCAACCCACCAACCCTGTCGGCGTGTCAAGTTTACCTATCCCACTACGCACACATGTTCGCCTTGCTAGTTGGTGACGAAAGGCATCTAATGGCGATGACACCACCTACGCACGGCTGACAACGGCAACGTTGCGACCGAAAACACTAAACACTAAACCCTGTGCCACAGTGTTTGTCATTTCGAAGCCGTTCAATGCCAAACTGACATGGCGGCCGAGGTTGAGGGTTGAAATCGAGCTTACGTGTACGTGTGAGCGGTGTTGTGAAACTCCCTTGCGGTTGGGGAAGTTGTAAAAAGTTGGTTCCCCTGAGTAAATGAGAAAAAATATTTTTTTTACACAATTGACATGTCATCCAGTGGGGATGAGAAAAATTAAGGTTAGGTTTCCATGCGACGTGTTTTTTTTTTTTTTTTGAAGAACGGTTTGAAATTATCTCCGCGTATCGTAATGAAACGACATTCAATAGCATTGTGGATTTGGTGAACAAAAAAGCACCAACACACTCGAATATGCTCGTTTAGAATAACGCACCATCGTTTCTGGGCATCTCGTAACCTCAAAGGGTACTCCTGTACTCTGCCGTTCTCGCTCCCCTGCCTACCCTGCAAAGTACGTTGACACGAATGCAGGCAGCGGGTGAGATGATCACATACACACTAGCAGACAAAAGCACACGCACCAGCCAGCGAGCATTGAAAACCATCCCGAAACCGTGCCGTGAACAACTCGCTCCGACGGCTTGCATGACGGAAACGAAATAATAAGCGATTAACCTAATTCGCTCCCGTGGCAACGGCCAAACGAACGGCAATGAAGAAGGGCTTGTTTGGAGCACGGCTAGGTGGACGAGCCAGCCCAAAGCAAAGCAGGCCCGGAGAGGACGGAACAGAGCGGAAGGTGAATTCGATTCGAATCGAGATTGTCACATCCCGCACGTTTGTATGGACGAGCAGACGAGCTGACGTTCACAACAATCCCATTGCCTTTAAATCTTAGTCCAAAACGCTACTACCGTGCTCTAGTAAACTGCGCTACTCAGCATGGCGCACTGCCCCGGTTCACAGCCTGTCAGCTGTTGTACGTTACTGTCGTAGTTTTGGTTCGACGGTTTTTTGACAGATGTACGCTGCTCCATTCGCCTGACAGCTCGATCCATTTTTCCACTTTTTGGTCCATGTAAATGTCTGTCGATTGACTCTTTATTTAGGGTAAATGCACCAATTGTTGTGCTAGCACCAATTGTTGTGCTATCGACGGGAAAATGGAAAATATGAGCAAACCAT
>KI915042.1:7277015-7319056 GCA_000473445.2 Anopheles farauti | reverse complement strand
TGATTGCATGGGTTTGTTCGTGTCTGATGTCTTGTTCGAGAGGTGCCAGAGCGCTGCCTTAACCAACTGCCCTTTGATCGAGAACTTTTTTTTCCCAACTGCTGAGAGTTGGGTTGTCCTAAATTGTGGGCGCGAAAAGGAAAACCTGAACGAAGAAAACGTGGTTGAATAACTGTACTGTGAGAGGAATAAAAAAGTAGCTACACGAGGTGAGGATGAGTTAGCCAAATTCAGCTAAAAAGTAGCTCATCACTTCACTCAATTTAAGTTCTAAGTTTGTCATTACTGTCATCGCAGCTGGTAGCTGTCAAGCAAGAGTGCCCGAAGCCCGAACAAATCACACAAAATCAATTAATACAACCGCCTGCTTTGTGTGTCAGCGCACCATCGCTTGACACACACCGGGCAGGACTTGCTTGACGAACAAAAAAAACAAAACTTTCCTGCGGCACTTGTCGTTAACCATCAGTATTAGAGGGGAAAAACATAGAAACACCACCATGATCGAGCTGTGGCTATTTTTCCTATGGAAAGCACACGCATTCCGATCAGCTTCGATCGACACAGGGACACCACGGACGCATTTTCCCCCTTGCAGCAGCTTCGAAAACCGGGTGTTGCCCGCCGAAGGGTGGTCCCTTCTCAATTAGGGTCATATGTCAAAAGTGCGTAAAGCGTGGTGTGAGCCCGATGTGGAAAAGTGATGGAGAAGTGAGAAAAAAAACACGGCACATACGGAACCGGGGGAGGGTGGAGGTGGGTTTGTTGGAATTTTCCGCCGTACCCTGGCAGCGGTTTCCACATCTGGTCAGCCTGGTGTTTCTGGCTGCCCGCCGTTTCCCTCTCCCGCCATGTGTTTCAAACAAAGAAAAACGACAAACGCGACGCGCACTACACTGTAGAGTAGAGGCTGCCAAGCAGCAAGCCGCACTACACACGTGCGTTTTCTCTATCTCCAGGAAAACGTTAACAAAAGTGGTGAGTGTCAGTGGGTACGGAACGTGCAAGGGGAGCAGGGTGGCGGAGAGGGAGAGAGTTGCTAGATAATAAACTCGTTTCTTCACTCGACGCACCGTCTCGCTCTCACACGCGCGCCATGCGTTCGCCATGTCACCATCTCGCTCGCACGGCCCACTAAACAAACTGAGCAGTTGAGCAGTTTAGTAGACCACCACACGATTTCAAAGAAGCACAGCAGCGCACTCTACGAAAGAAACTGCGTAAGAGGAGGCAGGGAGGAAAGAAACACGTGGTGCAGAGGGCGGGGGGGGGGGTGCTCCACGATTAGAAGCTTTGCAAGTGTGCGTGAGCCCGCCACATGGGCGCTGTCTCTGTCCACAGCGAAATATATTGATCCCGTGCCTGCTTCCCTTGTTCCCCCGCGCACAACGTTTTAACCTTTCTCTCTACCAGTATAAACGCTCCAACTAAATTACACTCGCATACACACTCCCTCTCTCACTCTCGCGCTCTTTCTCCACTGCCACACACACACACACACACACACACACACACACACTACTTTACGTCAAAACTGGAACGACGGCGACGCAGTGCGAGCAAGTTGAAAATACGGTCGTTTTTGTCATTTTGTGCGCGGTGGGGAGAGGCGAAGCGAGGGGCATTTTGAAATAAATAAGCGAAAATAGGTTGGCTTCTCGGGATGGACGCGTCCGGTTTGGTGTGCGAACGTTTCTCGTGTCGAACAAGGGGTGAGGAGGGGCTGGAGGGGAACACACTTACACACACGCGTGAACCACACAAACACACCACCAAAAGGCACACTTCGTGAAATATTGAGCACACTGCGACACGCGCGCGCTACTGCAGTGTTCGTATTGGGGGCTTTTGTCAGGAAGGTTTTTTTTCCCCTGAGTTTTTCTTTCGTTCCTTTCTTTCCGCAGCAAACACAACAGCACGCTCGAATTGATCGGGTTCGGATTTTCGTAGTCGTCTTGTCGCGGGAAAACGGAGTGTGCGTGCGTGTGTGTTTTCATCATTGGCATCGGTCGCGTTCCAGTGGTAGTCACCAACGGAGGCTCACGACGGAAACGTCGCTTTTCTTCACTCTGCGTCGCAACTAAGGGTTTTTTTAAAGCAGTTTGATATTTGTGCTTTCTCAGAACACACATTAGTAGTCAGAAAAATTGAATTTGAGTTTATTCGTGAAGCTGTCGAGCTATTCTCGTGTTTATTTCCTGATCAGAATAAGAGACAAGCTTATATTCGTGGCGAAAACAATGTCGCAGAGCGTTGCGTGAAATGTGGGTAATATAGTCAGGCAGTAGAGTTGTAACAAAGAAACCCAAAGAAAACGACCAAAAGTATAAAGACACGTGGAGTAGCCCGTTTGCCCGATACCCTCACTACACTCGACGGCAGCTGCAGCGTGTAGTAACAGTGGATACATGTGTTTTTTTGCGTCCGTACGTGCATTCGTGTGTGTATGTGTTTCGAAACGAATTACTTGGACCGAATCCTCAAAATCCTGCAATGTGTGAGAACAAATCACTAGTGCGAACCCCTGTGCACAGGAGCGAAAGAGAGAAAGACTTAAAGGATTTTTTTGCGCTGTTCCTTGTGTGATGTGCGTCCGTCGTGTGGAGCAAGTGTTGGAGCGCAGGTTGGTAAAGAAAAGAAGTAGAGAAGGAAGACAAAAAGTGCAAAGGAGTATTGCGTAAGAGGCGTAAGTAACGTAGAACACAACGTGCGAGCGTGTGCGCGCGTGCTCTTTGAATTTATTGCTTCTTTGGATGAATTGAATGTTCTCACCCACCCGCTTTATCCAATCTTTATTGCAACTGACTTTCGAAAATACGGTTGAACTCTTCAACATCTCTGAACGCGCCCGTAATGATAAATCTAGTTATGAAATCCAACTGTCTAATTATATTCCGCTTCGAAATTAATTTCTAACTTATTCATCAAATGGCAGCGGGTCATATACTGCAGTGTTTGTCTAAACGTGTGCAAGAACGAGAAGGAGCAATGGTAGCGAGAAGAGCGCGTTTTGCGTGGTAGTGTGTGGTGGAACGCCGTGTGCGCAACATGAAGTTTCGCGTTTGACACACATTTGCACTCCTCTTACTCTACTCCCCCTCCCCTACTCTTCCCTTTCTGTTAGTACCCACACTTACCCATACTATCGAACCCAAAATGTGTGGAGAGCGTTAAAACACGCGGAGAATAAAGGAAAAGATTTTTTTTGTGTGCTGGCCGTGCAGCAGGGTGTGTGCGCGCGCGCGCTATTTCATTTCACTACATGCTCACCACGACATTTGCACACGCACACACGCGGAAGCTTTGTGGCACAATTTTTTCCCGTTTTTTTTTGAGCACAAAGATTCGCTCGCGCAATTCGTGTTACTTATATCTCTTTCACTCCGTGTCTCCGTTCCGTTCCTCCCTCTTGCTAACCCATTTTTGAGCGTGTATTGAAATTCCAACACACACCACAGCAAGCGCACGAGTGTGTGAATAATGATGGGCCCCTCTCGCGCGCGCACCTCTCGGTGTGTTGGGCAGTTGATTTGTTAGTGGGTCACGAGGAAAGGAAGAGCGAGAGAGTGAGTGAGTGAGAGAGATGATGATTCGTTCAGACAGACGAAATCGCGCCACCATTCGTTCGGTGTGGTGGTGTTGGTGCTCCACACGCGCAGCAGCAGCAGCAGTAGCAGAAAAGCTGGGGTAGCGAGCGATGGCGGCCTCTCGCTCTAACTAACGCACACTCGCACACTGTCGCGCACGCAACCGTGTCGTGTCGTGTCGTAACCAGTCCCCGTGTGTGGTGGAGTCCCGCACCCGCAGTGGTCGTCGAGGCAGGCGGTCGAGTTTAGCTGCGCCACGATTTCGACGAATTTCATTTGTGCCTGACAAGTCGTGCGGATTGGACGTGTTCTTCTTCCCTTCTTCGGCCGGTGAGGAGTCGGCTCGGTGGCTCTGCTCTGCGGGCTAGGAAGCTGGCAGAGTTCCCTCAGTGAACAGTAGTAGTGTGGCTTGCGCGCTTTAACAAAAGGAGCATTTGAACAAGTGTGGAGGAACGAAAACTAGCTCGGATCACAATTCGATTGCACTGCAGCGCTACCTTCTTCAAGCTGTGTTCCAGTACAGAAATGTGCGTCGACTACGAAAAAACCACCAGCCAACAAGCAGCAAGCCTACTATAATCGCGTTAGTGAGTCCCCTTAGTGACGTGAATCTTAGAAACCACCGAAGAATATTCTCGAGAACACAGAGTGTGCATTTATTTGAACATTGGTGGCAAATGGAGTGAACTTTTTCGTTGGCCCCGCGTCCTCTAGCAGCCCAGCAGTATGCGGATATTTTTGACCAATACAACGCTGCCGCTTAACATTTCGCCTAGCAACACTAATGTTGGGAACGTTATTCTTCAAGTACCTCTCAAACACGCCAAATGGATGAGATGGAGGTGTAATACACCTCGCTATACACACATGTGTGGTGTGATGATGTGTTGGTTGGTTCATATCTGCACGCACCCGAGTCCGGATACTAATTTTAGAACCAGGAAAGATATTCAGTGCCTGAGCCGAAGAGTTGGGGCGAACACCACCCGGATTCATATTCATAACGACGAATCCATCAGTGAATATCTCGCTCGGGAAAGAGCGCCTCGTTCGAAATTGAAATCTTACACTTTTCGGAGTTGTACGAACACATCTGGTGACGTTTGCTCTGTTAGTGCGACCATCTGCATGACTCATCCTGTGTAAAAGGAGAGTTCCAGACAATTATCAGTCGTTTTTGTTCATGCTATCGAAGCAGTATGATTGTTTCACGAATTCTTCCCGCTTTTCTTTCTTGCTCGGTAAAAAACGCGATTGCGTCATCCATTTTTTGAAATCTCGTGCGTTCGTTGTTACGCTCTTACAATGGCCACGCATGTACTGTGTTGTTTGCTGGGTCTGGGGCAATTCGTTCTAGACTTCGTACCCCCGCGAATCGTAAATCCGCGCGCACACAAACACTTTTTGAGCCACTTTTATTACTTTAATCCGAGAGACCATACATCCCACATCTCTTCACCTCATTTCCGGTAGCAGAACAGTAGCAGCAGCTTTGGAAATGTGGAACCGAAAAGAAGCTCCCAGTAGTCCCGACGATCGCACGCGCGTACACTGACTTGTACACATTTGATTACTTCCGCCCCAATACAACCGCAGCACAACGGCACGCGGGACAAATGGTCGTGCCGCGAGCATACTGAACCGAGAGGAGACAGCCGCGCCACTCCCCGACACGTAAACGCCGTTTCCCGCGCAACTTCCTCCTCCCGTACATCGCCCGATAAGCCTGTGGGAGCGAGATTAAGGCTTGCTGGTTATCACGTTGAACGTAGTCAGTCTTTTTCTCTCTCCTATCGGTGCCACGGTGCTTCATCGTACGTGCTGTTTGTTCCTCCGGGGATGGTTAACCAACAACAAGTAGAAGAATCCAGGGCGCGATTATCATCGGTACAGCAGAGGGCCGTCGTCACCAACGAGGAGATTCTCTAAAACTCTGCGCGCGCGTTCGCTCGCTCGCCCTCTGCTTGGATCATGTGCGTTGTGCGTGCGCTTGTGTGTATCTGTGCGTGTGGTTATGTGTGTCTCAATGCAAACAAAAGCTTATTTTGGGGAGGGTGCGCGGAAGCGCTGCGCATGTGCGCTGCATGAGGATATTATCACCTTCCTTCCCCCTTCGAATGATGCTGCTGGGCCTGGGGGGAACATGAAATTGGAGAAAAGAACGTGAAGACCAGAAACATCCGCGACTGAGGAGGGGTAGGGGAGGGCGGTTCGAGGGGCGCTGTATATTATCTTTTGTAAATTGTTTCTTTAATTTAAATTTGTTTAATTTCTTTTCATCTGTCCAATTGTCGCGTAGCATTATTCCCGAGACACAATACGTTAGGATAGTTTTCTATTAGTTAAATAAACTTCCAAAACCATCTTCAGAGAGATCCTCCAAAAAGAACAATCCAAGCATTAAAATCTGCACTGTCTGTGCGCTATCGAGACACAGCGTTTGTGTAGCTTTTGCTCTCTGCCGCGTCTGTAATTCTTTTTTGTTCCTCTTTTTAATCGCTCTTCGTGTTGACCGACTGACTGACTAACTTACTCCACTGCTTTTGCACGTTCCCCTGTTGTTTGGCTTCCGCGAACGCACCAACAAGCATGTTGTGTCGAACAACCTCTTTTCGCCATCCGCGCAACGATCACGTTTGAGCGCGGTGAGCGCGAGCGAGCGAGATAGCGATGCATGAGATAGACGGTAAAATCTCCACCACCAGCACCATCACTGCTGTGTGACCTCGATCGTGCCGCGTTCCTCCACACTGCTTCAACGATGATGATGATGATGATGTGATCAAGCGGGTTGTATATTCCCTTCATCTTTCCTTCCATCTCACTCTCGCATGGATGAACTATACTCGTTCGCTCTCTCGCTCTAGTACACAGCAGCAGGCTGTGCGCTCGTTCGATATCTCGTTTGTTCAACAAAGCATTTGCGTGAGGAGAAGGGAAACGAAGGGAGATGGGGATGGGGAAGTAGGGTTCGGTGGTTTTTTTCGCTTTCGCGCACACTACTGCCTTTTGGCGGATGGGATTGGGTTGCCTCACCACACCCGCGTCCTCCTCCATCAGCGTTGTCGCTAAGTCGTTGTGTTGGTGTGCGAGCAGCGGGGAGCGAGAAAATAACAACTTGTAGATAATTAATACTCGCCGTAGCAGCCAAAGGTCTCCCCACCACCCGCGGACGTAAAGTAAGGGTTGTTTGATAGATTGTTGTGGAAGTGGTAGCGCGGGAGGGGGAGGGGGTTAAGTTTTTTCCCGCGTTCGGTGTTTCGCAAGTGTCTTTTTGAGTTTTGTTAGGTGAGAGGCAGGCGGCGCATCGAAAGGGGTTGGATGCGGGAAACACACCACAAACCTACTTTTCTGAGAAAAAAAAGATGATGAAACCTCGCTTTCCTCGCGTTTGCACTGCTCTCTTACTCTTTCACTCGCTCAACACAAACAAAACTCGCAACTTACCACGGCGAAAGGGAACCAACCAACGCTAATACAGTTTGCACGATGCTCTCGGGATTAGATTCGGACGTAGAAAGAACTTTATTGTTTGTGAAAATAAGGTCGAGTAATTATTGTATTCATTTTCATGTTGCACACAATTCTTCGTTTCAAAATAATTCCTTGAATTCAGCTGTAATCGAATGAGAAGTTTTGTTCAAACAATTTTAACGTTTTTAGAAAGTGTGAGTTTGTTCAGCTCACGTCCATGGCCTAACGCCAGCAAATTGCCTGCGCGAGGGGTCCTAAAAGCTGGTAATAAAAACATTCGTGCTGACCACACTGCAAACGGGTTTTGTTCAGTGGAAAACTACTAATAATAGCGCACGATCGTATCATGTTTTTGCTCGTAAAGCACACAGCACAAGACAACACACGCACACGCCTACTAACGATTGTAGACAAGTTCCGCCTTCTATTTGCGATATATCTCCCTAGAGGAGTGGGCAAAGCGATATCTCCGCTAAAGGGAAGCGGAAGAGAGAAGTGGTGACCCCAACGGTTTTCATAATAATGTGAGTTGTGCTTCCTCCTAATTACAATCTTCCTTTGTTCGGTTCCATTTGCGATGATATTAAATTGCCCTTTTTACGCCATTTTGCTATGCTTCTGTTTATTATGTTTCTGTTAACTTACTTAATTGAGGACCCAAATTGCAAACACAACAAAACACAGATGAAAACTAAGCAACGATAAGAATTCTATATTCCAAGAAAATGCAACAAAATCATCAGTCCTGCCTGCTTGTGCGGGCTGCCGTCAAGCAAGCCGAGTTCGTTATGTGGCAAACAGATTGTTATAATAGCGTGGAAAGAGCGAGAGTTACATGGAAGGGAAGGGAAGGGAAGAAACAGCGTTAGCAATTCAGCGGAAGACCTTGAACACACCAACCAAACGGTGCGATCTTAGCAGAGCAAAATAAAAAAGAACACAGTGTAGAATGTATCGTACTATACTACCAACACAAACGCAAAGTTGACTCTCGCCTTTTGCTTCTCTTTCACACCCATCGACACTTTGCAACGCGCCAAGCAAATTTATCACATTTGTGTTATGCATTTTACAAACCCTTCCGACAGTATAGAGGGACACGGACGCGGACAAATGAAACAGTCAGCAGTCGAGCTAAATAAACGAACATTAGGTGTACCGAATAACTCTAGCAAGGGGCCAAATAGAACGAACTTCACTTCAACACGCAGGAGGAAAAGAATGCGCTTGAAGATTACAGAAAATGCGTCACAAAAAAAATCTTCAAGCAATTTGGGAGATGCGACTAGTTATAAACAAAGTTTCTAGAGAAATTACACGAATTTCTCATAAATAAAAAAAATAATCAAAAATACGAATTGGTTAGAACAATACTTTTCCTCGCAAACGAGGTACAGCTCTAAGCAGCACCACAGCCTGCTATGCATGCGCACACGTTTCAAGGTTGGTCCCACAATAAATAGGAGTTTTTCATATCTCGCGGTGATGACGCGGTTTAGAGGCAGCCCTGCGATACGATCCCCCAGCGGACTATTTGCATCTGGCGGAAAGTTGAGCTCCGGGATCCGACCGAGCGGGGTTAGAATGGACATTCCACCCACAATGCATGATGAAAAAAAAAGATCAGAATCAGCGAGTGCTTTGCAAACAAAAAAATACTATTCTCTTATTGAGAGAGCGAGAAAGCTAACAAAAACCTGCTTTTTACTTCATCAGAAAAGCGCTTAGTTTTTTGCATTTTTAGGTCACGTTTTGCGGTCGGTTGCACAAGTTTTTGGTTGGTTCGCGGGGGGATGGAGAGGGGGGACGATCCGTGTGTGTGTGTTTTGTGCGGCGTACTGGAGATAAAGGTAGCGCCTTTACAACGATGACGATTGTACTTGAAACGTTGAACGATGGTATTTTTTCTTCTTCCAGTACTGTCCTGCAGGAAGACATACGAATCATACACGTTGAGGAATGAAAATCGACCCCCTCATACGGGCATTTTATCGTACAGCATCGAGCAACGAAAAGATGGAAGGGAGCAAACAACATTCACACACGCACTATGGAGTGACAAACATGTGGAAAACAGGGCATACAAGCTCCGCACGTCTGCGTTATCACCACCATATGCTTATTAGATAACGAAAGCTGTACTTTAGCAATGCAAGAAATGGATACACGGCAATTGCTTTTTAAGCGCGGACGAGGTTCACCGAGGCATAGTAGTTGTGACTTCAACAAAAAAGGGCTTTAGCGTACAAAAAAAAAAAAAACTAATCGTCGTAAAAAAAAGACAGAGCTTCTCTAGCGCTTGAAACGAGAAAGCAGCATTTATATAAAAGCATTGTGCAATCGGTAGCACTATTCTCTTTCTTTTTCTTTTCCCTGTCGCACCCCTGCGATATCGTTGGGTCCATCACTTTGTTGTGTGTGGGGTGTGTGATTAGATCAACGATGGCCTCTAATGCCACTGCCCCTCCTATGATGGTAGTGTTGGTATCTGTAGTTGGTCGTTTTCTCTTTTTGTGTGTTGTGTAAGTGTGTGTGTGTGTTTACGGTTTGCTCCAAACAATTTCAAACTCCAAAGGGGCAGAGCAACACACCCACCCCTACACCTCAGCCAACCCCTCGAAAACAACTTCCTCACGTCTTGGAGGAGAGGAAAAAAAGGTCGATGATGTGTATCTATCCGCCTCACACTCTTGTGGCCTACTTCTCGCGAACCCATTGCTGCTCGACAACGGTTTGGAGTCACAGACACCAACACACATAGAGCTGGGAGGAAGACCCACAATTAGGGGTTGCGCGTGGAGCTCGAGGGGTAGTTTTCTTTGTGGGAGTGCTTCGCGCTGCCTGCTGACCGTGCTGGGGAGATGGAGTTTGAAAGTTTGCCGTTAAATGATGCGAACATTCGATCACAAAACGCGAACGAAAAAGACCCGCCATTTTTTTTAAAGCCCCTAGCCCAAGGTGAATAGAGGATTGGGAAAGTATTTGGGTGCTTTGGATCATTAAAATAAGGAGGAAAATTAGAGTATGGAAAAAACATTTTTTCACGCGTTGAAAGTTACGTTATGTAATAAATTTCAGCGCTGTAAGAGATAAAATGGCTGAATGCGCAATGTTTAATAAAAAAAAAATCATCTATGTAGTTCGATATCTTTTACTTATTTGATTAGAACTCAACAGCTCCCAGTTATCAACCGAGTATTTCAAATTAGAAGCACAACAGCATGTAACAGGAATCGAACCGCAGCTTTGTGGGACGCATATGCTGCCTGTGTTGTTGGGCGACAAAGATCGAAACCTCCACCAGCGCCGACAAGCACAGGAGCATTACTAAAATGAGATAGCAACACCAGGAGCATTAGATGACGAAGGAGGAAGCAGGTGGAGAGGGGATACTGATTCAATCATGCGCAGTGATGTTGAGACCCCCTTTCCATCGCTTCCCGTGCCGTCGCCCGATGGAGGCATACCTCCCCACAGAACAGCAAAAGTGAAAGAAAAAATGGCCACCCAAACCGGTGGTGGTGGGTTGCTGCGTTTGTTGCCGCGCGCGACCATCTCTTTGTCTCTCCGCACTTCGCTTCCTAAGCACTTTTGGGGTGGTGATGTGGTGTGCGTAGCAACTAAGCCAACATAATGCGCTCTTCCACCTGTCCGCGTTGGCAGCACACAGGCAAACCAACGCAACATAAAAATTGTATTCCCCGCAGCTACCCCCAAATGCACGCACACACAAACAGACACACATGCTTCCATCGTTCCATAGTAAAACAGTTTTTCTTTTTTCACATATTTTTGGTTGTATTTTTTTGTTAATGCTGTTGGAAATGTTGCTCCATTCCTTGGCGGCGTTCGGCTTCGGCGCGTCTGAGAAGGAAAGATGATGTGATGCTAGTGTTGGTATCTTGGCCCTTGCTCTCTAAGCAGGAAGTGGGGCTTGATGTTTCAGCTTGATGTTTCAGCTTTCGACAAATGCGTGTGCGGAAGTAGCTCCTTTGTGCTGTTGGAAGTAAATATGATGACAAGGGTATCTTTCGCTTTGATGCGGTGGTAGAACGCTATAGACTGCACTTATTACGCGTGCTTTCAAGGAAAGGATGGAAAAGAGTTATCTGTTTCGCTGGAAAGTGAATTGTAAGAATTTATTTTTGTTGCTACCCTTTTATTAAGCGATATAAATTATAACGTCACGTTGATCATGAGCAATAAAGAAACAAATTACTACACACTTGTAATTTGGCATTTTAATAAGAATATAGGAATCCGAAACCTTTACAAAACTCTCAAAAGAACTGTAAAATTAAAAAAAAATATCGAAGAATTCATTTCATGTACGTTTAATAAAAGTAAAATGCTTTCAACCTATTTAGATGTTTTTTCTGAAAATAGTTCAGGGAACTTTCTTTATATTGTCAAATAAATGATTTCCTGAACAATTGCCACGTTTGCTCAAGCCGGCCTATAGTTCAATTGCGAAAATTTCTCTCCCCAGCTTAAATTGTCACTTTCCAGGCAGAGTTATTGGATGCATTCAATTAATTGTGTTGATTTGTGCCCATGAACAAAGTAGCCCATGATGTTAACGAATAATTTGAATCGTAAATATTATGTCAGTGTTTTTTTTAATACGACACTCACAACAAAACATTTCCATGGAAAACCTACAAGATGTAGTTTTCCATTACAGTATTTTGTTTTACTTTCCATTGCAAATAAATGTTCAAATCAATCAACTTATAAGCTGATGCGTAAAAACCAACCATATAATGCTCATGACCATTTATGTCACGCACCGTGATTATAAAACAATGTCCATAAACAAAGTGATCAACAAAAACAACAACAACGGCAGCTGCTGATGAACATCCAAACAGATGAAAATAGTTTGCCAAATTCTCACGTGTGCAGACAGCTGTCAGGCGCGACGCTGATAGATACGGAAAGACACGGGGCAAAATAATATGGTAGGAAGGCGACATTCGAGAGTGATGGAATTTTTGAATCTATTTCGGAATGTTTGCACTTTTCTGTGCCGCAAGCACGTACACGGCACGACCATTTGCACGATTGGGGCAGAAGACGATAGCACACTTCGCACAGAACAAATCCAGAACAGAAACGCCCCGTGTGGGATGGGTTCGAATATGGAGCATAATTGAAAATTCTTCCTCTAATGACCCACCGACCTCGTTTCAGTTTGCTTCCAGCTGGGGAAAAGGAATAAAAATACAGCGTTTTTTTTTGTTGCGGTGCAGATAACAATAACAACATTGCAATCGTTTTTAGCAGGTTTCATTTGAGCGAGCTGAGAAAAGCGTGACAGAATGGAAAATGGGGCAGAGTTGTTTTTCGGAGCGAATCGGGAATATTAACGAATTTGGATCACCCATCAGTTGTTTGGCATGATGTGTGCCAGCCGTAAGGTGGGATAATTTATCAAATCGATGGCATTTTCTGCTTGCGAAGGAAAACGGTAATGAAGAGAATACTCTTGTAGGGCTACGAAGTGATTAAAACATCCATTCAATTGTTTTCACCAATACATATTTCCAATTGATCTTTTACATACTTTATCTTCAAATTGTCAACAAATTCTCCATTCTATTTATAATAGATGTAAAATTTGTGTATGTTTTCACTTTCTTCCATATTCTATCACTATCTCTCTACAAACATGCACATATTTTTACAGTTTTTATGACGATGTTTAATACCTAACTCCAAAGACCAACAGTGATATGCATAAATATAATAACAATTTGATTGTATCAGTTCACTTCCTTGAAGCTCATCCACGTAAAAAAGTATAAAATATTGCTGGATGATTTGCCATAATTGTAAAATATGAAAATACAGCGTTTAAAGACGAATGCTAAAACTGTAGGAAAACATTTTCATTCCATAACCGTTCAAGTAAGAACCTTGAACAAAGCGGCACAGCTAGCCAATGACAAAGAAACCGAGAGAATCAATCTCTTACTGCACATACGAGCACATGAACGATACTATTCAGTATCGCCATTCGCCACATTGAACAGTTAGTAACCGCGCTGCCATGTGCCGATAGTAGTAGCTTCATTCCTATCCCCCGATACGCCCGCCTCTGCTAGTGAGGGTGCAGTATTGGTGCTGTGAATGTAGTTTGCTTCATTAGTGCTAAAAACAAAGCTACGAGAACGTGTGTGCGATGGCTGTATATTTCAATTTTTACCTCGCTCAAGGTGAAGCACGGCTTGTGCACTTGGTGCAGTAGTGTCGTTTACATATTATTTTTAAATTGCACTTGCTGCTTGTTAGTATATAGCTACACGCTCACCTCACCTCCTCCCCGCTTCTCATACCCCCTTTATCCGCAAATGCATCCCGTGTCATCGATCGGTATTAGAAGTGCGGGTGGAAAGGGATGGTGCCGAGGGGGCAAACGTTCACAGGTGCCCGAAGGGTCGAGCTGATCTGTGTGATGTGTTGGCAGCATCGTGAGACCGTCCTGTACTAACGCCACCCATCAACTTCAACGTCCAACAACCGATGGACGAGGCCAAGAGCTTTGATTTACGATTGTCGGCTTCCTACATAGATGAACCCTGCAGTGCGCATGGTGCAATGCGGGGGATGGGTGGCGAGGGTCTGCTCCACTTCCCGTTTCGTCCCATGCGGTGACCACTGGCTCGTGAATTGCGCAATGTACGGTACGAAGATTGGCATCTGGCGATTCCGTGTAATGTCACATGGTCGTCGATCAGCTCAGATTGTCATCAGCTGTGTGCTTCCTGCCTTACAATGTGTTTAGTTCACAAGCTGCGGACATTTTATCACTCCCTACTTATATGCATTTAACTCGATACAACCACAAAAAAAAATACAAAACACTATTTTGGTTAACAATAAAGTCCGACGCATCAACAAATCATAGAGACTCTGTACTTCATATTTAATTTGTTATTAAATTTGATCCGATCGGCTGCTTCTATGGAAATCAAATTTATCAAAGCCTCTCACCCTTTAGCGCACAGCATGCAGACATACATTTTAAACTAATCGAAGCATATATGGGGGAAGCACAAACGCAATAATCCACTCGTTTCATGGGCGAGTTTTGTCTGGTTTCGGCTCGGCCGTCATTGTATTGGAGGTAATTCGTATTTAGTAGCGATTTTGTGTGTATTTTTTTCAGGGAGCGTCCGTTGGTCGCATGATTGTGAAAACCCTGTTACATGGTTTTCAAGAACACACACAAACCACATTGAAAATAGAAGGTTTGAGCGGAATGCACACATGTTATTCATTTAACAGAATAGAATTGTGATAATAAAATTATTCAATGTCACTAGATTCGCTTTTCAGCAAGTTTCTTTTGTGCGTGTTCACTAGTCTCATTAGTGGTTTTATTCATTTTTAGTCTATAACAAATTTATAGTCGGTTTGCATAGTTTTGTTACATCGCAAAGTAATTTTGAATGTTACATGTAATTATGTAACTTTTTTCTAATTTGTTATTTATTTATGATTTTTTTTATGCTGTTCCATTATGAAATATTTCAAAATTAATTTTAACTGTAGAGTCGCAACTACTACTCCTAACTTCAGCGTTTTTACTGCGCAGATAGTGATCGAATAAAATAGAAGAATATAACTTGAGTCAACTATAACGTAAGTCAACCCTTCGTACTTAGGTATTACTTCTGACTCTAATACTCTATAATAGTCTAGTTTTCTGCAGAATTGCATAACAGTTTTGAATAAAAAATGTAAAACTCGAAGCATCAAAACCGTAATGTATCGGAGCATATCAATACAATTTTGAAATGCTAAAGTTATAAATAAGTAAGCTTGATAAAATAATACTACATAGTACATTATAATTTATACACAAACATATGTATCATAAATAAATGCACTACAAACTGCAAATATGCAAAATTTTATTTGAAAGCCACCGCAAAGAAAAAAACGTTCAGACAGTTTCACGGGAATTTTTATGTCAATTTCAGCATATTTATTACAGTTCATGAAAACAAATAAAGGTAAATTCTAAGAGAAATCTAAAATTAAAATAATATAAAAATAAGAATATAATCACTCTAATCGATGATACTTGCAGATCCTTGTATGATTCACTGCGAACAATTTTGAGTTTTTCGCTGCAAATATAATTTTACTTTAATTAAATTACTTTAATTTTAATAAACTTAAAAGTTAAAATCTTTAGTTGAATGGCGTAGAATCGCCTGCGCTTCTATTTAGAATTAGAAGTTCACCCCATCAGGGTGTCGTTTGGTCCACCCGGGGACATGGAAAAAACCCCACCCGGGAAAGCCAGTTTTGCCCATATTGGCACCATTCTCAACGGGAAACCCCTAATTTGATGCCTTTGCAATACATGGAATGGAGTAAAACACTGCAACACGACTGTGGTGTGCGTTGTGGGGATTCGCTCGCCATACGGATTTACTGTCCCGCAACGTTTGTGTTTGCGGGGTTCTTTTCGTGTGAGGGGCTTTGGCGAGGTATGAATTAATTCATTTGATGACAACATTTACCCACCTCGCCACGTTTTGCTTCCTCCCCGGGGCTCCCAAGCGCACACGAGCACGATCAGGTCATATGCTAATGTCAATCGACTGCTGCGTCCGAATGTGTGCGACGTCCGAACGGCTTGCGTGCCGACGAGAACGTCGTCCCATGTGTCCGTCCATCCTGCTCTGCGTCGGTCCCGCTGGTGGCCCCGTCCGTCGTCGACCATCGTCGTCGTGATCCCCGCTCCACTGCAATTACCACTCAGCGAAATGAACAGTTTAAAGCTTTATGTCCGTCATTTGCACGCCAGTGGGCGCACGGTTTTGCTGGTGTGTGGTATTGGAATTATTTGCACAAACACAGCGAGGAAAATAGAACCCCGCCATCCGAGTGGGTGGGTCTCGCTTTCACGGGTTAGCGAGGGGTGTTCGAGGCGAGGGTGATCACTACCGCCCTCTCCTCGAAAGGATTTACTTATGTGTGCAGGACACTCCGTGCGAGGAGGCGAAAAAAGTCCCTCCCACCCCCTTTCAAATGGTCCTTCCACAACTGCTGCGCTTGACAGTAGCCCACACAAACGTTGTCCATTTTCATCAGATCTGTGCATTTTATTTAGATTTTGACACATTATTTGCAGACTCGCCGATATCATCGCGCCTCGGGTGGGAAAGGACGAAGCGAATCGAGCCACGGGAGCCCGTCCCCGAACCTGGTGATGGTCAGTAAATGTCTTCAGCCTCGGAAAAACCGATATTAGCCCGCAGTGGAGCGTGAAATCATGCTGATGGGCCGCACGAGTCGGTAAAATTGTTTTCCACACGGGAACGGACAGAGAGGAACAAATGAACCAGTGCAGGTCGTTCAACTCGTAGCGAGCAAGGGGGAGGAAGGATCGATTGGGGGTGATTTTTTGACAGGTGTAATGTTGTTGTTTTAATCTGCATAAATAATAGTACTATCATTGGTTGGGAGTGGGTAATATGTGGCAATATTTGCGGTGATATACCATTTGTTTATCGATTTCTCAATTATTGCCGGTGTGTCCTTTATCAACTCTATTTTCATGCAGTTTGGTTTCTATCAAACCTGCTGTGTTTTGAATTATAACTAAGAAACAATCGTGAACGGTATATCACATAACTATATTTTTATTTAAATTAAAATAGCATTTTTATCATACATATTATTTTTACGATGATTAATTCTATAGACTTTTCTAATATTTATTTTCGTTTTTATCATAGATCACTATCGTTTCAAGCCTTAAGTTTTTTTTTAATTCAAGGAAGCAATAAATTTTGCTGTGAACAATCCTTATTTTTATTTATTTTAAGAAATAACGGCCTGGCCGTATTGCTTATAACTATACTTAAGACTAAACAATGATTACAAATGGGCATTTCCTCCAGCTGTGAACAATCCTATATTAAACACAATTTTGATTGTAATTGGTAATTGAGATAAATATCTCATGTGGAGAAAATCGAAAATCATCACTCATTCTTTGCAACCTTAAAAATTATTTATTAAATGTAACAGCATGACTTCAACACCATTGCATTACCGTAAATTTTTATTAGAAAAATCATCTCCGAAATATTAAACATTCCGTTTTGAGATACATAAACTTTTTTAGATGTTATTTAGACACTACACTTAATCATATTATTAAAAATTGAAAAAGGATTATTCATACCATCCAACTATCTCTGTTTCTTTTCCTATCCTTTAAAGTGATGCTTATGATTCCGCTGTAAGGATGCTGTTATTTGTGTTATTTAAATTAAATGACGTATGTGTATCTGACGTCCAATGAGAATATTATTAACTCATTAAAATACTCATCAATGCACATCAATTTAATCATCACATAATAACTTCATACTGCCTGTATAGCTTCAGGTAGGACATCACAAGTTTGTCTTCTTCTTTATCAATCGTTTAATAGATTTCATCCGTCAAGAATCTTTGGCATATTTAAGTACAAAGCGTGAAAGGAGACACAAGAGCAATAAGTACAGGAGTAGAACATGAAAAAGATCCATTCTCAAGGCTGCCTTCGCTAAAAATAAATTTAGTAGCATTTCTTGCAGTTATAATTTTAGGCATAGCTGTAAAAGAAGCGGTTAGAAAAAGAAAATAAAATAAAAATCATACGATAGATATTCCACCCTAGTTTAATATCATAATTAATAGAAACACTGAAAAATACTAAGCGTTGAGTTGTGCTCGGTAATAATTCACAATAAAACTGGTTTCGTATAATGTCGCTTTCCACCAACAATTATCTAATTCGGCAAACTTTCACCCCAAACCTTAAGATGTAATAATTAGAGCACGCGTTAATTAGGTTGCGAGGAAAAAACTGTTTCCCATTTTCGCGAAACAGCCGCGGGATTTTTTTTACGTTTCGCTGCGATGGATGTTTAATATACCATGCTTCGAACGTGATCGGAAATAAAATAAAATAACACAGACACGTTACGCTGGGCTCAAAAAGGTTGCCCAACAATGGCTCGATAAAAAAAGGTTCGTTTTGGGCCTTATGGTGGGTTTATGCTTTCGGTGCTATCCCCATCCATCCCCATTTGGGGATTCCATCGGAGTATCGATTTCGTACCTTCTAAGGATGGTTTTGCTGTTGGTTGTGTGTATGTGTATCTCCACCAAACAACCTTTTTACATCTGTGGTCCCATTAAAGCTAGATCGCCATTTTCACATAACTCATTAACGATCCGTTTTGTTTCGTCGACAGGACCATGCGCGCGGTTGATTTGGGGCGAATTCCGCATGGGAAGCCGCACGTAAAGCTGAGGCATAAATTCAGCGAAGAAAATGATCGACCAAAACGAGATACGAAAAAAAATGGGAGTCGCACGATATAAAAATAATAATTTTACCCACAAACAATCGTGCTGTTGTTGTGCGCCATCGGTTGAACGTGTTATGCCTTGATGCCGTACATCAGCAGCGTGGTAGGAAAGGGAACATATGCTTTGAGTATGAGTATGTTTGTCCGGTTTCAGGTGCAGTGTGGGGTAAAATAAATACATTTTGTTTAGAAAACTTTCACATCACACGCAATCGTTCACCCACTCCCCGTCGTGGGACAGAAACGACAACGAAAAACCACAAAACCACATATACGCAACTAACCTTTTTTCGCTCCACAACTCATTTCCAGGTTTGGGACCGTTGACCACCACGGTGCTGGTGGTAACCAGCAAGCACAATAGTGGTAAAAGCGCGGGAAACAACTCCAACACCCGCCATCGAAGGGATGGGATTGGAGGAATAAAAAACGAAGGTGAAAATGTTACGAGTCTCTCAAGTCCGACCCGCGCGGAGTGTGGCGTAATCTTGGGCCGGTGCGGTCCACGAGGCGGTGGAGTGCGCTTTTCGGAGGAAAGATGGCATGCAACGATGGTAGACCTTACGAAACCACGAGCACATCGGGCCGGAACGAGCCCGCGGATTGATGCGGGTCGGGGGACCGTTTTCGACATTTCTCGAAATATTAAATAAAAAATAGGCAGATAGTCGCTGCCGTGGACGTTAGACACCTGGAAATTGAGTTACGATACAACCGGTCCCGGTCGGTAAAGTAGGCATTGCCCAACAGCACACATGATGGTCGGGTTCGAAAACCTCGCGCCTACCGCCTTTTCAATAGTTACCAGTTTTGGATTCATGTTACGCGTCACGAAGGACAAACGAAAAATAACTCAACAGTCAAACATAATGTTAAATGAATATTGTAGCATAGTTGAACTTGCCTGTAACATTGTATCGAACTATCAATATAAGATCGTCCTCATAACTGAAAAAGCAGAACAACGTTTGAGCTTAGATTTAAGTAGATACTTCTTGATAATGCCTTTGCATACTTGATCTTTAACAATCTATGAATGTGTTGCGATTGCTTTCGTATACTTTCTAAATCTAAAAAAGAATTTAAAAACATCAAACACTTGTGGCATACCTTCGCCTGAGTAATACCGGTCGAGCAAATTAGTTATCTAAGTGGTGTGATATTAGTAAGCATGAGCAAGTGACTTGCTAATCTTTACAAGTGGTCAAAGCATAATCAAATTCATAAATTTAATACAGCGTTGCTATTGGTATTTTTAATCAAATTCTCCATTATAATTTAATTTACCGCGTCTTAAAACCCATGTTAATCTTTGAATTAACTTACTGATGTGACAATTCACTAAAAGCTTCGACATTCAATTGTTGAAAATTATTTAGAAAATGTTCGCGCAAGAAAGTCACCTTGATAAAAATTACTTTTAGTTTTACAAATCATAGTGTTGTCGATATTTTTTTTTTTGTTCGATACGGTTCGGCTAGCTAATCCATTTGTAGTCCAAATCCATCGGTCTAATCCTTTCTCGCATGTTTACACGCGCATTATTGATCACAAGAATTATTTTCATCCACCGCTTGCTCCGACGATATTCATGTCCATGGTCGGTTGACCGCATATTTTTTTTGTTGCTAGATTTTACTATCTCCCCAGGGAGGTCTACTAGATCCCCAACAGCTTGAGTGCTTCACAAGACGGTGAGCTCGCGTACGTCCTAGCGGCTAGCGTGTGCACGTTCCATTTTCCGCACCGTCGTGATTCGATTGAACCGAGCTGACAGTACAAACCTAGATTTTAAAATGCAGTTGCATAAATTACCTCCATCTTTGATTTTAGAGGGAGCGAGGCAGAAGGAAATCCCAGCCACAAAACGCTCACAAGGCGAGCACGAGTGTTCGTAAACGGGTCGGCCAATTGGTCGACGTCGTACGGACGGAAGTTCGGCAGCGGAAAAGGTACACTCGGAACGGAAGGACGGAAGGTACGACGTGCTTCAGCTGATGCTCCAAAGCGCATTGCATGTGCATGGTGTACACGCCGAGCGCTGTGCAGACCCATCGCAACCAACCACACTAGCGCAAAACGAAGTCCGGATTGCGGTGTTGGAGGGTTTGTTGGCAAAACGTTTCGTTGGTATTTATTTGGGTTAACGATTTGTTCATCTTTTCTTGCTAGGAAAACATCTGGTCGCCTGCTTCAAAGTGGCAAAGTGCAACATTGGCGCTACAACACCGATGGTACACTGATGATCAAACAAATGGTGTTCATTTTATTGCATTGCCACAAATATATTAAAACAGTTGTAATAAATGGTTCATGTAAGTCATGTAAGTAATACCACAATCCTTTCCGTTCATACTGTCTCCACGATTTATTTTCATATTTTTCAGTTTCAACTACAAATTCGTTCGCGACTGTGTGTAGCTGCTGTTGTTTGTGGGAAAGCGAACGAAACGATCGATCGGTGGGGGTAAAAACCGCATAGAAGATTAGAGCGACCGTTCTTTAATCGGCGAGGTGTAGAACCAGCAAAATCCCAATTCCCCAATCCCCGTTTCGTAGGGGCACAGAAACGAGGACGGGTTTTGTTGAAGCGGATGAGAAGTGTGCAGGCGCGAATGAACAGCCACAACCACAACGATGGCAGCGGAATAAAAGCTTCTCACTAACCTACTTTCGTTTGGGCATGAAAATGAGCTGTTGACCCACAAGCCGCCATGCTCTTGCAACCCCGCCACCGTTCAGCATGATGCTGCCACCAGTTTGGGAAGCAAAGAACCGGACGATGAATCGGGTGAATCGCTATGACGAGCGAGTGCTTGTGCGCGTTTGTGCTTTGCTACAATGGAAGATAATTATCCAAGCTGATACTTGAAACTCTCAAGCTGGAGATCAGTGGTTAGGCTGGGAAGAAAAAAAAACCCAGCCGCTCCATTCTTCTACCTTTTTCACCTATTTTACTGCCTTTGTTTGGTTTCAATAGCAAATGTCTCTAAATCTCCGCTGTAAAGTTAAAGTAAACTTTAATTAATTTCCAAGATTAAATTAAATCTCTCGTGCATTTCTTTGCCCAGCGGAACAAATGCTGGTTGCATATTTAAAACAACTTTATATCGCTGTATCAAAGCGGTTAACAAAACAAAAACAAGAAAAAACGCCTAAAGCAAGAACAAGGCACAGCCAAACGGTAACGAAAAGCGAATGGACAGGCCTTTTAAAATTAGTTATGAAATTGCATCCCGTTACCTCGCCCCTCCCTCGGGGGACGGTGGACGGTATGGAACGTTGCTCAGGTTTTTTCTTCACTTTCCATTTCCACGGGCGTCATTTTTGCGTAGGGGTTGCGAGCTCGCGAACTGGATTTTGGTGTTTTATGTATCGGTTTTAAATGCTTTGATGGCTGAAATTTCACATAGACCAAACGTACTGTTGTTGTTGTTGTTACAGTCCTCACCGTCACAACAACACTTGGCGAGCTTTTTTAGAGCAATCGACAGCAAATGTGCCTGCCGGTGTGGCTACAGAGCCACATGCTGACACATGCGGCGATGTCGATGACGATACACAGGTGATGGTAAATCCGCTAAAAATTTCGCATGGTGCTCGCCTGGTTTGCTTTGCCTTGACTGGGGATCGTTTTTCTGCTTTGTTTTACGAAATTCGGTCCATCAACATAATGCGCGATGTTTTCGTTCGCGGCCGTCGCCGCCGCGTGTATGTTTGCATTTCGCGCGAAGCATTTTCCTTTTCCTTCGTGTTCTAGTGACCGTTTATCCAATTAATAATGCACAGTGCTCCGGTGTGGCAGAAGCATTGGAGCAATGGGGAAATAGGTCTTTGTGTAAGTGTTTGTTTGAATTTTGGTGGTTTGCAACACATGTTTTATTGCTGTTACGTTCGTCGTTCTGTTATTTATGAATTCAGTTACGGCTTGCCGAGTTTGAAATTATCAAATTTTCATACTTTAAGTTGTACTTACATTTGCATGCATTTTTTTTTGACAAATGATCGAATGGCCAAACGCTAACACACCTCTAGTTTTAAGTTCCAATCTCATCTAAATTATAAATCCACCTAATGTTTGAACCTTTTGTTGACAATATTAAACGCAATTAATTTCATAGCGATAGATTGTTGGTAAAATAAAATTAATTTTAATCTTTGCAAAACATTGACTTCCATTATGGTGGTGTCCATCACTGTGATTAATTAAAAAGGAAAAAGAGATACACACAGATGCAGCATAAGAGTTTCGTACTAACTTTGCTTTCGCTATAGTCACCACCATCACAAGCACCAACAGGACTACTCAACGCTGTGCAGTGTTTATGTAAACCAATGGGGTAGTATTTTATGCGAATCGTGGTTTATCGTGCACGAGAAGACAGCACGCTGTCGCTACTTATGTAGGATTATTATGGTCACGTAGTGAGGTGTCACAGTTACCTGCGAAAGGAAAGTTCATCAAAGGAAAGGAGGTTGAACGATTCGCCACTACGGGCGGCATATTGGCTCGGGAGAAAGGTAGAAAAAAAAACACATCGCGTCACCGCACAACCGTCACTTTGGTGTGGAGAGAAAAAGAGAGTGTTGGCAAACGTATGTGGTTGTTTTTTTTATTTGTTTGTACTTTTGACACACCGCTTGCACCGGCCAGCGTGCAAAGCCAGCATCCAAACTTTCATTCGTCATGTTGTAATTTTAAAACATTGCCACAAAGTGAGGTAAGGGTATTTTTCTTCTAGGCCTTTCAGATGCATTCGCGTCTGGGCATTTGGTCAAGATCGATTGCCGAAGACAATATTATTAAAAAAAATAATTTATTGTCCCCATCATTCACTGTAACCAACGAGTTCAGTTATACAAGCCGTCACTTAATTCTGGTGTTATTTAGAAAAACCTGATTCTAGCGTCTGACCATAAAACATCGTCCATCGTCCACCCAGCCCACGCTCAGTCCGTGCCCTCGGTTTGACCTACATATGGTTTCCTCGATCAATCCCGACTGGTATCATTAATTGCACCACCGCTGCGTACTACTACTTCCCAACAGTGCTCCAACAGCAGTACTAATAATTTATCCCTCACCGATGGATTCAATCAAAATGCCCGTGCGCATATACGACGTTCGCTTAGAACCGCATCCTACGCATCCGGCACTCGAAAACTCGATGCAGCTCTAACAAAATGCGGTGGGTTGGTAGGGTCGTAAATAAATTACTAATATCGAACGGTTTGTGGCACAAGCTACGTACGTGGAATGAAATGTCCGGTGTGTAGCTTGTCTACATTGCCGTAAAGTTTGTGAGTAATAGACATGTGTTCTTGCTCTCGACAGCGTTTTATATGATGCATCAGTTTATATGATGCATAATTATACGCTTGTTTGTTCTTTGTAACAAATATCATAGAAAAGATTATTATTGGTTAGTTGATAACCTTGGCTAAGAAACTCTTTCGACTATAGGTGTGAAATAAACAAAATGAGCATTACAACGCGAGTAACACACCTTTTTCTTGCGTCCCCAAGCTGACGGTTGAAAGAAACGGATATTTATAAATACCTGAAGTATTCTTTGCTGCATGTTGTTGCCAACTTTCGAAAAACTGTTTTGATTGGATCGGATGTATAGGGGCGGATGTTTGTCGAATGGTTTCTTTATTCTCTGCAATATGTGTAAATGATGTGCGTAAACGCATGCATCATCTAACAAGTGAGGTTATGATACCAGTTTTCGACAAGACGAATGAAATACACAAATGTAAATTATTGATATTTCTTTTGGAAGTATGTTACAATTAATATTACTGGATGCAAAGCGCAATCTATGCTCTAGTTTTGGATGGTTTGTACAGCTTTACTCATTGATGCACACGTCGTTTTTGGGTTCAACTATCCTTTCTTAAAATGTTTGCTTCAAATGTAGTAGCAACATTTAGTCAGCAACAACAGCCATGTAGTGACTGCAACATTCTCTTAACCGGTTGACACATTCTCTCTACTGATTGCATTGTTCCTTTATATGACTCGAAACCCTGTATTGATTGCTAGGGAGAAGGCTCTAGGCTCATTACTGCACATTACAAGAGTATAAATATAAATTAAGGTAGTATTTTCAAATTCAAATCGTCAGATTCGTAAATTGGGATGCCAGATTTAAAAACTGTAAGTTTATCTGAAATTACTTATAATAATTAAAAATAAAATTGCATTAAATAGTAAGAATTTGGACAATTTTGCTTTAAATCCAAAATAAATCATGGCTACTTGATATTTTTAAGAGGTTAAAGATGCTCCTCTCAGATTTAAGGGAAAAGAATCAACGTTAAAAAATCAAGAAAAGTATAATTAGAACATGATGTTATGACTTTTCAATTGTATCATCTATTCGAAACTCGTCGTCTGGAAACATTACTCTAGTGTTCTGAATGAGGGGATGCAGATTCAATTTATCACAAATAAAATCCATCAAAGAGTTTATAAACATTATTTTAAACAAAAACTGATACGTGTTTTATTAACACCTAAGCATACAAGTCATCTTGCCCGTTAAAAGTAGCCGTCCCTAAATGACATGGATGAGCTTGCAATACAACCTGACAAATGAGTTTATATTTGGAGAGCATGATCAAACCAGCGATACGGTCACGGCAGTCATGGACTACTTTAATGAATATTAATTTTACTTCGATTGTACGTCATCGCTCGGTTCACTACCTACTGTAATATTACAGGTTCTG
The DNA here is from genome assembly GCA_000473445.2 of Anopheles farauti. Taxonomy (NCBI): domain Eukaryota; kingdom Metazoa; phylum Arthropoda; class Insecta; order Diptera; family Culicidae; genus Anopheles; species Anopheles farauti. The sequence continues at coordinate 7,293,870 of KI915042.1, read as the reverse complement.
AAACGTTCCGATCAAAGCATTTCTCACCAACGTTAATGTGCCGTGTGCCTGTTATCAAATGAGTCATGAATAATGCAACCATTACTTACCGATATTCGCTACTGAATTTTTAAGCTCGTGGAACAGATTTATCTGCACTGCCTTCGAAGAAGAACGGCGCAACTGCTGATCAACAGCTCGTAACGGCATTGATAAATCGTTACTATGCTCTAATGCTGTGCACATTAATTCAACACACAACGAATGGCTTAGGAGCATGATGCACCAAAACGAGCTGGAATTTATGTCCACGTTTTTTTTTAATTTGCATGGAAAATTTACACCGCTATTTTTTAAACATGAAACAGTAAGAAAAAAATAATTCCATTTTTGCAAATTACATGCAAATATTGAAAACAGCATAACCCATCTTATTGCAACTACCTTCGGAGAGAAATGAGGCAGCTGTGCTATGAATATTCAAATTCCGGGACATGAGAAGCAATCGCTTGACTTATAGTGTGTATTAAAAAGTAGTTAACTCTTCTGTTTTCCCGTTGGCTCATATTGTATCGTAAAGAAAATATAGCCCTTATTTAAATAAATAAAGTGATATTTATTGATTATTTGTTATTTGTAAAGCGTGACTCCTAGCCACGTCAAACATACGATCTTTACTTAACGGAATGTTAATTGATACAATTCATCGGTACGAATTCAGTCATGTGCGAAGCGCGCAGGAAATATCTGTATGACTCACACAATTGCGTGGAACTTCCCGGGTTTTATCGCTGACATATAGCTGAGACGTAGTATTTTTTTTTTCTAAAGGAGATGATTCCGACGCAAAAAATCACCAAACGAATGCGCTTTGTCCGTACCCGTCATCGTTCCCTTCCATCCAGGCAGTTGAATTGTGCATTGAGACGCAATTTTCGTAGTTTTCTTCCCTCCCAACCGCTGCAACCGATGGGCTAATCTAATACCCTCACAACAAAACTGGATTGCATCGAGATACGACGAAAGGAAACGACGTCAAATAATGGAAACGATGAAGGGATGCGAACGCGTTACACACGCAAACAAAGCGGCAGTGTTCGGCGATTTTCTTCGACGTTCTTTCATTAGGGGAGAAAGTCCTGGTAACTGCCAACGAATGCCTACTTGGGCAGGAGAAGATTACCCCTGCCTAATCGGTACGAATCCCCCTGTGCCTTCTGAGCGCATCTTGGCACACTTGGCACGTGCCGGTTCTTGCGAGCGAAGAGATTCTTGCTCATTCCTAGCAGGCTTGACCTACTGAACTAGTTCTTCCATTCTTCCGTCGGAATCCGTTTTTGCGCTGGAAGAAATGGCCGCGGGGAATGCAGGGAGCAAAGATGGATTGCACCATTGTGACTTCGGTGAGTGTCATTTAATCTTGGAAGAGCGCGTATGCACTCTGAAGGGGCCTTTTATCTTTTTCGTTTGTGTATTCCTGCAGATTTGAAAGAAGCAGAGAAAAATAAAATAAAAAATTGTTAAGGGATTTGTGCTTTATTTTATTACGTGCTGCTTTCTACATTTAGACAGCGGTTTATTTCGTTCAAAAAATCTTTCAAAATTCATTCCGTGAGGAGTTTTTTAAGGACATAAATGAGTTGTTTAACCACACACGGCCTATTAACTCCACGATTAGAGACCGCACTGTATTTCTGAATAACAAAAAGTAAGATAAGATTGTTTTTTTTTTATTTTAACTATTCTCGAAATAACACAGGAAAACTATAAAATACTTAATGTTTTTTACATCCTTTTTACGAAGCTGGGGACACAAAAGGATTACGACACCCGGCGGCCACGGTTCGTATTGTACCTTCGCGTCACATATGAGGCACACAATTGGCAAGTAACAAAAGCATGTGTTCCATCCATAAAGACAGTGTAATTGTCATCCTCAGGGAGTTCAGCACACAAAAAACAAAAATTACACAAAACAAGAACACTAAACGTAGCATTGTGCCACACATGTGAAACCATGCTCAATAATGTAAGCAATAAAATGGAATGAAATGGACGCCAACGAAGGCCAAATAGAAGGGAAAGCTCCGTTAAGCGGGGGAAAAGCTTGGGGAGCGTTAAATCACAATTGTCAGTGAGGACTGTGCAAGAATGTAGCATTTGACCTAGTTTGACGTTGGTTAATGTTTTATGCTGGCAATGCTTTGGTACCCATCTAGACAGCGTTTGGCTACGACAGTGACCGATGGAGAGGGTATTTGATATGTATCGCTGGCCAGAATTAAAAGCATTTCCAAAATTACACTTGTTACCAACCTCACAAGCTGCTATCTAAAGTAAGGAACCATTTTAGGACACTATGATCTAAACGCGAATGTGAATTGGATGGTGAGATTATTCAGGAAAGAATTTTTACTGAAACATTACAAAGCTTTGTAGGGGTAGAATATCCTTATTGACTATATGGTTAACACTTTTTCCGAGTTTAATAGCTTCTAGTACAACTTTTCGGTATTGGATCAGCAAAACACATGCGTAGATTTAAGTGCAATATTTTCAAGAATTGGAACAAAAAAAATTAACTAATCATTATTTATTTATTATACATAGGTATATTGAAATATGAGATCAACAATACACTACAATATTAGAGCAAAGTGACAAAAAATAAAGAAAACTAAGAACGTCATGTTCAGACATTTAAAACTGTATGGATCCGATCCACTTTTAAAACATTTAATAAATATATAAAACAGGAAATATGAATTATTATATGTGCCTGTATGTGACGTTATAACAACATAATAATATAGAATATGTTACATCGCTTCGTAAAACACTATTTCTATTTCTTGAAGCTTTCCTTGTATTACAAAAAAAAACAAGTTCCCGTATACTTATGTCACGGCCTGTTCCGTGATAACGGGATTAAATGTTGATTTTTTAAACATTCAGAATCACATCACAATTATCATAAGGAAAGAAAGGGGATTAATTGGAGTGCTCAAACGTTTCAAAAGAAGTAGATTATTATTCCAAGCGATTTGCATACCTTGTTTGAAACTAATTTTATTTTCAATTTTTTTTCCTGCTTGTTATTTTGCAAATGTAAACACTATTTTGTTGACTGTTATACTGGCACTAAGCGAGAGTTTAAGAGAAAGTTTAGCTTTTGAGAAACTCTATTTGTACGATTTGTTATTTTATTCTGCGTTTAGGTTTCCAAAATTAAATTGTTTTCAATTATTTTAGTTTTTTACATTTCAGAACGGATAGCGCTCAAAAAAGGATGGTGTTATAGTTGCGCTACGAACTGTAGACTACTTCATATACATAAAGAGCATTAAAATCCTCGCTCGCAAAAGGGTACCTCCACACAGGAGGAAAGCATAAAACACCTGAAACTGTAATTCTCCTCTGGGCCATACATCACGCTCGGTGACAGGCGACGACATACGAAACGCGCACCAATCCTGTTACGCGAGTGTCTCCCCACGTTGGCTGCAATACCGTTTGGTGGAGCATGATCGAAAAAAAAGAACTTCTACCACAGACGGCAGCAGACTATCGGTCACCATGCCCGATTGTGTTTCATCGACCTCGTTGCCTAAATCGTTCACAAAACCGCATCGGAACGCCCGGCGCGGAATGCAACCACAGCGAATTTGGGAGTTTCCTTTTTCAATTAACCTTGACTGGTGGGTCGTCCGGGGGAGGAGGTGTTGTCATTTCAACTACATGAAACGGTATTTGTTAGCAATCAAAAAACAAAACAAATCATCACGAGTATAGCAGTAACCACTTTTATTCGCTCAAAGCATGTTCTGACTGTCTGACGAATATCTGAAGCGCACCCGATATAGATAAACATATCATTTTGTAGGATGGAAATAAAAAATCACGAGCGTAAATTTAAAGCTCCCGAAGTGAAACATCTTCCAGCCAATCATATCTGGTCCGGGAGCAAAGCCTACGGCCAAAAAAAACAGATAATAATAAAACCTTCAGGGAGATATTTCTTTTTCCCTTACTTTTGGTTTTGTAACACAGCGGGTCGCGGTTTCAAAGAGAGCAAGAACACACCTTTATTTGAAAGCTGCCGGCTCGGGGGCCACATATTTTTATGAGGGTTTTTTTGTGGGTTTCGTTCTCGTTCTCGACCGTTTTTTTATGCATACGTAAATACGCAACCCAAAAGCTAACCACAGAGAAATGTATGGAAAGCGACAAGGTTTCTTCGGAGCGCGTGTGTGTGTGCTGTTTTGTGTTGTCGCACACACCCCGAAAGGCATAAATTTTCATTTAAGTAATATGAGGCAAATTTTGGGAAGCATATATTTTTTTGTTTTTGTTGGCATGATATCCCGGCTGGTTTTTGTTCTGAGTAGTAAGCAAAAGGTGGTAAGCACAAGCAAAAAATTGGTCGCAGATAAATATTCATGTGACATAAATATTCATGCTGCACCGCAACTGTGCAGTTTTGCTCTAAAGGAGAGTGTTTTAATCTGATGTTTGCAAATAAAAGCTTGAGTAGCCAGAGAACTTCAAGAAAAACCTAGATAAAAAGGCAAACAAAGTACATTACTTGGTCAAAACAAGTATTTCAAAGTGCCCAATTACCGCTGCTTCGTTTTTCGATCGGCAACTGCACCGGCAGTGTGGTAGTCCATATAAATAAATACCTGTACAAAAAGGACCCTATGGCTATTATCCCCTGCCGGAGTCACCCTTCCTCACATTGCGTTGGAGTGTGTATGTATGTGTGCTTCAAGCCTACAAGCCACTCTCTTCCCCATACGGGCCTTCCGAAAGAAGGTCCTGCCGCGCAAGACCAAGGCAGTAAAAATCGATAAATTCTTCCAAAAATAGGCCGCCTCGGGGCGGGAGCTGGGGCCGTGCTCAGTAAGCCGAGCGCTAGTGGAGAAAGAAGTGGTTTCATGTTTCCATGGCAACGCACACTACGGCATGGATCGGTGGTGCGTATCCGGCAATGCTTTTCGGTGTTCGACACGAAGAGGGAGAGCATCCGTTGAAGGGATCTAATCTCTTCTTATTTTCGTACCTTCTGGTTCTAGCTTTCGGCATTGGCTTTTACGCATGTGTGCGTGCGTATTTGTCTTTTTGCAGTAAACCTCAAGCAACTTGGGTATGTTTCTTCTGCCTCTAACAAGCGGTTGAAGAGTTGGCAGCGGGCGAAAGCTACGAAACTTCACTTCACTTCATATCGATTGTTTTTTTGGCTGACTCTTTTCCCATGTTGTACCGGTTTATCATCCATGTTTCGATGAAATTCGCTAATGAATGTTGAATCACACGAAAAATGTTCATGGACAGTAATTTTTGATAAAATAAATAAATTGATGGTTAATAATAATTTGTAATGAGATATAAATGAATATGTTTTATGATAAGAAGCATGAAATAAATTGAAATTATAAGTATGAAACAGTGACAGTAGCTTTTTCAGTAACTCTAATATTTTTTTAAGAAGCTCTAGACAGCCCTTTACACGCGTAATTTACAACGCTTCTATCTTTCTTCCACTAAAATCGCGCTACGTGGCAGAAAAGAATGGAAAAGCTCAGAACTTTTCGAGCCTACTTTGACTCACCTTTTCAGGCCGATCCCCACCGCCTCAAAGGCCCAAAGTTTGCTGCTGGATCGATCGAAGAAGGTGCGGTTTTTGGTCCTTCCCGAGCCAGAACCAGCGAGCAAGCCCAAACCCCCATTCCGTGGGTGTTTCGGTTGAAAAAGGCAGACGGTGCATACACACAGGCGCTCTGAAACACGCACTTACGCACGCACGCAACGTTTCGCATATATCTTATTCATTATGACGAGAAAAGCGTTGGGGTTGGCCAATGCAAGATGTCATATTTTCCCATTCGAGTGCCGGGCTCGTTACATTTAAGTGTCCTGATGGAGCCGCCTGGTTGGTTTGGTGAGGTTGAGTTCGACAAAGTATGGTCCATCCTTTCCGTTGTATCCAGTAAAAGATTGTTTTTTAAATTGTTACTTTAAAACATTTTAAATATCAAACGGATGTCATTAAGCTAATTCAAATTTAATTGAATCAACCTTCGTAACAACCGTTATTTATATTTAACTCAAGCTGAAAGCACCATTACACCCATACAAATTGTGGTTTTCGATATTTGCGGTGCCAGGTGCGTTTCAAATGGGTTTAGGCTTGTAATGCAATGCAAATGGGTTTAGGCTTTAATGCCTAATGAGCTAAGTTTGATTTACACACATCGAACAAAATATAAAATATGTTACATATTCTGTTACATAAAAATATCAATATAGTATAAAGACGTTGATTATGCAAATAATAATAATAATAATAATAATAATAATAATAATAATAATAGCACTTCAGATTCATTATATCAATGCACATGTCGATACAAACATATTGAAAAATAACACTTCTGTGGAAAGGAGTTCGTATTTTCACAAATTTCTTCTTCTTTTTCACACTACTTGCCACTTTGTAATTAGTTTGTGAATCAGATAAAACGTGTATAACAAACCTACAAATGTAAGAAACATAAATTTGACGCAAAATCTTCAATTTGGAAAATTCTAGCTCAAGAACAAATCATTTTATTCGTCGATACTTGTTTTGTACTAAAACTTGTACTAAAAGAAGAACGCGGTTTTATGTAGTTTTTTGACGAAATTTTTAACATCTCTCATTCGTAGGAAATGATTCCACATAGCTTTGAACATGATGTACTAAAAATAAACTGAAAATCTGTTGTATTACAAATTTGCAAAAGCAGTAAAAATAATCAAAATAAAAATGTGCGCATACCACATATGTACTGTAGCTAAGTTTCGACATATTGCAGACTTATAGACGTCTGAACAATGAAAAACAACCAAAACAAAGTTTGCAAAAAAGACCTCATTGGAGTTTTTTAATATTTAAAAGAAAATAAGCTGATTCGATTTAACCTGTATTTTCGTTAATGTTTCCTTCATCCTCATCCTTTTATTTACTAGCAAATCTCGTACTAAAAACAATTGTCTTGCGAATCATATTTTCTGTCTCTTTTCTGTCAACCTATTAGCTGTTAAAAATTATGTAACTACAAGTGTGTTTGTAAAGTGTGATTACGAACAAAACGAAAGAACTGTTGGTTCTAACATGAACGTTTTCATGTGAAGTATAAGATTAATTTCAAAATGATTGCTTAATGTGGTTAGGGGGTATTCATAAACCCCGTTTGCAAAAACCCGAATGTTGTAATATCAAAAGAACTGATTACTTCTTCTTTTGTTCACGTGTTTTTCCAAAAGTTTGGAAACGAACGAAACTTTTGTATCAGAATACGTAGACGAATCGATAATTTCGTAGTAATATTATTACAAAAAAAGCATAAAGAAAACGTTGGAATACTCGCATGCTATTATTATATGTATAGAAGATTCCAGTTAAGCTAGCTTAACAACACGCTTGGTCAGCTGTGTTTGCGTGATCGTTCAGCCTTATCATTAAATACACAAAGATCCTACCAGGAGGCACGCGCCTCGTGCTTATGGAGAATATTTATGACTTCATTCAGATAACAAATATTAGTGCTTCTAATTACCAACTGATTATTTTTCTTTCTCGTCAGTGGTGCAATCTTATCATGCTATCATGCAAATGACCAACGTTATGGAAGTTGCCATTTCTTACGCTGTTAGTTACATCATGCTCTCGATAAGCTAGTTGGTCTGCTTTGATTTGTCTTTTTTTTGTCTCTGGTATTTTATTTTGTGCTGGAGTAGGTCTCGATGGGATCGAAGTGAAATTTACAAATGTGCAAAAAAATGCCCGTGTCACTGAATATAGCCGCGTGCGAGAAGATTGTGCAGAATAGGTACCACGGCCGCACGATACGTCGCGCCATTGTACTGAATGTCCCGAACGCGGTCGCCGTGTTCCTCCTGGAAGAATGCATCGAAGCTCAGGTCTAGGTTGGGCGTACGCTCCATCAACATGATCGGCAGCAAGACGATAGAACAGATCAGCCCTAGAAAAGAGAAAAGAGGCAAATTAGAACTACACTCATGAAGCGAGTTACGTGCGTGTGTAGCGATCTTACCGAAAAACTCATTCCTACTGAACTCCTCTTTAACATCATCGAACGTCGGTAAGGACTCGTAATGGCCATGCTTCAACGTGTCACGAAGCGTCCGATGGTACACCTGCAGCAGCTCCTCGATCCGATTTTGGCGTACGTCCTTCTGCGGGCAGTTGTACAGCGTGTAGACGAGATCCAGTCCCGGACTACCGTATACGGACAGCTGATAGTCGACAAACATGATCTCCCGCACGGTCGTACCGTTCTCGTACCGGAACATCATGTTATTGCTCCACAGATCGCCATGATTGAGCACCTCGTAGCGCGCCCCAGCCTGCCGCCCCCGTACACTGTCGGCGATGCGTCGCGTGAACGTTGGTTGCAACAGTTTCAGCTGCCGCAAAACGGCCGGTTCCAGCTCGGGCCATCCGCTCGCTACGGAGAGAAACTTCTCCAGGCCCTTCTGAAACGCATGCAGCACGCGCGACTCGTCCGGATCCTCGCTGGGATTGTGAAACCCGTACGCGTACCGTTCCGCCAGGTGGCGTGCGTTTTCCGGGCACTGGTTCGCGTACAGCATCGAGGCGGCATGGAACTTGGCGATCTTGCGCATCACCAGCGCCATGTGGTCGAAATCGAGCCCGCCCTGTGTACGTTCGTACATGCGGAAGCCGAGCACCTTCAGATCCTCGAACACGATCGTGCGGACCGGTTCGGTGGTGGCGTAGTAGCACTTTGCCCCGAACTGCTCCCACCCATCGATCGATACGAGCTGGCTGAAGGTGGGCAGCAGCTGCTGGAACGTTTCCGACTCCTTCCGGAAGGCGTCCAGCGTGTCCAGCGTGGCACCACGATCGCCGACGTCGGGCATGCACTTGGCGATCAGACGCTTCTCGGACGCGCCACCATCGTACTCGACGCGGATCCAGAACACATCGCTCAGATAGTTGTCCCCGGCGGCCGTTGCTGGACCAGCGGTGAACCGATCGACCGTCACCGGGCGCTGTAGATCGTGCTCGAGCGAACGCTTGATCAGCGTCTCCGTCAGGTAGCTCGGAAGCTGGTGCTCCTGGTGCGATCCTTCCATGCTGGACATCTCCGGTAGACTGTATTCCTCCGCACGATCGCTAATGCCAAGATGCCGTCGGTTGAATTAGCTAGCCCCAAATGATTTACCGCTCTCATAATGGAGAAAAACGGCGAATTCAACCATTGGGCGCACCCGGCCAGCGTGATGATAAGCACATTTCATCAAACATACAAAAGCACAGATACACACACGGCAAACAGAGTGAGCAAATCATCATCAGCGGTGGCACGAGAAGTCACCGTTTAATTACACAAAAAAACGGGCATAGAACAGCAGCAAGTTAGCAGATGTTAGCAGAAAAAAGGAACCAATATTTCAAAACTGTTGTCCCGGGCATGCTAAACCGGTGCGTTTGCATGTTCAAACATTTGATCCAGAGTGGCTGTCGTCTTCGGTTAGTAAGCACAGGCTTAGCACAGCCTTTCGCGTTTGTTCTATCCACAAACCTGGACGCTAGATGGAAGTACCATAAACCGGGCCATTTTAATCGCATGACGGACGGATGTTTTCCCAGCGCGTGCCACCCACACGCTGATTAGTATGTTTGCAACCGCTGATGATACGGTTAGATGCGGTTTCGATGAGTTGGTACGAAAAAAAAAACAAATCACATCTTCCAAGCCCATTATGTCGCACGATGAGTAGAACCTTTTGATCTGTACAAATGTACAAACAAAATGTTACGTGATGCAGATATGAGGAAAAATACAGTACAACGACCAGAAAAACTACTCCGAAAATAGCGCCAACGCACGCGATTTTATCTTTTCACGCTGGGAATTCGGTAACGAATGGTTTACAGTTCACACAACTGTCGCTTCAAGTATCATTTTCAAATTAATTTCGCTGAACCATTTCAAATTGTTTTTACTACGAACGGTCAAGTAGTGATGGGTATTGAATTACGTTGATTATCTTTCGTATTTCAAAAATAATCATCAACGCACGAAATTAAAAAGTAAAATTCAATACAGCAGTGAGCAGAAATACCATTGCTTTTGTTTGTGCTAAGTTAGTTTAACAATATAAATAGTTCCGAAAGAATCGACTAAAAACGATGTTCTCACGATTCTTTCACCTCAGTACCGAGTAATTAAGATTAATTTTCAACCTTCATATCCTAGGTGTATATTTTTCTACGTTTGACCAACTCACGTGCAAGAACCTTATAGTATAGAAGAATCGTTCACTGGAGTATGGTTTTTCTTTGAATTGTGCATAAAGAATATGATCAAGCACGAAGGCTTCTGTACAAAATGTGGAAATTAAGATGGTTCTCAACTAAGTTTGATAAGGTGAAACGAAAAGTATAACACTATCGTATAAACCGCTACAATTTCACATAATAACTTCGAAGCTAATTTCCCAGCCATTTCCCAGCATTTTCCCAGCCTCCTTAGTCCAGCAAACCCTTCGCGTACAATCGATTCAAGAGAGGTATGACCGATTGGCGATACTTTTTGCCGCGATACTGGATGGTACGGATTTTATCTGAATCTTCCGCTCCAACCATATTCTCGAACGTAAGCTTCACCTCATCGGTGCGTTCCATGAGGATGATCGGCAGCATCGAAAGTCCACTCACGAGCCCTGGGTAAAAGGAAAAACATGGTGTAGATTGTATTTCATGACTTTATTATGGAATCTAGGTGTTAACATACCGATAAACTCGTGCCGCGCGAATTCCGTCTGCACGTCGGCAAACGCCGGAACGGTCAGTCGATATCCACCGGTGCGTAAACCTTCGCACAGAGATCGATGGTAGATTTGCAGCAGCTCTTCGTTTCGATTTTCGCGTACCTCCAACCGAGGACAGTTGTAGATACTGTACACCAGATCGATACCGGGGCTAGAGTAGCTGGACAGCTGGTAGTCAACGAACATAACCTCCTGGACGGTCGTCTCATCAGCTTCGTCTTCGTATCGGAACATCATGTTGTTGATCCAAAGATCACCGTGGTTCAGCACGCGGTAACACAACGACTCGTCGGCATCTTCCGCCTGCAGGGATTTCGCAAGACGTCGCACATAATCCGGTTTGAGTGCCTGCAGTTTCTGTCTGATTGCGGGGTCTAGTTCCGGCCAATCGACTGATACTTCCAGGAACTTATCGATTCCACTGCCGAACATAACAAGCACTGGATTGTTGCGCTCACTGTCACCTGGCCGGATCATCGTGTGCGAATAGCGCTCGGCAAAGAGTTGCCTTTCGGTTGGTCCGCGTGCCACATACACCATGGATGCCGCATGGAACAGTCCGATCTTGCGCATGATCAACTCGCAGTGTGCAAAGTCCAAACCACCGCGCGTTCGGTCCGGCATCCGGTAACCGAGCGCTTTTAGATCTTCGAACACAATCGTATCCCGCGGTTCTCGAGTGGCGTAGAAACATCGTGCACCGAACCGAACGGCAGAGGTACCGTCCGCTCCCGACACAATCCTGCTGAAGATCGGGAACAGGTGACGGAAGGTGTGAACTTCTTTCCCGAACACGTTGAGACTTGCACCAAAACTTATGATTGTTTTATCATCGGCAACTATTTTTACCACCAGCTTAATCTGTTTGCGGTCGTTATAACGAACGAGAATATTGAACACATCGCTGCTGTAGTTGTCTCCAGGTCGAGTGGCCACACTACCAGTGAAGCCATCGACTCGTACTGGGTCCTCCTGTTCGGTGAGGTTTTCTTCCAAAATACGTTGCAGGAAGGCAACATCCAGGAAGCTTGGCAGTTGCTTCTCGTCTTGAACAACGCTTTCGTCACCTGCACTGCTGGACATCTCCAAAGACTCTCCTTAGGTCTGCCACCAGCAAATGCCGCGAATCAACTGGACAGACACACATCTCATCTGTTGTCCTTCACAGCGCTTATCAATTTGATTCTAAGTACTTCACAAACATCAGTTCACAATTTGTAATCATTTGTATTCATAGTGGACGACTGCCATTGTTGGACAATGAAATGTACTCTGTATACTCTTTCCATAAGCCTCCAATCAACCGAGCAGACACAGAACTTCACATTCACAAGTAGGACTGTGGTTCGGTTCCGGAGGGGCTGGGCATACGTCTGATAAGAGTACGCTTTTTCCTTGTTGTTGAAATCGATTGGAGATTACCATCGTGTTTTATGTTTGGTTTGCTAATCTCATCACTAATAATTCCTAACGTTTTCTCTCGGAGTTTAATATTTCGCGCTGTCAAAGCATAAATACGTATAAGATAAGCCAAGTTTAGAGTTTAGAAAAATATATACTTATTTATATTTTATGTCATATTTGCTTTTCTATCTAAAAACAGACAAGTCATAGAAAACAACTCTCCGAATGAACTATAGCTTTCCATTTTTTATAGTCTTTAATACGTATAATTGATATTCGAGAACATGGACATTGTAAAATGTTGTTTAATACCTCGAATGCGATTCACATTGGCGGCAGTCGTACAATCTGTTTTTACCGAAATACCAATGACAGGTTACCTTTACAGGTTTTCGAATCATATAATTAAAATTTCAATCAGTGGAGAGAATGTTTCAAGCGGGTAAGAGAATATTGTATCGTGCAACTATAATAAAAGAAATTGCTGATTGAAGCAGCAGAAATTAAGAAATTATGCTTGCAGAAATGGAGAATTTTGCTGATATAGGAGAACATTTGATTAGATCCTTGCATTTCCAACCCTATTGAATGTTGTGTAACATAAAAACAACGCTTTGTCATCAATCGAAATTCCTAAAAAACGTGATAGAACTGCACAAAACACGCCGCGGTTCGATTTCATAAACGAATCCCTTACATTTATTACAATTATCCAAAGTTACAGTCCTAAATCCTAAACAAATATGCAACTAACGAGGGGCGTGAGCGGCTGCACGCGCCGAAAAAAGAAAAACGGCTTGATAACAACACAAAAAGTGCTCGATGTACCGCACAGCAATGCGACCCGGTGGTGAGCGGTGAGTATCCTTTCTTTTGCTTTACATAGCATTTGTACATCTACTTACATTCGTGGAGAATTGTGGACAGGAGTCGCATATCCGTGGCATACGTTCGGTTCGATGTTCCAGCCAAATCCGTCCACTACCTTCAGCGGCCACTCCAAAGGTAATGGGAAACGAACGTTCGGTATGCGTAAAATATGTTCACGAACTTGCTCATTTGAAATGCTCCCGATTTGCCATGATAATGACGAACTATGGGACACACAGTTGGCTCACGGTTTGTACCCATACGGTTTTTTTACGATGAACGCTAAAACGGGCGCTTACTATGTACATGTGCTGAAGTTTTTCCTACTGCAAAACTTGCGGCTTGCATATGACTGTTGAATTATCCATTATACACAGCGCATTTGTTTTGTGGGCAACAAAAACGTACAGCAGCAGCCTTTCGTTAGAGTCGTCGCATAGTCGCATATTTAATTGCATTCCGTAATTTCCGACTCGACGTTCTGGATCTGCTGCTGGCTTCTGCTCGTGACCATGCACGATTTAGCCACCGACTCGAAGAGACTGTTGTTGGGATAAGAACAACAAATATTAGTACCAACCATAATGGAGATCTTCTCACTAGCGCTCCCGCAACGCAACCTTACCGTTCAATTTCCGGTGCACAGTGCACGAAATCATGGTCCCAGAATTTGTAGATGGGATTCTTGATCAGCTCGATGAACGTGATCAGCAAACCCCACGGGTGGGGTCGATTCACGATCAACCGTTCGAGCAGCACGCGTGTGATTTGTTCCTGTCGTTGAAAGAGGAAGCATAATAATAGTTATAAATATTACAAGCTACAAAACAAAACCACGAAGATAAAGCTCACCTGAATAGCCTCCGAGTTGGCCTCACCGAACAGATACAGAATGCAGCAGCTGAAGTAGTGCGTGTGGCTGTTCGGATAGCGCAGCTGGTTGGCGATCGCGTTCAGGAACAGATAGCGTCCCTCGGTGTCGAGATCCACCGCCAGATTCTGGAAGATGTCCATGTGCGCACTGTGCATGATGGTGGCCATCGTTGGTCCCAAGTTCTTCGAGCTGCCGGAAAAAAAAAAACACGCGATAAACATAACTAATCTCACGATCATCATAAGAGCATATGACAAAACTTACCGAATGTGAGCGATGGCTTGCGTGCCGACGTACAGTACGAGTGCGTTCATCAGCGGAATATTGTAACGCGAACCGACTTCGTTCGAGATCTGCAGGTTCGAGCGCAACTCCGACAGGAAGGTGACCGGGGCACGGGCCTTTAGGTACGAGTCCAGGTCCTTCTTGAAGCTGGCCGGCTGAATCGCCGCAACATAGTTGATGGAAACCCGCGGAGATCCGCCAATATCGTTCAACATATCAACCTGCCGAGAGAGCATGATACAATATACGGTCCATTTACGGACGTTCGACCCACGGGGAGAGACTCACCTTCAGGTTCGGTGTAAACGGATCCGGCAAGCGCATGTTGCGTGGGTACGGTGACAGGATCAGATTGCGCATCTGAATGCAGTTCGAGGGGATCACATCACAGAAGGCGAAATGGTAATCGCACAGGAACTCGGGGAAATCGTGCAACAGTACCAGCAGTACACGCAGCGTTCCCCGGTACAGATGTTGCACCGGTTTGGCAAGCTCGGCGTTCCGCAGGAACGGTGCAAGGTACTTGAACAGGTCGATCAGCAGCTGCGAGTACATGTACCAACCCTTCTGCTGCGGGATCATCGCCAGGATGCGGCCGATGAAGCCACGGTGCGCGATCAGCTCCAGCCAGGAGTAGCAGAAGCTCGGGGCCGCTGCCGGACGGAGATAATGGTAGGTGTGGCAGAACGCGGTAATCACGCTGATGCTGATGTTTTCCAGCACCGGATCGTGCGTCGTCAGCTCCTGGAAGAGCATGGCAAAGATCCGATGGTAGCCAATCTGCTGGAACGACGTCGTGTGCACCTCCTGATCGTTGATGAGAATGCCGATAATGATGCCAAGAATCTGACGATGGAAAGGAAATTCAAATTTGATGAGTAATTTTACATATAAAAATAGGAGAAGAAATGTCGAGAAGAATTCGTAGAATATACTTTTCTGATAATTTTTTCGTGAATATCACAATTCTAAAGCTCTAATGACTTCAGGATTTATATTATAAACAGAAAGTAAAAGAATGTACAACTTAGTATTGATAATTTTTGAAAACCAAGTGCTCCACAGCAGGTTCTATTCGTCTATAATTGAAATTATGAGCACGCGAACAAAAAGAAACACTCACCTTATTGAGCAGATTCAGTTTCGTGTTCGTGCTGCCAGACTCGCCCGAGTGCTTCACCAGCAGCGCAATCAGCCGCACGTACGCATCGATAAACTGGAAGACCTTTCCCTTCGCGTTCGGATCGTTCGCGTTGCGGTACGTCAGATCGATACAGTACTGGGTGGCGTAGCGGAAGAAGCGCGTCAGCGGTTCATCCCCCTTCAGTATGCCGTGCGCGTTCAGTTTGCTCACGTACAGGCTGAAATTCTTGATCGGATCGCGCGACGCGTTCGGCGACAGCACAATAGCAACCCAATCCTTGAGCAAGAACTCGGCCCGCTCGTGGAACCCGGGCGGATCGTCAATGTCCGACTAGAGAGAGAAAGAGAGAGAGAGTGAGAGGGAGGACAAACACGAAAGGAGAAAGCGTTGAAAACGATAAACGTTCGTATAGCACCGCAGGAAAGCAAAAAAGAAAAAGGTACACGTACCCTGGCCTGTGCGATACCCGCATGAATGAAGGACGTCGGTCCGACGACGGCACGATCCATGAAGAACGCGTTCGGGTCGTGATTGGCGCGCAGCATCTCGATCAGATGTGACAAACCTTCGGGTGCCCGCGGATGCGCGGTCAGGCGGTGCAGCATTTCGATCGTGCTCGCCAGATCGCTTTCGCCGATAACCGGATTGTGCCGCTCGTCGATGAAGAACGTCTGCACCAAATGCATCGCGAACACGACCGCCATGTAGTTGTTACCGTTGTCCATCAGCTGCACCATCATCATGTCGAACTGCTGCATGTTGACGAAGTTGGACGAGATGAGCAAGTCGACCGCTTCCACGTTGTAGCGCAGCTCCTCGCGGCACTCGAGCATGTAGCGCGTGATGGCTTTGTTCGTCCACACCGGCCCGAACAGGCGGATGTCCTGCATGAGGCGCATCACGCGCAGATGAATGTCCCGGTACAGCTTGATGTGCTCCAGCTGGTCCGGGATGTTGACCAACCCTTCGAGCAATCCTTCGACCGTCTTGTTCAGCAGCGTGCAGCCCGTAATGTGGTCCAGCGAACGATGGGCAATAATCAAACACTCCAGCAGCTGCTCCATGTTGTTCGTATGCACCTGGCGAAGCAAAATCATCAAGATGTGGTGTGAATTTAACTTTTGTTTACCTAATGAAATCCGTCTAGTTTGTTTGAAATTCATCGACCCAAATCCAGTTCGATCCAGCTCAAAGGTCGGATCGAAAGAATTCTATCTACACCACCGAATAGAGCATGCCGATAGTTCTGGTTCTCACCTGCAGTATCGGGACAAGCCGGGTCGTCTTGATAAACTGGTCCATCTTGTTCGCCAGATCGTCGTACGTCGCACCAATCTCATCCGTCGAGTATGATTCCTATAAAAGCACCGCCAACATCACCATCAGTGCGTCAACAAAACCACCCCTCCCCGCTCTTTCCCCCCCACCCCCCC
>KI915042.1:7216223-7273580 GCA_000473445.2 Anopheles farauti | reverse complement strand
ACCACAAAACGTACCGCTATTTTCGGTGCGAACTGGGCCACGTCCCGCTCCGTGATCGGCAGAAAGCCAGGAATGTTGCGCGCAAACTCGTCGTACACCGCCAGCTGGTTCGGCGACACACCACCCACGGTCAACCGGATGCGCTCGGGCAACCGTTCCACCTGGTACGACAGCACGTTCGCGTCGCAGTACCGGCGGCCCTCCTGCCGTGCGATCTTCCGCACCTGATAGTCGTCCGCGAGTATTTTATCCATCTCCACCGCCACCTTCTCCATAGCCGTCTTCTGTATGAACGCCGACACCAGATCAATGTTATCGCCCGCCAGCTGGTTCGCCGCCGCATCGATCATGTCCTTCTGGGCCGGACTTAGGGCCGTCGCGAAACCCTGCCGCACGTTGTTCAGAATGCTCTGGAGCATCTGCTCGCGGCACGTGATCATCGCCATTCCGGCGATCAGCGAACGGGCCATGTTGTGGGCGGCCCGGCGCATGCGCGTCTCGTCCGAGTCGAGCGCAAAGTCCTTGCGGATGATCTGCTCCGTCGTCTTCGACACGATCTTCACGCTCCGGTCGACGATCGGTGAGATCCACTCGGTGATCGTACGCTCCAGGGCGGCTTTAACGACCACCTTGAGGTGTGGGTTCGAGTGCAGAAGCGCAATGTTCGGCTGGTAGATGATGTGCTGCACGGCGTTGTTGAAGTTCGTGATGTTTATGTCGGAATAGTGGAACCGTGGTTCCGGTGGCCCGTTCGCGGCCTGAGCCGGATCGATCGCAACGTTCGCCGGCGAACTCGACGGTCCACCGCCGGCACCGAGCTCGTCCGGACCGGGCGGAAGCTGTGGAACAACGGCAACAACGCCACCACCACCTGCCACCGCACCGCCGAGACCGCCGGCCCCACCGGCAGCCATGACGGCAGCAGGCAGCGACTCTTTCGGTGGCTTCGGCTGCGACAGCTGGTACTCAATGTTTTGCACCCGCTCCGGATCCTTCAGGTAGATGGCCGGTTTGAGATCGCTCACGTCAATGTTGAGATTTTTGCACAAAACCTCGATCTCGAACTTGAGGTTCAGTTTCAGGTCCGGCTCCTGGTGCAGCTCCGCCAGCAGGTTCATGATCGACATCGTCCACGGGTTCGGCGGCTTGAACACCTTGCTCTTGGCGCACGACTCGAGCACCTTCGCGACGAACGGCACCACGTACAGCAGCTCCTGCTGGCCCTTGTTGTACGCCTCCACCAGCAGCGACTTGATGTCGATGTCGAGCAGCAGGATCGGTTTGTTGCGCCCGAGCGTCATCATGCCCAGCCAGTGGCCGAGGTTCTTCAGCAGCGACCGATCGGAAAAGTTCGCAATGCCCTTGTCCGAGCGCAGCAGCACGCGAATGTTGCGGAACGTTTCCTTCGTCACGAGCCGGTTGATCTCCGCGATCTTGAGCGCGTCCAGGAAGTTCGAGTACAGCACGTGGAAGTTCACCTCGATCGAGGCACGCTTCAGCACCAGATACTGCGCCAACCAGGTGTAGTAGTCCTTCTGCAGGATCTCCTTAATCTCCTCGCACTTCTGCTGCAGATTGATCAGGCTGAGGTTGTTGAAAATAAACGCCGTCTTGTCCTGGATCGCGTCCGGCGGTGTGATTATCTTCTCCTCGCGATCCTGCGTCGCCACCAGCAGCGTGTCGATGTTCGTCGCGTTCGCGATCGACTTGACTCGGGGCGGTTGTCCACCGCCACCACTCGTTCCCCCACCACCGCTGGCACCTCCACCCGCCGCGCCCAACTGCTGGCCGCCGATGTTCATCTTACCCGGTGTTCCGGCACCACCACCAACGGAAGCGGCGGACGCCGCCGCAGCAGCCGCCCCAGAGCCAGACGCTCCCGTCGCAGCAGCAGCAGCGGCCGCAGCCGCCGCCGCCGCCGCCGCTGCCGCCGCCGATGTGGACGGTGTGACACCGGGCAACATGAGATTGCTCGAACCGGTGACGGAGTTGCTGCGGTAGAGCGGATTACCGATCGGACCGCCCCTTCCACCAGCCGCACCGCTCGGCATGAACTGCAGGATCGACGGTGGCAGCGGGCCCGGTCCGAGCGTTTTGTTCGGCGGCTCTTGGCCCTGCGCACCGTACTCGATGTACTCGATCAGATGCGGCGGAAACTCGCTGAAGTGGTGTATCGCGTGCACGTACTCGCAGTACTTCGGGTACAGGTGCAGCTTGTTCTTGAACCGATCGAGCGCCGTTATGCCGAAGTAGTACATCTTCGAGCCGTCCGGTTTCTTCAGCGCATCCAGCACGCAGCGCAGCGCCAACCCGAGCGCGACGTACGTCGTGACGAGATTGCGCTCAACCATCCCCCCGAACAGCTGGGCCGTCGTCTGCAGCTCCTTGTCCGGGTACTGCGGGAAGAACTTGTACTCCTCGAACAAGTTCCGCAGCATGCACTGGTAGACGTCGTTCTCGTGCCGGTTCGGTGAATCCTTGTACCGCTGCAGCATGTCCAGCACCTCGTCGATCGAGAGGGTCGGGTGGGGCGGCAAGTTGTAGATGCGCTGGAAGTAACTGTTCGCTTCGTCTTCCACCTCTTTCGACACCGGTTGCGCCATTTCCGTCGGGAACGGGGATGGATTGATGGTGGCCGCGTTCGGTAGACCGCCGGTGACTCCACCGGCTCCACCACCACCAGCACCGCCTCCTCCACCAACGGCGCCCGCCACCAGCTTATCGTTCGGTGTCTGCTGCTGCAACCGACCGAGCGAACCGGCGGCTTGGGCTGCGGCAACCGCAGCGGCCGAAGGCGGGATGGGCATCATCGGGAACGGGCTGCTTGACGGAAGCAACCGCGACGGGGACGCGGGCGTTGCGATGATGTTGTTGAAGCTAAACGCACTGCTGCCACCGCCACCACCACCAGCACCACCCGGTCCACCACCGATGTTAAGGCCACCGATGTTCGCCGTCAGACTGTTCAATGAATCCACCATCGGTGGCAACAGTTGGCTTCCCATCGCGCTCGCCCCGAATGCGTCCAAACCTCGGTGCGTACGCAGCACGTTCGGTGGCGGTTGCTGCTGTTGCTGCTGCTGTTGTTGCTGTTGCTGCTGCTGTTGCTGAGGTGTTTGCTGTTGTTGCGGCTGCTGCTGCTGCTGCTGCTGGGCGCGCGTTTTCGAACTCAACAGCATCCCGTACTGCGTCATGTTGTGGATCATTTCGGACACTTCCGGCGTGCAACTGCCAATGCACGCCTGCAGACAGTTCAGGATCGTGCTGAGCGTTTCCGGTGGCAGCTGGGCCGATTTCGGGATCTGCTCCTCGTTGTACTTCCCGCCCATGATTTGCGGGCACCGGCGCTGCAGGAACTTGATGATCGTTTTCACAAACGGTTCCCCATGGTCGCGTATCTTGTCCGCGAGCCACTTCTCCAGCTTCAGGTACTCGCGGCGCGACGCCAGACACGCGAGATCGATGATGAACATGTACGTGCGTATGTTCAGCAGGTTCGAGAGGGCCTTCAGGTCCTGCGCCACATCCAGGATGCGCGACAATCGGGACTGATCACCGTCGCCCACCATGTACCAGTCGGACATGGCGTGCAGGATGATCGGACGGAGCGTGACGCTGAACGTCGAGTGGTTCCAGGCGTGATGCAGGATCGTCCCGGCGTTCGGATGATTACCGAGAAAGATCGGCACCAGATTGGTGAACAAATCTTGCCGGGCCGTCGTCATGGGTTGATTGATTTGCAACAGCGCCAGAAACAGCACGTCCGGACAGAGCGCACCCGGTACTTTGAAAATCTTCATCACCTTCTCGCTCAGATTGGCGTGATCCGCAATGTACAGCAGCACGTCGACGAGATGGAGCGACATCCACGATGCCACCTCCTTGTTGTCCGTTTCCGGCGGTGTTTTGAGCAACTCCAGCGACACGCTCGTGTAGATGTGGTCGGCAAACGAGTACAGATCCGGGTTCTTCAGGATCTGCGAAATGATCGACAGCTGACCCTCGACGTTGATCCAGTGCTTGTACAGACACTCGACCGGGAACTGTTGCCCCATATTGCTCGCCTGCATGCCCATCTTTACGATCGTCAGCAACAGCGACAACCCGGCACGGTCTTTCAACATAAATTCCGGGTGGTCCAACTCAAGGCACACCTCCTTCCAGTTGAGCGCCGGTACGACCTCCTTCAGCGCCTGCACCAGCACTTCCGGCTTCCAGGTGGTGTTTTCCGACGCGGACGAACCACCGTTGCCGCCGTCCTTACCCTTCTGCCCCGCCGCCGGATCGCTTCCCTGCGGCCAGAAGGCGCTCGGCGTCGGCAGGTTGATGTTGCTCTCGGAGAGCGTTTCATGCGTGAGGCACATGGAGGACACAATCTTCGCCACATCCTGCGGTGTAATTTCTCGTCCGCCCACCTTCAGCAGGTGGTTCCGGCAGTCGTCGAGAGTGGCCGTAAATGAGTAGCCCACCTCCACGACGAGATTCGTCCACGAGGTCTTCATGATCGACGACTGGAGGATGCTTTGCGTGTTAATTTTCAGTATCTCGGCCGATATTTCCGAGTTTTCCGCGTACAGTAGCGGGGCGAGCACGAGCGGAACGCGATTGCGCGGGAAATCGCGACACAGCTGCTGCCGGAAGCGGTCGTACGTTTGATCCGAGAGACCGTAAGTTGCGTGCTTGCCGTAGGAAATGAGGGACAGAATTTGCTGTAGAAACTCCGTCGATACGTCGTTAAGGCTGCTGTCGACGTTGCTGCCAGTGTCTGGGAGGGAAGGGAATACGTCTTGTTAAAAATGAGAGCAACATGAAGCGACCACTAGACCACTTGTTGTTACTCACCAGTTTCAACGTAACTTTCAATGAGCCCTGCGAGGCAGGTCTTAAGATGAGTTTCCGCTGTTCGCACCGTTTCCGGGTGTTCCGAGTTGAGCAGGGCAATCGAAAGCGCCGTTTCCTGGATCGGTGTGCAGGAGAGGGTTTTCGAGATCTGCACCAGTAGGTTCGACGTCGGCTTCAGCGACTGATAGGCAAGGAAAACGTATCACAGATTAAAGTGACAGATAAGCGTAGTAATAATATTCGCTACTGTTGGTTGAATTCAGCCGCAATCGACGCCCTTGGTAGGCGCACTCCTTGCGGAACTCCATTTTGAAAACGAGCGCGACATAAGAACAACAAAAGAAACTCAAGTAAAAACTCACCTTCTGCTGCGGGAATGGATTGTCGACGGCGAAGCAAACGTTGGCGACCAGCTGCGGTTTGTTTGTCAGGCTCGCGAGTTCAGTGGCCAGCAAGCGAGCCTGGCAATAACCTCTGGAAGCAGACTGTGCGGCGTCCCCAAAGTCAATCGACGAGAATAAACAGCGCAGCAAGTGACGGTCGGCTTCCAATCCAAAGTCCTTCACTAACTGCAGTCGGTGAACGAGCGCGTCGGGAAGGGAGGCGTAATAATTATTTTTTCACGCCGCAGTTTTTTTTCGCCAATCAATAGGACACCGAAGCCGGAACCCGATGATTTAGGGGAAGAAGAGATTGAAGATGATACACGTTCGATGAGGGAAAAGTAAGTTAGTAAAATTATCACTCATAACTACGCAGATAGAGTAACATCAGTCAGGGAGCGGAACCAGGAGGAAAGCGAATGATACACATAAGGTAAGAAATCCGAATGAAACGGCACACAGCAGGGAAACCAGTTAACCATCCGGTGAGAACAAAAAAAAAAGAAGGCAAAGAACAAAAACCATGAACTGCTCTTCGGGAGCAAATTTGGGAGCTTCGCCAGGGCTTCGCTGTGCGTTTTTTCTACGATAAAAAGCTAGACAACTGGAGAACGCATACCCGACCGTAACTTCACCGTTTTCTTTGTCACGAATGGGCCACACACGGTGTCCCCGGAGAATTTTCCATAATTCTTTTTTGTTTCTTTTCCCAGTTAATTCGCGAACCGCACCGAAAAGCCCGTGCAACACCACTCTGTGAAATTCAGACCGCTTCTCTTTCACTTCCGATTAAACAACATGGCGGCTCTATGCGCTACAGCAACGCCATCTCTGACTGGAGCTGTCAGTTTGGAGGAGCCGTGAAAAAAAGGAAGACAGAGAAAAAAACATAAACGTCACGTAAACCAGCTTACGAAACACAAACAAATGGAGGGTATCGCGATTTGCTGCTAAGGATTCTTTACTGCTATTTGACCACATTTCCTGGTGGAAACGATCAAAGCGGGCATTTTAAATGCAAAAAATAACTTAAATATGTGGTCACAAAGCTAGAGCAATGAAATTTACATAGGGAACGCCAAACCTCGATGGTATTTTGGTACGGTTCACAATGCCCTAAATTGCATTTCCTCTCTAAGCGAATAAAATGGGCCACGTGAGAATTTCACACTGGTTTCGTATCTGTGGGTACATTCGTTATCAGTATTGGTAAAAACCTACAGCATCCAAGTGGTTTTTATGCAAATTTCGGTTTCAAAGTCCGTCACAGATGCGTGCGTGGTTAAACACAAACAAATGAATCATCGGCACGAAACCATGCAACAGCAAGGGGGACTAGTGGATCGTGCAATCCAATAGTTGTGCCGACTATTACCAACACACCTTCACCATGCATCACGTACTTTTCGTAATATTTGTGCAATAAACGTAGTACAATAGAATAGACACTTTCACAATAGTATCCGTCAAGTGCTATTACGAATTGCCTATAAATAGATTTTTTCTCCACTTCGCCAACTGAGCACAGGTCGCCGAGGACCGATGTGGGCAGATTCCATAGCCTTCCGGATTCCACAACGGCGCACCCACACGAGCACTGGTGCATGTTGCAACTTTCTCCGCTGGTTAGTTTTCCAGCCTTCCCGCTACTTTCTACACCTCTGCTGGTTGGAAAATGCTTGCTTTACTCACCTGCGCTAGCTGCCGTGCAGTGGTCGCTGAGTTCTTTTTATTCACGTTCGCTACTAAGTGGCTGATCTGCGATAAGGCGTATGTGAAAGGCTCTTGGTTCATACTTCCATCCAAATCGATTCCGAGCGCTTACAACACGGTGGTTGCAGCCCTCCCAAACGTGCACGGCGAAATGGTACGGGATGGAACCCTGCGGCCGATGGCTGACTTGGGCACGACGGTTGCTACGATTAGGCGCCTGCTTTCGGAAGCTGCTCATCGGTTGTTCGAGCGGCACAGCTTTCTGCGTGTGGGGGTTTGTGTGTGTGTTTCGGTTTGTTGTTGATGCAATTTGGTGGTTTTACTGCCGCTTCGGGAAGGACGAAAGGGACCTCTCGGCTGGCGAGCGCGGATGATGCAAACACACTTTTTCTCCTCCGTTTCGATTTGTTGACGACGACGACGACGTGATTTTGTGGGCGATGATGACTTGTCAACGAAAGGCTAGGGGAGGCTCGACCACGTGAGCAAATGGTGACCAAACGCGGTGATTTTATTAGTGCCATGTCACCGTAATGTCGGTAGCTGAATTAGCTTATTTGACTGTCAAAAGAAAGTTTTATATTAATAAAGACGCCATCTGCTGCGAGCTTCAAGTGGTCTTGAAATATAAATCTTTAAATATAATTCCTATGATATGAGCAGGGTGCAGCGTGATCTCAAAGATATATTTTTTAATTTGTTAGTTGCTACTTTTTAACGCTTGTTTCTCTTGAAAATAAAAATTGAATCAACACTTGTGATACCGTTGATTTAATTGGACATAAAAATTAATGGAATAAAACGTGATAGCAATATGTAAAATTAATGATTCATTGCATTAAAATACATTTTGATATACTCCTCTTTATCTAGGCTGGTGATTTATAGAAGTCATTGTTCAGTGGGTATGACAATCGAGCAGCAATTCTAGCACCTTACGAAATTATTCGAGTAGTTTGAATTGGACGAATTATATAGGTTGTCCTAGCCGAAACTAGCTTAAAATATTAACATTTATTGCAATACAGAAGTGGTTAACAACAGATAGTCTTAAATGTTCTCCTACCACAACTTATCGGAAAATACAATCTCCTTAAAGATTGCGTCCTGCTTGTCGTGGCTGATGGTGGATTTTCGCGACGCAAGCGCGTCCTGCACCTTCTCCTTCAACTCACTGCTCTTAAAATCATTCCGCATGTAGAACAATCGTATCAGATGATCCTCCGTGATCGACGGATACGAAGACAGCACCGAGTGTAGATCGAGCACCAGCATCTCCGCGTCACAGTTCAGCAGTCCGGCCAGGTTGGAAATGACATCGATCGGTGAATCACTTTTCGCCACGTTCGGTGCGACCTTCTCGAAGAACACCTTGATCTGTTTCGCTTCCTTGGCGATTTTCTTCGCCAGCACCTCACACTCGGCCCGGTTTTTGTTCAGTCGCTTCGAGAGCATCGCTTTGATGTAACGCCGTGCGACCATTTTTTGCGCTTCGCCGATAACATACTCGAAGTTGGCCGTACGCAGATGGTTGTAGTCCTGGAAGTAGTCCTCGAGCGTGACGCAGATCGTGTCCACCGACACGGAGGACGTCGTCCATTTGGCGGTGAACAGTTCGTTGAAGTGACCCTCCAAATCGAGGAAAGCTTCCTCCAGCAGCACCAACCCTGTTTCATCGCGCAATGTCTGATACGTTTTGACCAGTTTCTCGAACTCTTCGTAGTGCTGTGTCTTCGATTTGGGCCAGTAGAGTTGTTTGAGCTGTTGCGCGATTTCGATCATCTGTTGGCAATTGTTGACGATCGTGATGATGTGTTGTGTAAAGAATGGTGCCTGACTGCGATCACGGAAGTGCCGCTCCTTGTACTCGATCACCGCCGTCCGGTAGATGTGACCGTACTTGGTCATTTGCTGAATGCTCAGGATGAGCGCGTTGAACGTGAGATCGGAGTGAGTTGTATTGGTGACCTGAAGATTTTGATCGATCATTTGGTAGATAATCATCGGTGCCGATGTGTGATAGTACTGATCGGTGGATTCCATCTCGACACCGTTGATCCAGTCAGCTTTCTCCGTCTCGAGCGTTTTCGTCATCCACTCCTGATAGTTGCGTTCCATCGTGCGTAGGTAGGCCGTTTCCATTTCGTGCAACCGTTGCTTACTGACCAGCGGTCCCACATCGGAAAGGTCGATCTGTAGCTCCGGATGTTGCATTAGCTCGCGTCCGGGATAGGTGTTCATTATCCACGACAGTATCGTAATGTACTCATTACCCTCCAGACCAGTTTGAATAAGTTCTTCAAGCTAAAAGTGAACGACGGTATATTAATGCCAAAGGACGGTCAACTCAACCATCTTTACTTACATATTTCGACATTGCATTGTGGTACATTTTCACGTACTCATTCAGTATGTTGTAGTGGGGAGGAAAGCAAGGCACACACAACGACTTCACGACGCGCAGATCCTCCAGAAGGAATTGTCTCGTCAACTCGAGATCCCGCACCAGCCACATCTTGTTGTCCGACCGCTCCTCCAACTTTGACCCCTCGATGCGCTGCACCACTGCCTCGTTTAGAACATCCAGCGCCTTCTGACGCCACCGTTTCGGACGACCGGGTGCAATAAAGCCCGTATTCTTCTGCTGCTGCAGCGCGAACGCATCGGCTTTTTCTTCGCGCTCGATAATACGCAGCGCCGTAACGATCACGGTCGGTTCCTTGCGTACGGTGTTCAGCGTACGCTGCAGCACCAGCCGTATTTTCTTCTCCAACGTCACCGACACCGTCTCGACCTTCTCGAAGTACCGCTTGAGCGTGATCTTGTCGTGCGCGTTTTGTTTCGGGAGCTTGTGCAGTTCGTACAACATGTCGTCGCGTGAGTTCTCCAAATCGGACAGACACTGGTGGGCGTGCAGCAATTTATCTTCCTCGATCCACTGCATCGCCTTGTCCACGCTTGATTGGACGGTGAAGATGTGTTTCAGGTTCTCCATGGCCGTCATGTACTGCGAATGCTTCGCGTTCTCATCCCGCACGCTTTCCAGTGTGTCGTACACGGCCGGCACGTCGACCAGCATGGCAAAGGTGCTTTTCATGCGATCACCAATCTCCTGGATTTGATCCAGTGCCGTTTGTAGTTTCTTGACGCCAACCTTCACATCATCGGTCTGATTCTGCATGCACGTCTTCAGTTGCGCATCCATCGACAAATTCTTACGATATATACGACGACGGTATTGGTCCACTTTTTCCATCTGGTTCGATCGTTGAAACATGTTTTTCACTTCGTTTAAGGCCGCCTGGCGTGCTTCTTGATGAATTTGCTCGAGATCCATCGTATTATCGGAGGTTTCTCGAGTTTTGCTGTGAAACAAACGAAAAGAAATACAACTTTCGATCCGCCTCCTCCAATGTTGTTGTCCGCGATGGACGATGACGTACGCTGTATACATTGGGGAATTGAACGTTACTATTCAGCAGTTGTTCAGCTGTAACGAAACACATAACAATTTGGTTTTGATATCATTTGAAGTCAAATTAATGCTGAGAGTAGCTTTATATATATTTTTTAAAGTAATTAATCACTATTATCATAAAATAAGCATGATATCTGGAATGGTTTTCAAAATAATCCTAATTTTTCGTACAACGGATTGACTTTTGGCATGACGGTGGCGCTATTTGCGGATGCTTTTCAAACTTCTGAGAATAAATTGACAAGTGGAATACGAAAGCAAAACACAAACAAAGAATCTAGGCGAGGCGCTTTAATGAACATTTGCGGCCCGCGGCATTCGTTCCATCATTGCGCTTGCTAAACAAACGTTTGCCCCTTAAATAGCAAATAGTTCAGTTGAATTTAGTGCTCGAAAAGAATTGTTACATTATTCCTGTTTCACATTGGTTCTACCAACTGCAAACGATGGTAAGTTAGTGTTCGTGGCGATCCATTTACCTGGCTTGTGCATGTCCAACTATGAGCAATGGGAGATAATTGTACCTAATCATCCGTTTCCGCTTGAACAGACCGAAGCGCAGATCTGTGATATTAGCCCCGAGGCAAAGGAAGAGATCAGCAAGTTTCGCTTCCGACGTAATGCATCCAACACGGCTTTGATTCGTAAGTACACACTCGTACATGCTTCTTACCGTTTACGCCATTGTTATCGGTCGCGCGTGGATGAATCATCGACGCACACGCATCTATCGATAACGGGAATGATGTACATAATATACTAGCGGACGAATAGCATCCCTTCTTTTATAATTTGGCAGCTAATCTTTTGGTACGTTTGCAGTTAAAATCGATCGTGAAAAGCAACTCGTGACCGTTGACGAGCTGTTGGATGATGTGGCGGTCGAGGATCTGCAGGAACAACTGCCAAGCCACCAGCCCCGCTACATCATCTACAGCTACAAGATGGTGCACGATGACTCACGGATATCGTACCCGATGTGTTTCATCTTCTACACGCCGCGCGACAGCCAGATGGAGTTGTGCATGCTGTACGCGAAAACGCGCATGGCCCTGCAGCGCGAGGCCGATCTGACGCGGTACTACGAAATCCGCGAGCTAGACGACATGACCGAGGATTGGCTAAGGGAGAAGCTCCGATAAATGGGCCCAGCCCGTTTATGTTGCTGTACGAAACACTGCAAAGACTACATCACTACATGCGCATATGCACACATACACGGAAAAAATGCACCTCTCAATGATAGCCCAGTAGAGAAATGATCAGCGAATTGCCAAAACAAGAAGCTAACTATATCAGCAAGGTATAAGCAATCATCAATGATGCTGCTACGGAATTCGTATCACCGTAGTAGGCGAGCAAAAAAAAAACGAAGAAACTTCCATTTATCAACCATCTCGTACAGCGGCGAGTGGAAAGTAGAGAACGCATAGAGAGCTTACCGAACGTTTATGTCTCTTGTATACCTCGGACAGCATTTCGCATACATCCATGGCACGGTGGTCATGACTTCCTCTGTTTTGTTTATTTACTATAATGATAGCGACGACTGGGCGAAGAGTGGACCACTGAATGGCTTTTGCTGTTAGACGAACAAATCAACATTGCAGGAATACTAAGATAGAGTTATCGTGTAACGACGATATTACCGTGCGTGATAGAAGCTAATAGCTATAACCCCTACTGTGTGTGTGTTTTCGTTTCTTATGCTGTAGAATTAGAACGGATTCGTAATGGCGCCCGTGTTTGGTCGGAAGAGATGTAGTATTTTAAGTATTTCCATTGCTAAAAATTAGCATAGCGCTGGATAAAGACAAGTACAAGTACACATATTACATGCACTAGAATGCAGGTGGTTTTGGATGTGTAGGTGTGTGTTATATGCACCTATTTTCTTTTCGTGATCGTTAGATGTTTGATAGACACGTAGGTTTATTGCGAAACGCCCGCTCACATTTAATTAACGGCTTCGAAACAAAATGCCATTTACTTCTCTAATACGAAAGCGAGAAGAGTATACATTTCTTACAAATTTGATTTCATTTTTTTTGCTGATCGCATTTTAGTCATTGTCATTACCGTGTAGCGAGTACGAATAAATGGACCTTTTTATATATATTATATCTAACGAACGCTGTACATCCAATAATTACTCCTCATCCGAACAGATGACACTGGATGCAGGACCAAGATCAAAGTTCTTTCTCTTACGCACGTTGCGTTCCATCAGCTCCGGTGAAGTACACTTTTCCGGTTCGGATGGGAATGTTCGAAAATTGGGACTGAATACGTGGTACTTTCTGAAGCATTCCGTGATATCGTCCACCGGGGTGCAGAGCGTAAAGCTGAGCGTGTAACGTTCCGGTTGGAAGATGTACTTCAGCTCATCGAGTTGAAAAACTATCTTGGGAGTTAAACATTTCATAGTCTGCAGCTGGAATCGCTCACGATCACTTGCAACGGTATGGCATACAGATATGTCAGTCGCAGGAACGGTTGAAGCAGGTTTTAAAATGGACCGAAGTGGTTTCGCCGCTTCGATCGGTTTGGTAACATTCAGAACCTTACCGATCGGGGCTTTCGGGGGACAATCCAGCTTCTTCGGATCGGATGTTGTGGTATCGAAAAAAGTGAGGTTAAGTCCGGTGATATTTCCAAACGAGTCGTTCACTTTCGATTCTTCAAATCGGGAGACATCCAAGGCGGTTGTAAAGGAACGATTGGCATCCGGAAGCAGTGTCATATTCGCTGAGGAAGCGTTCAAACCCAGACGTGGTAATGCTGGCACCGGCGGAATGGTACACCGGTTGTCTACCGAAAGCACCGACTCGTTCATTATCGATTGATTCGGGAAGAAGCTGGTGATGGCCGTTTGACGGTGTTTCAAGATAGTCGGCTGCTCGCACAAATGAAACGTGTGCGAACAATCCAATCCCGTCCAATTCTGACAGATAAGGTGCGCCGAAATCGATTCGATCTTGGTTTCCTTCAGAGTCAGTGGCCACGTACAGCCCATCACCGGAATGCTTTCCATCGTGCAGTTGTCCTGATGGAGCAGGATCCGATTGGCTGAATCGCCCACCAGCACACTGAAACACACCGATATTTCTGGATCGTAGTTGGCGTTTTTTTGCTCCACGGTGCAGGTGAACATGGGCGGATCCGCATTGCTTTTGTTCACCACGATGGTGAACTCTGGCAAACCGCTCACGTAGTTTACGATATCGTTACCGAACGGAGGTTGCTTCTTTAGGATACACTCGAGTTCCCTCGGATCGGAGTCACGAACGGCTCGGAACGTTTGCTTGCCCCGAACGGCGAGGTGGCGCGCAAGCTTTGGTCCGATTTGATCGAGCTGCTTCGTGAGGAACGGGCTGTTTTCCCAGAGTTTTGTCTGGAAGCACTGCAGAAGTGTCGCAACGCTTACCAAAGCCCGGAAATTACCATTTTGGAAGCGGGCGCTGCTCGCGGTAAGTAAACCGACGACGAAACGGGCAATCCGCGCACCGAGTGTGACGATTTTGGCCGCTTCCTGATGCAAACCGTGATCGTGGATGCTTAGATTACCGAATACCGCCTGCACCAGGCAGAATACCTTCGCTGCGGTCGTGCTGATGCGATGTGGCCAGCGGAAACGTATCCCGCCAACCAGTTCATCTACTCCATGGCCGAGCGCGGAAGGATTCGGCGGGACGTTGAGGGCGTTCAGAATCTTTTTCTCGCTCTGCCTGCATTTGTACTCACTAAACTCGCTGGCACGCGTGATGAGTGTGAGCATTTCGTTCAATGATTCGTTGCCGTGCATATCGTTCTGGAGCAGTCTCATCGTTTGAAAGGACAGCTGATTGCGGGCCATTAATCGACCGCAGGCGGATGGAACGATCATGTTCGAGCGGTGTTTCACGATCAGCTCGTTCGCTTCCAAGGAGTCGATGGTCTCGGTGCATAACTTCTCCAGTTCGTCCTCCAGAAGACGCCCGCCTGTCAGTTGATAGTGGTTCGGGTTTTCCCGAGCACGTACGAAGAAAAACGTACACTTGATCCACTCCATCACGGCGGGCTGGTCGTAGATGATGCCATGTGCAATCTCTGAGTTTAGTAGCTCCGGTAGCTTCCGGTGCAGACGTGATTCGATAGGAACCGTCTCGGTGACAATCTTGCGATAGCGTGCCAAGTTTGCATCCGTTGTTAATATGACTGCCACTCCGTCCTCACTGTACTCGGCCCGTCCAGCGCGTCCAATCATCTGCAGGATGTAATTATCGCTATAATCCTTCCCCGCGTGATTAAACGTTGACTTGACAACCACCAAGTAGGCCGGTAGATTCACGCCCATACAGAGGGTGCTGGTACAACAGAGCACCGCCAGATGTCCGGCACGGAAATGGGATTCGATCTGGTGGCGATCGTTCTGCAGCAGGCCGGCGTGATGATACGCGACACCTTTTGCTACGCAGTCCTGCAAGTTTCTGTTTGCCAAATTTGCTCCCAGCTCGTGAAGAACCGAGCCCGGCGGCAGGATTCGTCTCATATCCGAACGGGCAAGAAAGTTCGCTGTCGATTCGACACTTTTCCGCGAGGTACAGAACACAAGCGTCGGTTTCTGGCGTGCGTACTGCTCGATAATGGCCGGTAGTTTGTAGTTAAGGTTCAACTCAAACTTGTACGCGTTCGAAGCGCTCGGAAAACTGAGCACATGCCGCTCGATTCTGGTCGAACGGTTCGTCTCGTCGAACGTGAACGGAACGACGTTCCGCTCGCTGCCCAGCCACATGGCGAAATCGACCACATTGGGAATGCAAGCGGACACGGCAACGAAGCGGATCGGTTCCGACATGCCGCCGGCATTCCTCTGCTCACGGTAAACTTTCGCATCGATGTACTTCATTCGGGACAGCACCAGCTCGAGATTCGCACCTCGCTCGCTGTCGTTCATGACCTGAATTTCATCGATCAGGAAAAGTCGGATGGGACGTAGGACGGCCGCAACGTTCTGATCGTCCCAGTGGCGTGTGAAAACTTCCCACTTTTCCGGGGTGCTCAAGATAAGCCGATAGTCGTTCAGCTTGCCGACGTCCTCCACCGCGTTATCGCCATCGAACTGGATGCAGCTAATGCCGAGGGGCGTGAAGCGTGCCTTCCAGTCGTGAAACTTTTCCGCACAGAGCGACCGGGTCGGTGCTATGTAGACGATACGAAACGACTCGCTGTCGTACTTGGCCTGAGTTGCCAGCTTCAGCATGGCCAGCTCGAGAATGACTGTCTTGCCTGAACCGGTGGGCGCGTTGATGACGATCGAATCATCCGACTGCAGGACGGTATTTGCAACGGCCATTTGTACTTTATTGAACGTTTTCAGCTTCGGAAACGCTTTCCGAATGGAAGGTTCGAGATCGTTGAAGTCGAATGTTTGGTCGTTGGATACCGAAACATGCGGGTGTACGTTGGGAAATGGTGTTGGTGGTGGGGCAACTTGAGCCATAATGGTTCGTTTTTGGTTATTTACTGAAATAAGTAAAATTATATCACTGGATCAGCACTGTACTAAGAGCCAATGTACTCACCCTTGTAGAATGACCGTTGTTAAAGCACAAGCAAGAAGCGACCGATGCCAACACTGTCTGACAGACAATTCGCAAGGCAATAGATCGTACAGATAGTATAATAATTTGGCTCACGGCCTGTTCTTTCGTTTCCTAGGCAACAGGCTTCAGGGGCCATACGCTTGCATTCTGATGAAGCGACAGATGAGATAAATCAGCAAGGTGAACAATAAGATAGCAATGTATGTGTTGGTGTGTACGAAATTGAAACGTAACGTATAATACACGTTTGAAAAAAAAACGAACAGACTATTTACACTAAACACATCTACTTTGAGTACATCTGTCGAGAAGCGATTCAACCGCTAACGTTTCAACGACTGAGGACCATCTAAAATAAAAAAATCTATAAATTCTAGCAGCAATAAATCGGATTCATATCCAAAGATTCGTTACCATAGTAACAAAGATCACATTTATATTACTTGATTACAGATTACCACTTTGCTTTATATATTTATGTGTATTTTAGTTTCTTTTTTACACATTTGTGAGTTTCATTTTAAGTAAAACTTTAAGCATTTTAAAATATTTACTCAGTTGAGGATTTATGAAAATGTCGACGGTACAATAATTATCAAGAATATATGTTCCTTTTATAACAAAAACACATGCTCTAATTGACTTAGAAACAAAAAAAGAAATCATACGTAAAATAACTCTTTTTGAGTCACCGAAATTTTTCTATCTTTGAACTCAGTCGCATTTAAATTCGTATGCCCTACTTATAACAATCTCCACAAACAATCTCCGCTATAAAACCTCTCTTTAAAACCGATTTCATTTGTGCGTATTTACATGAAAATGTACGTATTTACATGAGCGTAATTTTATGTTTTTGCCAACTAATTATTTTTTAGGAAGGATACAGGATAGACTTTTTCAGTTCATATAGTTAAAATGCGTAAAGAGTTTAAAGACTAAGGAAAAAATAGTATTAAAGTGTATGATAAAAATGTTTCATGTGAACTAAAAATGTTGAAAGTTGGTAAAGATACTTAAATTTTGATATTGGCGAATTAAATGAGGTCTTGCCCATCAATTTGATCGTTTTAACAAAGCTAATGAAAAACTTAGTTTAGGTTAGAAAGATAACAACATAACAAACCTTTAATATTCACTTTCTTCGGAAGAAAAAATTAGAATAAAAACGCCGATAGATCCTGTATATTTTTCTCGGTTATATTTTATAACAAATATATATAATCCTTCACGGAGCACAGTACATTAGGGTATAGACGTTTCGTGTGTTCCCTAACACATTACACAGCTACGCGGCGGAAACTACGTACACAAGAATTCGAGTATATATCTACACAGCATTGACGCAGACGTTAATTTTACAAAATCCCCTAAACGCAACTCGGACTCAATTCCGTCCGCAACGAGTCCTAGACGCCGACCACCAAATGGCCCTACCAACCTTCCCCACTAAGCGGCCGTTCCTGTTCACTACCGATGTCGATTTAATTATGCTCATCGTGTGTGTTGGCCGTGCCTTGAGTGCCATGTTTCTCGTTACGCTTCAACTGTCGCAAAAGCGCCGGCCGGAAACATTTGTCCCGAACGGGGTACCGATTTATTTGCACTATTTTATGCTGCCATTAGTCTGCGGAATGGTGGTACCGGCCGCGACCCGCATTCACGCACGACCGCACTAATGCATTTTTTTTGTGTTCTTGTTTGCCGGTGCTGCTGTTTCTGGCCGCTCGTAATCCTTTCTCATCCGTGCGACAGTTGAACGGTCAGTGTTTAATATGAAAATATTATCACCCGATACTGTTGTCATCGATTATGGCAAAATCGCCCATAAATCAATTCACCAATCGCCGAGAGAGGTTTTCCCGGTCCTAATGGTTCACCGAGTACTGGGCGTCCTTCCGGTGCCGGGGTGCCATCAACGCCATTGTACAAAATAGCCTCTAATTGAATACATTTTAGCTGAACGGGGGATGCAAATGAATCGTGGAGTAGTGTTTTTTTCACTCGTTTTATATGCGCGGGAAAACAAAAACCAAATAAAAGAAAAACGCAACATTCTGAAATGCATCATCACCCTATTTTGCAACATTTGAGCAATCGGTGCCTCGGAACAAACAACACAATGGAACACATTGTGAGTGTTGCAGAGCAGCAGCTGAGGTAAAAATGCCCGAGTCTAAAAAAAAAACGGAAAACACATTCAAATTTCTATCCTCCGCATGCGGCATAGCGAACCAGCGACGACAGGAATTGTATGCATTCCGCAATTTATTGACAATTTATGCTCATATTTCTGCCCGGTCGCTTTGTTTTACTCATTGTTGCACACATGCACACAATGCACAATGCGGTTGCGGTACGCGCGGTGCGGTTTTACAATTAATTTCGTTTCCAGCTGAGTTAATTGCCATCGTGGGTTCGGGGCTTGGAAAGGGGAATAGCGCCACGTGTCCAAGAAAGGACACGACGACGGGCGACGGGTGCGCTTCCCCGGAAGCCCCGGCGAGAGAAATATGATGTTTGAGCTGAATACACAATGCCACCCATATCCTTTCATTTGTCCTTTGGCGGTGAGCGCCGCTGGCTGGGACCAAATAGAAGGAGGAGGACGACAAATAACAAAAAAAAAATCCGGAATGAATCACTACACACCGTGGTGCAACATAAAAGGACAATCTAAGCCAAACCCGGCCGTTCGTTAGTGTGTTTGCCCGAGGAGCAAATAGGAACGAAGCATTTTTAAACAGCAACAAAAAAAAACATGATGTTTTCCCTTGGCACTTTTCAATTCTTGACGCTTTCACAGGACACGTTCCGTGAGCTCACTCATACGCTTCTCGCAGACGCTAAGCGACACTAGTTTCACTTAAAGGTAAGGACGACTTATTTCTTTTACACATTCTACTCGCTTCCGAACGATTAAACATAAAACAGACGCCACCGGATGTAACACGTTCGAGGTGAGACGTCCTCGAATACTTACTTAAACACTTGAAACGAAACTGGGAGAAAACACATTGAAGTAGTACGTTTAAATGACTCCCCCAAGTTTGGGAACGGATTGAGCAATCCTAGATTTGCTTCACTATTTTAAGCGAGAGTTAAATAAAACTAGCGAAAAGGCATTTTCCATTAAGTTCGGTAGTGGTTTTGTTTTGCTCCTAATAATTAGCCAACTAAGAAGATCTGGACAACCGTGACTTCCCGGACGCGACTTCCCGCGAAATATTTTGAATATTTCATCACGTCGCCTCTTGACCGCTACGTATTTTTGGCGCTTAGTTGTTGTGCCAATAACATTCTTCCCAGGTCTTATTGTACAAGACACTCATCGTGTGCTAAGGAAACATGTTGTACCCACATGTGATGCGAGCTTTATCCTTCGAGAGCTTTAAGATACGGTTTTTTCTCTGTTTACTGGACAGCAACAACACTCTCGGTACTGCAACTCAGACGATGCAAATCCGGAAATGCACACCCAAATACACTCATCCTCAACTTCATCATCTTTTGGTATCTGTAATCGATTCGTACATGATTACACTTGCTTGGTGGCGGTTTGAACTAAAGTGTAATTTTTCTATCCAATGCTACACAAAATTCGATCAGTCTTACTTAGTAACTCCATTGTTGGGGGTTGCTTTACACGTTTCGCCGGCCTGCTCGCTATGCATATGGTGGGGGTTAAATGCAAGACGGCTAATAATGCAAGGAAAGTGAGAGTATCTTCGCAGATATGGCTGCCAGTTTGTGAGTAGTAAGCTATAGAAAACGGCTACAGCCTTATGTAGTGGTATCTAAAACACTCAACTCAGTATTGTGCTGTGATATGACTTTGGTACAGGATTGATTGATTGATTTAGCTCGCCGAGAAGCAATATCGGTATCAAAACTGCTCCACCCGGTTGATCTTCCCCACGATGGGGTAGAAGAGCAAAGTTTGATGCTG
Organism: Anopheles farauti; assembly: GCA_000473445.2. Lineage (NCBI taxonomy): Eukaryota > Metazoa > Arthropoda > Insecta > Diptera > Culicidae > Anopheles > Anopheles farauti. Next base: position 7,253,630 of record KI915042.1, on the reverse strand, counting down.
AGATAACTGCTTGCTACTATTTGAGAATGACTGGTTCGCTCGCACTGAATAATGAAACAGACGTTTTACACAGCTAGGTTAGGTTGTGGTGCTAGTGAAAGGGGGAAAAAACGAAAGGATAAAAAATCACCTCATGTAGTCGTCTCACTGTCTGTTGCGCGGACGCATTCCCACTCCAAAAAAAAGCCAACCTTTTCCTGACCTATCAGCCTCTCAACTGCACCATTCGAAAAAGGCTGCTTTCGCCCACCGACCATCGCACTGTGCTGGTCCCGTGCAGCAGAATTGCAACGTAACCCCGTGCAAACTGCAATCAGCACAATGACGCCTCACATCCGTACCATGTCAGTGTCAGTAAATGACATCCGACCAACCCGGTGCAGACTCGTTCGGGTGGGGCTGGTGGTGGTGGTGGTATAAAGATTGTCCGATTGGACTGTCCGGTCCGCAATGGGAATGGGTGGACGTTCGGACATGAGTGAGCGGGTTCGCGAGATCTCCCGGTCTCGTCTGTCAGTCAGACTCGCACAAACGTGTTCGCGATGCAACCACTGACGGCAGCGCCCTACTCTACCCCCAGCCCCATACCGGTGGAGATAATGAATTATAAATATTTATAAAGAGTGACTTGACCTATATCGCAGCCATCGCTTAGTGATTCGTTTTGTTCCCCGCCGATGGGCTTCCGTATTCCGTAGCGCTAATGAGCGTGACGATCATTTCGCCCGCCACTACTACACCCAGGGAGCCGGCTGCTGGATCTGCTCCAGTATCGCAACCGCATCCGGGCGCTCCATCGTACGACAGATCTCGATCAGCTGCTGCAGCGCGTTCAGCTCGCGATTGCGACACTCCCAGAGGTCGAGTATCTGGTCGGTGGGGGAGGGCCGCGTCGCGAAGTACGTCAGGTAGCGGTCGACGTTGAGGTGCGCGGCAAGCATCCGCCAATCGTTGCGCTTTTGGGTCGGCGGATCCAGACACCGGCAAAGCTTCCGCTTGACGTCCTTCGATAGCCGAAAGCGATCGGTCGCCAGCAGGTTGGTGTGGTCAGGCCCGGTCGTCCCCGACCCGACGCTGCAGATCGTCATCGTTTCGAACGAGCTAGACGAATGCTGACAGTGGCCATCTTTCGACATCGGCACAAACGACGATATGCTCAGCGTGGCCGGCGCCGCACCGATCGCACTCAGGTGCTCTAACGAGCCCGGATCTTGCGACGCTTGCACCACAATCTTGAAGTCACACTTGTCGTGCTCCGTGCGGCAGAGCGTAAAGCTGCAGTGCAGAGCCGTGCTGTTGCTGTTCCACACGTGCGAGAACGGTATCGTCTGTCGTTCGCTCGAACTCTTCGTACGCCACCCGCCAACGCACTGCATGTCGATGATTAGACCCTGCCCGACGTCGGCGAAGTACAACGCCGAACTTCGCCCGAGCACTACACCGCCGATCTCCTGCTCGCAGTGTCGGCATCGCTCCTCCGCGCCCGGATTATCCTCGACGATGTAGATCCGCAGGCTAACGTCGGAAAACTCGGGCACGGTCGAAGGCCCACAGATGAAAAGACGGAGCTTCTTGCACGCCACCCGCTCCTGTATGTCGTTGGCCGACTCTCCCACCAGCACGTACTTGCCGAACGTTTCCGTCAGGACGTACGCGTAGCGCTTATCAATCTGCACCAGGGCGGGTGTGTTGATCGTCTCTTCACCAATGGTCACGACCTTGCTCCACGGGGTAACGTTGTCCGGGGCGCTGTACAGCGAAAACGCCCAGTTCGAAAGGTTCTCGGCGCAGTGTGGTAACTGCATGACAAACGGTTTGTTCACCTTCGTGTCGACCGGACCGCAAAACACGACCGGGCTGAGGTAGGTCGACCGGGGCCCGGTCGGTACCGGCACATGGTGCTTGTCATCGCGCACCACCGACAGCACCACGCTGTGCCGCTGATGCTTCGGAATCGCTCCCTCCGGGATTAGGAGCGCGGTCGAGTAGGTGTTGAGTCGCAGCAATGCGCCGGCGGGCGTTAGTGTCGCCTGCGCTACCTCCGTGCCGCGGATGGTTCCGGCTTCCTCGAGCAGCGTCGTTGGTCGGATGGCCGGCGAACTGCTGGGTATCATCGGCGCCTGATCGTAGGCGGAATCGGCCGCTATTGGATGTGAGTAAAAGAGATAGAGAGAGAGAGAGATACGCGAGGGAAGAAACACAAACAAACAAACAAACAAACCGAACAAAGAGCGGTAATTAGTAACACAACCTGTAACTGTCAGTTGGCGAGTGACATTTCTGACAAGCTAGCGCATACTCGCAGCCTACTCGTAGCTAATATGTTACAAGTGGTACCGGTGCTAGCAGCGATGGCGGAAAAAAGCGACTCGCAACCTCGCGTCAATCAACCGGACGTCAAATTGAGACAACCATTCTGCGCTGGCAAATTGATCACGATCGATTCGGCGGGGTGGGAGCCCCGCGCGCCCTGTTTCGATCGGGTGGCTTATTCAATCGTTCACTACCGGCGCCTGGCGCGCACACACACACCCACACACTGCCTGGCGGTACTTACATGTGTTGGTCGATGTCTCGAGCGATTCTACGCTGCACACGCGCTTCGAGTACGTGGACGAGGAGTATGATTCATTGATGCTGACTTTGTCCAGCGGATAGATGTAGCTGCGAAAGGTAACGAGAAGAAAATAGGGGAAAGGAAATGAGTGCGGGGCTGCGGGAGCGCATAAAATCCATTTATGGTTTGACAGGTTTCGGTAGACGGCGGCACAGACCAAGTGCGAGTGTTCTGGTGCTGCTGCTGCTGGGAGGCCCGGGATGGTGAAAACGTGCCCACGAGAACCTTTGCGCACGATCTGGCTGTGCGCTTTTTTGGACGCTCTGGACATCCGGCTGACCACGACCACGATGGGTCAATTTCGGGATACCCGGTGCCCCCAAGTGCGATGGATGGAGCCCCATAAATTACGCTGCCCATTGCACATTGCATTAGAACGGTTAGGTGTCGCAAAAGCGACCGTCGTCGCACATAATACACACACACACGAAAAAAAGACGTGAACGCCGCCGCGGTCGTGGTCAATCCCGGGGACGTGGCGGCACTTTTTTGACTTAAGCAGCGCGGGACCGCAAGGGACGCGCAGCCCAGCACGTTTACCGCCCATTCCAGACCGCCCGCCCGCTCGAAGACTTGACCGATGTTAAACATGGCGGTAAACAAACGAGTTAATGGTAATGAGGTGTCAGTATAGTTGAATTATGTGACATAGATTAGTTCTCGCGTGCCTACCCCGGCACCGGTGGTTACCTAGTTCGAGCGAGAGTGGTTCAAATGGCACCCCGAATGGACGGTGCGTCTGTCGCTAGGACAACCCGTGACCGCTGTCTGGTCGGGTGTTTTTGGTTTTTTTTTTTTTTGGAATTGGATTGATACAATCTCGACGCAGGGCAGTGAGAGTGAGCGAGAGCGAGAAATTGATGAGCCCATTGGAATTGGTGTGGGTGGCTCCGGTAGAGCTGGAAATTTGCATAAATCCAAAACCCGTGTCCATCTCTCTAACGAGCGCGCCCAACTACCCGAGGTCACCGTAAACGGCTGATGGAGTAAAAACTGAAATCTGACTCCACCCGACCCCGTAGCTGGCCCGTAGCCCATCCGGCGGGAACACTGATTTAGTGGGTTCCCTTTACGTCTCCAATGGCCTGCCAGTGGGCCAGCGTTTGCAACGTGGAACGAATGTGACATCCGAGGTGTCCAACGAGCCGCCTCGCTGCGGAGATCGATGGGAACACATCATACAAATATGGCGTTTTTTTTTCTTTCCCCTCCCCGAACCTGCCTGCCTGCTGTGGTGATTTCCTTTTTTAAAGTCACGACGAGGCAGGCACCGGTTGACTCCTCCGCGCCGGCGATAATCAATAATTTTAATCGCCACTTTAGAGCGTGTTTCGCGTGTTAACGAGACACCATTTTAGCAGCGCTCGCGGTAGTGCCACTCAAGCCGGGCGCTGCCGTTTTGGACATATTTCGCGAGAAATATGACCACCTCATAAAAGGATGAAATTAAGACACCCGGTGCACGTCGGGGACATTCGGTTGGTTGGATGGTTCAGACATTTCAGTCACGTCCCGTCCCGTCCCGTCCCGTGCATCATCGCGCACGCACCACCGACCGTCACGGCACGATTGTTACGCCATCGGGAGCATAATGGACGGAACTTACGGGGCCAGTCGGCCCCGTAACTTGTGCGCTTTAATTGGTGAGGGAACGCCGCGGGAACGCGAACTTTATTGATTAATCACTGGCCAACTTTTTCGGGCATTGTATGGGCCGGCGGCCCGACCGGTCGTTCTCGGGCCCGGTTTGCGCACAAAATTCGCACACACGGCCATATATAGCGCACGCGGGTGCGGGTCATAAGATCTAGAATTGGACGTTCGGCGCCCCGAGTGGTATTCCTTCGGTATTCACATTTTTTGACACCTCATTGATGGCGCATTAGCCGTGTATGGTAAGAGTTTCACGGTCGAATTTGGGTCGGCCGCTTCCTCGGCCCACACATTCACGCACCCCTAGCCAACACCGCATGGGATGATCAAAGGATGGCCTCCCCGTTTGCGTTTGTTTTTTGTTTCACCAATCCACCGTGGAATTCATTAGCCTGCGTAGAACGAGCGCGCATTGGGCGGCGGGAGGGAGTGGCAGACGCCACCGGAATTTGACTTCCGCCGTAATCAAAACGAATGTCCACTTCCAACGCCACGGGAAGCGGGCGTGATTAAAATGAATGAGCCATAAAAGCCTGCCGAGCGCAAAACAAGTGCGCCCGTGGTCCGTCCTTTTCCGACGCCGCAACTTCGTCGTCATCTTCAAGTACCACCGGCACCGGCCACCCCTCGATTTGGAATGTGGATGCGGCATTCTAGCTCTTCCCTCTGATGACTGATGGCTCTGATTGCTCTATTAGTGTGTTGGTCGCGGGGGACGGTTCGTGAGTGGGAAGATACGGTGGAATGGTTCGGCCGTTTGATCACAGGTTGCGCTGTAATTACGTCGAAGTGAGCATTTTATCACCTTCCTGCGTTTCCGCCGTCCGCGCCAGTGCGTACTAGATCATCGTGGCTTGTTGGAGCGTGCGATCCGCGTGTGCGGCGGATGGTCCAGCCGGTCCGTCTGCATCCGAGACAATCTTCCCGCCTCGCGGTACTCGATCTCGCGGGGCAGCGAAAGCGCATCGATCTTGTTTTGCGCGGCCCTATCTCGGACCTACACCGTCGACGGCGTTGTCGAACCTTTACGACCAACCCCCCCCGGGTACCCGGCGGGGAAGGTAATTGAGAGTGATAGACAAGAAACACACACATGCCGCACACGCCCGACTATTCGCGTAATTGGATGTGGTTATTTACAGACACATCAGTCATCGGTGGCGCACACAGCGTCTTCCCGCCGCCGGTACGCCGAACGCGGTGGTGATGTTATTTTACGCGCTTATTAGGTTTATAAATTTCCGCGAACGGCTCGTTAGGACTCTCGGACGCACGCGTTGATTTGCGTTCCAGTTCCGTTGCGGCTGATAATGGAACCGACAGGCCCGGCGCGAACGGAACGGTGATGCACTTTCCAAACACCGCCCAGACCACCAGACATTGTCGGTGGCGAGGCGGTTGGCGTTGGAACATAATTTAATTTATTGTATGTTTATAGTTCGGCCGGCTTCACGGCGCGATGACGACCGGGGTAAGTGTCGCCCCTTGGTTCTTTGTAGAAGTGAACAGAGCGCGTCTGCAAGCCGTGACTTGTAATTGAGATGTCACTTGCTTATACGACTGTTGCTTGGTTAGAGCTAAGTAGTGGTTGTGCTTTTTTTTTTTACGACCGGCCATTCAAGTGGGAAGTTCTCAATACAGCACATCACACAGTGGCCCACTCCAGGCTCCGTGGGCCATAGGCGGATATGATTCATTAGAATTCAAATATATCTTCAATTACACGCACCGCCTTTCTCGAGAGAGTGATTAAACTATTAGAGCCGCGCTACTAATAAGCTAAAGACCATTTAAGCGCACCGAAGCGACGGTGTCAAATGTTAAATGGAAAAATATCACCAACCCCGCCCGCTGCCTTCCGCAACGGTGAAGGGTTCGGTTTTAACGTTAGCAAAAAAAAAATCTAAATTACAACATAACTCCCCGGTCACGGTCCTTCCATCGCAAGCGGTTAATCGAAAACGGCAATTAGATTTTCCCTCAGTTGACCCTCCACACACACCAGGCCCCCGGGGAGTTTCCATGCAATGGGGCACCGATAGCGAAGCCAATTTCTCATATAAACCTAGGTACCAAGCGTTGCACCGGCAGAACCGGCCATTTAATTTAAATTCAAACCGAACGCGCGAGCGCGCTCGTTCAAACTCAAAGCCTACGGAGTCATTTATTTTTCTGTCGGAGGGCGTTTGGGCGCTAGGGTTTGCAGTGAAAGAAGAAAAATACTGCACCAAACGCACACACACACACACGCGCGCGCTGAGAAATCAAACATCAGCCTCTCGCAGGCAGCGGCACGACATGGTCACGGAATTTTGCGCGCCCTCCCGGTACATTGGCCTATTTTCGAGTGTTTGGTGCCCCTGGGGCATGGTGCTCGGTGTCGGTGTGTATCTAATTAAAGTATCTATTTATTCAAGTTAACATGCAATCCTTCGCGCGGTTCCGCTGATTGTAAGTGAGGCGGGGTTGGTTTAAGATTAAGACAAACCCCGGCCCCGGAATCGCTTGCAAGCAATTGCGCAAGGTACCACGCTATGGAGACGTATCGATCGCAGGCTCTTGGTAGGAGCATAAGGAAAAATTAAATGAAAAAAAAATAACTAGCCTAACCATTGCTGAAAGACGGCTAATTTGTTTTTGTTTCTCGTGCTATGTATCTTTCATCTCTTCACCGTCTGATACGGTGCGCCGCAGACAGGTTATGCAGTTGTTGGCCGCCAGCTGCACCACTACGATTTGTCCCACCGGGGTAAGGAAAGTCATTGGGACCCGGTCAGATTAATGCACTGCATCCGTGTGACAAATGTCGCAATTACGACCGTAAATTATTATTAATTGAATCAGATCATCGTGCACCGGCGAGGATTAGGTGGACCAATGGCGACGTTAGGGATTGGAATTTACAGCACCACGCGAATCGGGCGCGAATTTCTCACGCTCGGCCCTGAGGACATCGGTGGTAATGGCAAACATAACAGAAAAAAAAACTAACTATAACCACCCTGGCCTCGTTGGCCTAGTTTTGTGCGATTGTCATAGCGAAACATGTCCACTCGCTACTGTTTATTGTATCCCACTCGGTTCTCGGACTCGTTCTCGCCGGACTCTTGAGCCGATGAATTACGACAGCGCTGGTAATTGAACGCCATTTATCAAACGCACTAAACGCAACCGGGATATATCGGGATCGGTGAACGCGGGGACGCTTGTGCCAAAGAAGGGCGCTAAATCGTCCCCGCGTTCAATTGAATAATAATGTCAAGTTTGACGGCCACCACTTGAGACGGGGAAGTTACGCGCGTGCACCGCGAGGTAATTAGACAATTGTGCAGTGATCCAGCTGGCTGGTTGGCGCCTTCCCGGTTTAAAGGCGAGTTGGATCAAAGGGAATTGCATCGTTGACTGCGCAGCCATAACTCAACTCGTCTATCCTTGAAACGGACGTCGCGAGTATGTAGATCCAAGGAAGCCGTGTACTAGCTCCACTTGCGTCACAGCGGTCAGAAAAGCGGATCCGCATTATATTAGCATTTGTAACCTGAACGCATTACTAATCATTCGTTGGATGTAGTAGGATGCAATACGGAAAGCGCCACATTTCAATAATTGAGTTATTGACAAGCGGGATCTGCTGGTTCGGATAGTACCGAAGGAGAAACGTCATTGCCTAACGAACGAAAGCGGGTCAATAAATTGATCTAAATTCCTTCAAACGACTTCTATCCCGTGAGAGAAATAGCATGACAAACGATTCTTAGCATCGGGAGTGGGCAAGAATGTGCGAAACGTTCCTTTTCTTCCTGGGCAAGGAGCACTCGTACGCTCGCCAGAATCGTAGCAAAAGGTCATCCCGGGTAATTAGTACGTATTTGTCGTGTCGAAAAAGAAAACTGAATCTCACGCTATTTAATTGATGGCAAGGACAGAATCGTTGGGCACGTAATTGAAAGCGAACCCGAAGGCGGGCGGCCCCGAAGGGCGCCCGTTTATCGTTGATTGTGGAAATTAATCACACGTCCTTTTTGGCACGAACGTCTCGGGTACGTCGGGTCCTTCCGCTTTTGTCGGAGATCGATCGCAATCGCAACCGGGGGCGGATCCCGGCCCGGTTTGAAGAAATTCGGAAATTCGAACGGCAGGAGCAGCCGGCCACGGTTACTTACTTATTGCATAAATGGGGCACGTCGTAATGGTGCTCGGAATTGGACCGTGGCAAAGGCGGCACCGATTTGAGGCTTCCCCCGAGCGGAAGGGTTGGTGCCGCTTGCTGCGATTGGCTCGGCAGATGATGCTGTCCACCGGCGGCCGGATGGTGCAGCGAAGACGGATGATGATGGTGACGGTGGCCGGCCAGATGGGGCTGCTGGTGGTGGGGCGCTGTCAGCGGGTACTCGTAATTGATGGGTCCCATGTTATGCGTCAGGTCCGGCTGGAAATGGGTCAGCTTTTTGCTCTCGTTGGCGAAATACTCCGTCGGCATTTCTGCGGAAGAGTCGGGGATGGAAAAAAAGGAAAAATGACTTTCGTTAAATCAAACGCTGCGACTATCGGCGCTTTATTGGACGTGTAATAAACGCCACGGATGGGGGGTGAGATGGGAGGGTGGGAGCAGTGCGGTGAAGTGCGCTTTTTCGGGCAGATAAGCACTTGAAAGCGGAGCGCCCGTCGGTGGAGCCGTTCTGATATCTTCACGGAAGCACAACAGCACAACAATTTCAACCGGATCAATACCGATTCCGGGTTCTCGTTCGGCGCAACCACTTGAAAAGTTTCTAATGACTTTGGAAAAGCACACGCGATCCTGAACGGCCGACGCTACCCCTCGTCCGTGGACCATCTGCCACTGATGGGTTTCGGACGGGTGCGAATAGGTTAATAGCCCCCAAAAGCGCAAGATGAAAGCAAACTCAAATTACCCAAATGAAGGCAATTTGGGGTGATTATATCGAGATCTTAATGATTCTGGTGGAAGATCTTCGCCGCATCGGCAAAACTTGCGAAATTGGATTGTGGTCGGTTGGGTGGAGTTTAAAAATAAAATAAAGGAACAATTAAGATTCTTTGCGCCAACCGTTACATCATGGCGCATTGTTTGTTTGCCGTTTTTTTTTAGTTGCTTTAAAACTGCTAATGTAAAACTTTCTAGATACTCATTAGCAAACCGAAAGCTAAAAATACTTTGAGCATATTTTGTTTATCACACTTTATCGCAATATTTACGATCGAAACAAATGTACCGCAGGCAAACGCACCAAACAGAAATACGGTTCGCGTGTCCGTTTCGTTCGTTTCGAGGCGAATGTGGTGGTAATCTTAATGGGATCACAAATCACGATCTGTTCACTAATGAGCGAACCAAATCTGCTGCCATTAGCTGAGTTTGTGTTTTCCAATTTGTGATTTCGCTATGATTGGGGTTTGAAAAGGATTAGCTGATAATGTTGCGACGTATTTTTTTTTTCGCCCGCTCTGCTAGCCTTATTATTACGTGTGACTGATGGCACAACAACACCTTGGGAAACTAATTTCGATAAGGTGTAAATTAAATCATATTTTACGCTGTTATAGAGCCGGTGGCAGAAGTTGTTTTGACATCCGCTGCATGCCGAAAGAAGCATTGAAAATGGCGTATGTAAACAAATATAAAAATATGTTTCGTTACATTGAAGAAAAAATGTTGAAAACGAATCCAGCAACAATGGTAAACATTGATAAAAAACCCATCAATAACTTTTTTGGGGTAAAGTTAACATTTTTTGTGGTTTGTTTTCGTTTGCTGGCGTTTCTAAAAAAACTTGTGGGGATCAACATTTGAAGAGTTATCTAAACATCTATAGAAAGTTATAGTAGTTATCGTATCAGTGATTTATCATTCTTATCTTTCGATTTTACCAAATGACAGAGAACATGTGATTAACATGATATTCATTCATTACGAAGCACCGCAGAGAGATTGAAAGCAGTCGAAACAGTCGTCCTAAGCGAAAGGACGAGATAATTAGCAGATCGCTCGCTCTCTGTTGCAGAGAACTTCAGCTCGCCGCAGTGGGAAAAGTTGTTTGCAAAACTCTTAATTAAAACCGGCACGAATAGTGCATTGCCAATGGTTTCCCACTGCGGTGGCAGATGATGCCAAGCGGATCATTAACCGCTGCAGGATGGTGCTTAAGATAATGATATCAACCGTTTCATGCACTGTCACAGATTATATCTTTAACTCCAGTTAAGCTAAATGGGGTTGTGTTGTGGAAGTTGATCATCGACGGGTACGCTATTCTGTGTTGGAACTTTATTTCAATTTCGTTGTTATGACAGGAGACATTCGATTCAGTTAGTAGAAGGAAACATTACTGTTCATGAGCTGAAAGGTTTGGTAAAGAGAGAAGTAACTACCGTCGAATTTGTTACATCATTATTGGCTGACTGTATCACTTGCGAAACTATCATTTATCAAATGTTTAGTGTCACAGTTACCTCATACGTTTGCTACAATAGGAAACCATTTTCCAAAAGATTCCGTCACCAATTTCTCTCGCTATCAATCGATCATGTTGTGATTTGTATGCGCCAGTCAAAAAGGATTAAAACATGCCAAAAATATCATTGAGAACACATAAACATCTGCCATCATATTTTGGAGCAGCGGGGTGCGTGTGTTTAACACGGAATTTTATCTTCCCAAAGAGCGCAAATAAATTGTCGTCCGATATCATATGCCGTGTGACTGTTGCGTTAGAATATGATAAACACTTCCGCTGGCGTCGTTCGGTTATATATAACATCCACCATAAATCATTCACCGACGGAAGGTTCAACTGCTAACACCATCGTCATTGGAGCACTGTGAGAGCCGTTTGAAAAGCGTTGAAATCATCAGCAGGACAGGAAAAGCGAAGATGCCGCGCTAAGTTGTTTGATCTAGACATTTAGCAACACTGAATCATTAATCATCTGTCCGTTGAAACTTTACTCATCGACAATTGTGTCAAACGATCATTAAAATACGGAAATTACAGAAAGTTATGATGTAAAATATTTCTCCTGGTATGATTTAGTTTTCTGATAGTTTTTTCATGCGCAACCGTGTGCATTATACAAAGCCAAAATGATACTTGATAATTCTGTCAATTAATTTTCAATTAAAGATTATACGCTATTTGAACCACAATCCGCTATAACAAGGTTTGCTAATCGGATTTTTACCCCGAATCGTTTACCGGATGTACGGGGAATCGTTAATTTCCCTGGAGAAGGAACGAAAATCCCGCTCTCCTGGGAGTTGAGAAATAAATCCGACCACGACTGAAATATTATGGGCTATGATTTCATTCCTCCGATGAACATGGACGGGATCACGACGCATTCCAACACACACACACATAGATGACATTAAAACATGAAAATATAAATGGCTTATTTTATTACATCTTCAAATGAAACAAGTTTGCAATAATGCATGTGAGGAGATAAATAAGAGTTGCCGTACTCGCAGTAATGCGTTTAAACAGCAGGAGTCTGATTTATGTCATTCCCGGTGACATTACTAGAACATGTTAAATAGAGCCATGTGCGAGAAACGAAAGTAATGACCACCGGCTCTGGTCTTCCCGCTATAATAGCGCTGTTGGAAACTTTCCGCAGGCAGCCGGAACGGAAAGAACCGTCCACGGCAGAACGCTTCTTTTTTCATAAGCTTACATGCGCATGCGACATGGTCAGCATCAGCATGGTTTCTAGTTCTTGTCTGGACGTCTGACGCTGATTTACGAACGCGTTTCCCCCCGTTCGAAACGGCAGGGTACATCTGCAGGGAAGCAACCGAGTCAATCTATTTCACGTTAATTTTACGCCAGTGAAGTGCTCTGCTGCCTTTATTTTAGTCTTATGGAAGCAATGAACGTGGCATGATCTGAAGTTTGAGAAGGACAATGAAGCAAACCAGGTCTCATGGGATGATCCTGTGTCTGCGGTACTAAAGGTGGAACTTAATTTACAAAAACTGTCGCGAAATGATTTTTGATGAAAAATTATAAACATATTACACGTAGGCATTCGACCGCAAAGTACGTCAATGCTTTATAAAAAATAAGAAACATGTTCCTTTTGCTCAACCGGTTCATTATGACGGATTATTATTAGATTGGCTGCATGCGAACACATACGCTCAAACTTTCAAATGTTTTGACAACTCCCTAAACATCATCAATCAATTTTCTCCTCTCGCTTTTTTCGAACAAATAGTTCGAGCAGTCGTAGGTGTTAAAGACATCGACACAGTATCGAGTCTTGTTCTCATAATCCGTAGCAGACGCTGTCCTGGTGTCAAGGTGCCACTCTCTAAGCATCTGCACAACTAGCTCAGGTTGTACGGTTCCAGTGTGGGTTGAAGTTTCAATTCTCGCCGATGTGACAGCAGCAAACATACGGTCGGGCTGTAGCACCGAGAGAATTAAGACGCAAAAGCGTGCCAGAAGAAGAAACCACCATCTGATCTTGCCCTTCCCCATTGCCCGCAACGAGTCTCGTAAGGTTAATTTCTTAATTTTATGCTCTCTTTGTACCGAACCGGAGATAGCTTGAAAAACGAGCGGAATTCGTGCGACAGGCGTGAAATGACTAATGAGCCTGCAAAGAAGGTCACATGATGGTGTTCATCGAAGGAAATTGGTAAAATAAGAAGCTATTCGATACGATTCGAAGTTGAGTGGCCATTTACGGTGTGATGCTCAGTAGCTTGGTAGCTCCGTAACTTGGCGCTTTGGAACCGTTTCGTCCGCTACGGATGTGAGATATGAATGAAACACGCATAGACAGTTAATGGATTTCCGTCTCATCGAAAGTGGCCATACGCCCATTTAATTAGATAAGAAAAAAAAAACTATTTCGTTTGCTTCTTATCTGTTTCGTAGGCTGACTAAAAATTTAGGACCAGCTAAGCTGAGTAGTGAATCTGATTAAAATTCCTGTGAGAAAGTTAGTCCACGAGAAAGTTAGTTTAGATTTATGACGAACACGTGTTTTGTACTGGGTGCAAAAGTTTTTTATTTTAAAAAGACATCATTATTAAACAAGACTTATTTTACTATTCTTATCTACAAACGTTTTAAGCCAATAGTGATTGCTTTTCTTCAAATATATTATGATACTTTTAGAAAGAGAGAAAAATCATAGCCATAAAGTAAGAGAGCGGAATCGTTTGATTCGAATTACCCATGTATTGCTTTGAACACGGGAAAAATAAAATAAGATGCAAATATACAATCGTTAAGGTAAGATTAAGTACACTTGCATCATAAGCTATGAGAAATATGTGTTCAGATATTGCCACTTAATTGAAATACACATGAAACGATGTGAATAGTGACATAAACTCGATAGAATATCTGATCAGTTCAACAAAATTGTATTAATTTGAATATGTAATTGCGCTGACTAGTGAATTAGATGCCATATTCAATATGCACTGCTGGAAACTTTACTTCACATACATGTTCACCTTGGTAACTTACACATATCGATGCCCTGTCTATGGTCGATACATTCCCAGACTGTAATGCATGATCAACATCAGCTTCCTCTTTTGAAAAAAAAAAACTATTACCGGGGGGGAATGCGATAGAAATGATATTGAATTAAATGGCACTAACAGAAGTTGTTCAATTGAAACGTTATTCAAGAACATAAATAAATATACGCCATTTAAATTAATAACCCGGTGCAAAACGATTTATCAGGATTAAATTCAAGTTGACTGAATTAAATTAACTACATTCTGTGCTAGGCAACCAAAGATGAGTGGATTCAAGTGTGTACTTGCTATTACAACCAGCTTAGCAATATGTAGATTTTTCATTTTAGTGCATTTAATATCGAATAGACCGTGGCTAGCAATTGATAGAAAAACGCAACCACAAACCATTCAGTATTTGTGATTTCTATTCGATCACAGTCAAAATCCAAGGTTGTAATGAATTATTCCTGGAGACATGGCATACCTGTATCCCCTAGAAACATGCAGCCAAGCGTTGCGCTGTTGAGCAATCGTTCAGAAAAATCACTTACTGAGCTTCTAGAGGTCTCCAGAGGGCAACTAGATGGTTTCAGTCCACGCCAAGCCACTGCCAGTCTTATGGCTAAATGTTTCAAGTCGTGAAGTAACTGCAAACCATCGTAAATGTTGGCTGGCTAAAAAAAGAACCATTTAGCGTTCGTCGAGGGAAGCAACTAGCACCACGCTAGAGGGCGGGTGTTGAAGGAATTATGTTTACAAACGAGTTTATGAGCGCAAGGTATTCACCGCACCGACCATGTGTATACTATTTGAGTTTTTTAAATGGCTGGAAGCATTTGAGGTGCGAAAGATTGCGTTGTCAGCGTATATGAAGACATCTTGGGCGAAAGAACTAGGACAAATTTATTCTTACGCTGCATGGCTCTATTTTGGCTATGCCCCTGCTTAGTTCTGTCAAAACCACGCATATGATCGAGCGGGAATCTTTTAAGTGAAATATTTCCTTCGAGTTCAGGCACTGCTTGGTTCAGACCTTGGATCTAACCTTCAGCAAACGTGCGTTTCATTCATTCAGGAAAGTTTCCCCAAGAGTGTAGGGTGCGGTGATTTGTCGAAACGAAGCACAACGTTGGGGATGAAATTTATTGTACGACAAACCACACAAAAACTAACGTATTATGATCCAGCTGCTAAAAATTTCCTTCCCTTCGGCTTTCAGTTCGTAAATGGAGCTTCTAGTGGCTAGCCGGAGTGGCATAGAGCTGGGATGTAGACGGTGCCAACGGATTTATGAACATCAACATGCATAAAGTTAAAGAAATTGGGCCAATATCGGATGATCATCAGATATAAAAAACCCAGCAAATTGAAGGGAAGCATAAACAATTTTCCATTAACGTTGTTGACTAACATTTATATACTGAAGCTTATAAAACCTAATTTTGATTTTTAATGTGCCAATCTGGCATAGAATTTCATACCAGGTCTGCAACATCCGATTCAACAAAACTTGTTTTTCTTCAATGAAGAGGATTCTTCTATGCCAGTGAGTAAAAATTCACGTACATTTGGAATAGCACATAACATAAACAATTCTTTTATCTTTTCTCACTACGCTAGGAATAGCACGCCGGGAACACCTATCACCAAAGATTTCACAATCCGACAGCTGAAAACCCTGTTTTCACAGTTCTATGCACTGCGAAGGAAACAAATGCCTACTAAGCCGAGCTGAGGAACGTTTCACGTCCAGCTGTTTAATCTCCTGCGAGCGAAAAAGTACTCGCGATGAAGTGATTGAAGTAAATCAGCTTTCATTACTCAAACCTTACGTACATCGCCGGCGCCCTTACGGTGATAGTTTGCAGACCTTTCACTCGACGTTCCCATCAATTACTAAAGTAGCGGCTTTAGACAAAAGGCGACTGTCTATTGCGCGCAAGAAATGTCTGCTTCCGCCCTGCATCATTACCCTCGGCTGGATCTGGCAGTTATCGCGAAGCAACCGAAAAATAAGGAGCGAAAACGCGTACAAATATGGCGGTACAGATAGGCCAGTGTTTCATTGCACCATTTGGAAGCAGAATGTATCAATTTGAATACGGTTGGAAAGTGCACGCTTTCACCGATGGATTGGCATCGTCATCTTTCATCTCGACAAGACTGAAACACTGGCTGCTGAACGATGTGATGAGTCATATTACAAGGCACACAAATAATAGCTGAGGCAAGCGCCGCAAGCACAAATCAAACAAAATTAAGCTGCCATAATCGACTTAAACTTACCTGAACGAGCCAAATTGTAGGCCGGAATGGTTTTCTTCCGTCGGATGAATTTGGAAACTCCAAATATGATTCCTAAACAGAAGGCAGCGACCAACGTGACCCAAAGATATACGGACCAGTTGGAATCTGGAATGAGATGAATGAACAGATAGACAACTATTAGCAATGTGTAATGAACAATAATATCTTCGTATGAAATAAAAATAAATAATGTACTTTCAGTAAAAAAATTACCACACAGTGATCGTGGTACGATGAATATACAGGACACTCTCGGAGTCTGACGTAATGTGTGCTAAGATAAGTAAAGAGCATCTGGTACGAATATACGCCTGCAACAGTTTGGTCTGTCACTCAAGAGCTCCAATCGGTGCCTTTTTCATCCGTGTTGAGTACTGCCCCTAATAAAACTGTTTACTATCCTTCCGGCACGAACCCGGTGGCACGGAAATTGGTGCCCAAAAGGTTAAGACATGTTTCCAGCTTCGCCTTTGGAATCCGTCAAAAGACAATCGAACTAAAAATAACAGCGAAAGGAGAGAGCGAAACGAGAATAAATAATGATACCGTTTGCTTCCTCTTAATGGAGCCATCGCTTGGAGGCAATTAAAACGGCAGAGCCTTGCCGTATGCAATAACTGACAGTACATGACACAATTATTGCACCCTTCCGAACTCCGGCCAGAGTTTATTTGACTGAGCCTCAGGAAATGAACGGTGACAGGAAGAGTGACGCGTTTGCCATGCGTTCGGTAAGAAAGCCATTTCCTATTGGGTGATATTTTTACACTCAAAGTTATAAACTTGTCATGCAGCCGGGGAGCGCATGAGGGAGCTAGGGAGTTAAGAAAAATGCGTCCCTTCAGATTTCGGTACGGGATGTTCATCCAGCAACTCGCTCCAGTGTACACGAGCAAATTCTTTGTGACAAGTGAGCCAAAAAGCAAAAGATGTATGAGAAGTATATTATTTTGATAACTGTATTGTTTATTGCATTTATTTGAATTGAAGCTTCCCTAATTAACAACAAAACTTGCCCCAATATATGTTTATTATTACACAGAAAAGAAACATTTGGTGTTCTTGATAAAGAGTGAAATTCGAATTGCAAACGCTTCACTTATTGTCTTTATCTATAGATGTCTTTTTTTATAGGTCAAGTAATAAACAATAAACCGTTGTCACATTAGTATGTAATTTTACTTGTAACCTAAACAAATCAAATAGCCTGAATCTAGAATTAATGCAGTGCAACAGTATGCTTGTGAACAAAGCACGATTCTCACGAAGAATGGAGTATTATGCAAGTAGACGTAATGATACACCGTGTGTTTTGAGATGAAACGAATTTACATGCAAGAGTATCCCATTCGTTTTGAAGTGCTAAACTTCAAATGAGAAGCTGCGGGTGATCACGAAACCGAAGGCTATTGACCATCGCCAGAGAAATAAAACGCACAAGTGAAGAAAATATCTTCCCTCTAGCGTTATTCAGTACGTTTTATCTATTTCCTAAATCACCGCATGCCACCGCGGCAAGTATGCGCTAGTCGTCAAAGGTCGCCTACGGTGTGGGCCACGGAACGTTTGACAGCATCGGCGAAGGCGTTGGAGGCTCGCAACGCTCAAGACGTCGTATTATTCTGAGGCTCGGTGTGGACCGTCCCCGCTCAGCTGGACAGTTTTCAACGGTAATAAACAATAATAGACTGTTACCTGTCTCGTTAATACCTGTGTCGATTGATTAAACGGTTGAGATTAAATTATTTCGCTGAAGGTTGGCCACGGAACGGGCACGGTTTGTTGAGGTTGCCATCGTTTCACCATCCATCGCGGGAGTACCGTTTGTTTTTCGGCTTTCGTGCCCCGACAAAATGTGCCCGCAGCTCGTAAATCAGCTGTTGCAGCCGGGCCCCCGGTTCGGGCCGAGGGGCATAGGAGAATAATGTGTTCGCGTTTTGTTGAACAAGCGGCGGAGGTTAATTTCGTCCCAGCTGGACATCTTGACGGGCCCGACGGGCAAGACAAGGAAGAGGCCTTCGTTAAGCCTGAAGGCGTTTGGGGCAGTTTTGGAAACGATGCTTGCAGCGTCGAGGTTTTAATCGATTCGGACCGGGTCAATGATGAATTTCGGCTAATGATAGACCACAAAGCCTTTCGATTTTTTCAAACATTCGGCAGGTACGCGGCAGGCTATTTGGCTGTCGAGGTCTCGCTGGTGTTGGGGGGAAATGTTGTGGCCTCATCGATCGTGAACATCTTTCGGGCATTTTATGGTCATTACATGGCGTTAAACGATGTCAAACAGCAAGCTGAAAGTATAATTAGTATGCTCTCGGGTGCACTTTTGTTTGCGCTTTTGTTGTACGTATTTTGCGCGATTGGCGTATGGTATAGTTTTGAAAGCCGCATGAGGAACGTTTGTCTTACCCATTGGGTTTTAACGTTGGCGGTTGTTATTATGAGTGAGGATGTCACAATAACGTCACTCATTTATCTACTTGAAATGTGTTTCATCACACTTTGGTTATTTGAAAAATATGTACTCAGTTCTTCAACAGTAAAATTGAATTCTTCAAAATTGATGTAGAGTTCCAAACAGTAAATCAAATCTGCAATCAATTGCATACTAGCCGCAATGCAGCAAGATTTTCTTTTATACAATTACATTATCTGTTGATGTGTTGATTGAAATCTTGTTAAATTGTTTCTGCATCCATTAAATGTACCTCAACTCCGTTGTTTTTAAAATAAATAATTAATTATTTCCTACAGCACAACAACACAAATATCGTGAAGTTTTCGTACCTTGTTTTTTACTTTTTTTTGTTACCATGAATTTTCAAACCCATACAATGTGACACATATGATGAAGCACGTACTACATTATTTTCGGGATGTTTTTTAAAATCTATTATTTTTGACGAAACAATGTAGTATAACAAACCTGCCACACGCTGCTACTTCTCCCGGGATCAGCCCGCTAATGAATCTAATAGAAAATCAAAAGAGTACCGCCCAAATGACATGACATCGAAGCGACACGTGCGCATCGCAAGTCAAGCGTGGCTGGCACGCGTATAATTACTTTACCAGCCGTCCCTTATGCGATATTTAGGGCAGTGCCGGGACCCCCACTCGTGTTCAAATTCACGTCAGCTAAACGAAACAGAAACATCACAAAATGTGCCGCCACACGGGAAGCTAGCGAAACTGCAACCCAATTGACGGGTTTGTAATCAGTGAGAATCGCGCAGATATTTCCTGTATGTAGGTGTGTCAGGCAAGACAGATTGCATAAAGTTAGATAGATTTGAAAAATATACCATTGCATTCTCATGTTGAATCCTATTTAAAGTATAAAAATTCCTAATTTTTTGTAAATCCCAAGAATTTATAAACAACCTCCCTTCTCAAACCATCCATCAAGTTGAGCGAAAAGTTTAGTTATTTTTAACCAAACACTTAACACTCGCTTCGATCCAATCCGATCGAGTGGATGGATGACTATAATTCAAAGTGGATTTGCCTCTGTTTACCAAAGGCAGAACGCACGCACAACAAGAAGCCTAACGGAAGCATCACGGAACGGATTGAAACATCTTTCACATCAACATGAAACATGATTCAATGGAAACGTATTTGAAACACCACCGCAACGGCCGGCGAGGGATGCGTTGTACACCTTCGGCCCGGGAAGGATTTGCCAAGCCCCTGCGAAATTCTCACCACCGTATGCGTTGCACAAGAGTCGCCACAAATCAGCGGAATGTCACGTGTGCAAGCAAAATCATAATTCATTCGTGCCGTTTCTCGTGCCTATTGGCAGCCACGATGGGTGTGCCACGTATGCGAGCAGCTGGATGACCGATGGTGTAATATCTACCTGTAGAATGAACGTTCGCGAGGTGTTCGTTTCGGCTGCAGTTTGAAAGAAGAGAAGTGTGTTTATTTTATTGGACAGTTTTTTATGGTTGTTGGTTGATTGTTGTTTTTTTTTTACCGAGCATTAAAAATGATATTGTGTGTTTTTTCAAACAATAGTTCGTATATTGGACGTGGTAGGCGATGTTCTCACATATACCGTTTTAAGAATGAGTTTTATCCCCTGTCCAACCAATGCACCGTAGCGTTTTCCCTAACGGTTCTTCACGTGACACATTCGATGGTCTTTTTCAATTTGATACGAGTTTTATCACAATGATTCCTAGAACCACGTGGGGCCTTTCCTTCGTCCATAGTTTTTATGGAGTGTTACATGAGATCAATTTTATGTCTTTAGGAAACGGAGAGATGTGTGGCATTCCGGACGAGGCATAAAAATTTGTAACAAAAAAAAAGCAACGAGTCACAAACCCACCATTGTTTCACTGCTCGTTATACAACATTTTAAAATTCGATACCACACCGGTGACATCGACAAAGCGTGAGCATAAACGTCGGTCACTGTAGGCGCGCTGTACGCACTTGTGTAGGCTTTTACGGGGTCGTGAAAGCGACTGGAGATAAATAAATCCCTATCGTCGCACGGTCAAATCAGCTTACTGCACAAAGCGGGAACAAATGGCTCGCGGTCAGCCTGATACACCTAATCCAGACCGAAGGAATAATAAATCATGCGCTCAAGTACGTTTGCGTTACAAACTGTGTTTTTCCACCAATCATATCAAATAACATGGTTGAACGTTTGAGGGCGCGATTGAAGTTTGAGCGAGAGTGCCACGAGCTGTTTTGGTGGTGATGTAGTGCAGGTGAGTAGGAGATTTTTTGGCCCGCAGATATTTACACATAATCACCGGGTTCGTGAGGCATCCAATGTAAGGAGAAGGATAACGAGCGCGATGTATGGCATATTTTTACCAGAAATGTGTATTATTAGTACATAAGAGTGAGTTTAGATGTTCTAGAACATACATCTGTTCTGCGTCTGAATCAGGTAATACTTTATTTCATATTTTTTACTCTACCATGTAGAACTGTAACTCAGCAAGATTATTGACAACTTTGTCGGTTTATCCCACACAAAAATTTTTCTTCTACCTACTACACCGATTCGCTTGCATCATTAGCGTCGAAAAGGAAAAACCTGTGTCTAATTAAATTTTACTGCTTTTGCTCACATGCGGGGTCTGCTTTGGTGTCGTAAGTAGGTCGACGCGCACTGTTTTTCATCCACACGCGTGTAGCCGTTCGTGGGTGTAGGGAGCAGGTTAATTAAAATTATGGAAATTTGTCTCCATTTCCTCGTGCGAGTCGGGCGGACGGTAGATGCAACCGTTTGCTAGATTGCTATGCTGATTGCATCCGATCGGGCTGTCGATCGGTTGCACTGGTCGCACCGTTGGATGAACTTCCGAGGGCCACGGCTAGAAAGTGCTTTCTCCCGTCGGGGTGCAGAAGCTGATTTCCGACCGACTCAACTCGCGCACCGTTTCGCCCGATTAGCCGACCGATTTGCTAGATCCGGAACAGACACCATCGTCGGGTGTCATAAATAACGGGTTCCAGGCTGGTGTATCGACTCGCCGTTTCCCAGCGCTAGGTTTTGAGTGGACGGGAGGATGCCAAAGGGAGAGCGAATGGTACTGTAAAAATCTCATGGAAGGGTACACCAGCAGATGCATTCAGAATAGAAAAAATATATACAGAAATATATGTTTTGGTGAATGTAGTTTTACTACGCGTAATGTATTAAAAGAACATATTAAGCAATAAAATCATGTGTTCGTGGCGCTGCAATTCGTCTGTTATAATGCACACTCCAGCAGATGCAATTGCGCCAATGACACGTTCGGGTGACACTAATGGGAAATCGTTGTACCAATTTGGCTTCCAACTCGTCGGACATTTTCGACGGCCAATGTTCGCTGTCAACCCGATGATGGGCCACAGATAAGATAAGTCTCCTTCTGGTATCCGTTTTCGCTGTGTTGTTTTTCCTATTCGTCTTCCATTCTGCGTCCCGTCTTTACATCGTTTACTAATGTGGTGTGCTCTGTTTTTTTTTTCTTCCACCCGTTATCAGTGGCCAAGTGAATGGGTGAGCATCATCAATAAAAAGTTAGAGTCCCATGGCCACCGCTAGCATGAGGGCTGGTAGTTTAGTTTGATAGAAATGTTATCATTTTATGATAATCACTGCCTTTCCATATTGCGCACGTTTTTCTCGGTGGCGTAGTCTGCCGTACGAACCTTATCGAAATGTGTCACGAATGATAGGGTCCCTCGGAAAGGGTCATCGTTGAACCGTCGGTTGTTTAGGTATATTTTCGTTTACGCTGGAGAAATAAAATCAAGAAATTAAACCCAAAAAAGGAATTTTGCAGAGTAACTGAGCATATTCAAGGATTTTTTTTTAAGTTTTTTTTGTAAACCCGTCACATTCATTGTGATCAAGAACACTTTTTATGTGCTGATGACGGACGGGAAGAATCCGAAAAAACACTTCGTCACCAATTTCTTCGCGACGAAATTTCATCGATAATTAATGATGTCGTCTGCGCTGACGACACACCGACTAGAAGAAGCTGACATCTTCCGGTGAAGGTTCTTGTATTTCAACCGAAACGATGATGAAATGAAGCACGTATTCTAAACTTAGATGAGCTAAAAACATGGCAGCGCCTCCGTCAGTCGGCATAAATCATTAACGGCAATTAATGTTCGCGGGTTGCAGTTTCGAGTTTTGTCTACCATCTGCAAGAGTTTATCATTCGATTCCGTGCTTCATACCTTCGTCGTGGCGCGTACCATTTTTTTGTGGTCAGAAGGGCGTTCGGTTTTCTTTTATTTAAATAGTAAGCCAGAGCGAAACGTGAGAAGATGCTTGCGCGAAGTCTTTCTTGGCCGTAATGCAGCTAGTCGCACTTCCGATGCAATGAACTGAAGCGATGCTCTTCCAATTTCCTACGATGATTTGTAGGTTTGCTCGTTCTGTGTCTCGTCAGCGTTCCGACAACCGAGCTAGTTCCCTTAAGTTTAGTCTGTTAGTCGTTGATTGCTCAGCATGTGTCTTTTGCGCTCGTCATCTTGTACAGCTTCTACTTGTTGGACGTGTTTGTTTATTGTTCCCACTTTGTGTATGTTTGGATTGTGGCTGCTGCACTTCATCCGTCAGTCACGGATGAAACAGAAGTTAAAAAAACACACGAGATTGATTGTTTCGAACTTAGCACGTGATGAAAGAGTGATGTCTGATGAGAAACCTAACCATTATTCATAGTCCGGGTATATCCCACACGCAAACTAATGTTGTGGTAGCGGGTCGGAGTTGATTTTAACCATGTGCTGGGCAGAATATTAAATATCGGCGTTCCATTAATAGAAACATAATTATTTTAAATAAACAGCTCGGATATTCAACGCCAAGCTTGGCTGAGTTTTAATTGGTTTATACTTATTTTGATTGAAAAACAAGAATTTTTTCTACGAAAGGAAATTTAACATATTTAATGATTGACTGTGATCAATTTTTTTGCAGTAGAGCGTTCAACTCGTTTGTAGTTTAATTTGTAAAATGTTCTACCTGCAGGTCTATTTGCAAAATAATGAAAAATAAAATAATCGAAATTATGTTCGTTTTATAAATTATATTGATAAAAGTACTTATCTTGGTTTTGGTTACCCACTGTGAAAGGGGGATGGCTAGCAGGAAGCCAAACATCGACCCGGACAAACACTCCGGCAAACTACCAGCGAGCTCTGGTTTCCTGAAGCTCGTTAACCCACCGGAGGCGGAAACTCTCAATCGGAACGGGAAAAAAGACCCCTTGCAAGCGTTCGCCAATTGCGAGAGGGATGCACGAGGAAATGGTGATAAATTTTCCCGAACATTGGGCGGTACCGTCGGTGGATGAGAAGGCTACTTTTGCGGTTTTCGTTGCCATTTGCACCGAAAATTTAACCTCCGACCGTAGAAGTAGCTTCCGTTTCCTGTGCTGATACATGCACGAGATCCACGAAGGTTTCGGTTTTGACGGGGGTTACGGTTTTCTACGCTTGTGCTTGTAAGCGAAAGTGTTCTGACGTTTTTCACTGCTCGACATCAAATCGAGGTCATTGCAGTATGATGTTATACAAAAGGTAATGTTGGCATGTGTATAACATTTGGTACAAACTAATGCTATAATAGAAAATTTTAAGTAGCCAGGAAAAAATGTTTAGAAAACAAAGTTTGGGAAACACATTAAAAAATTTTAGGATGTTTTGTTGTCACGTATACATGAGACATTTTAAGCTATGCTTAGCTATCGGGTTTGTTTCTTACGTCGGCTGTTGGTAAGCACAACGATAGTAAGAATAGAAAATAACCTTAACGGCGCCACTTGATCGCCAATGATCCATCGGACGAATAGGGAACACAAATTACTTCTTAACATCACATTTGAGTGGGTGAAGCTCTTTTTGAGGTGCTATGTTTTTGGGGAAGTCAGTTAGAAATTGTCTGTGAGAAACTCTTATTGCTTTCCAGAGCATAGACAAACCTCTTTAACACGTCGTAAAGAGCGCTTACCAAATTTTCACAAACCAACTTTTGAAACTGCCACCATCAATTTTCAATGCCCCATCTAAGAACTATCGCACATCTTCTACAAGAAACAAATGGGTAGTAGGACAAACTGATCTTTAATTTTAATCACAGTCATACATTCTGGAGCATTGCATGTTACGAAATTAAATCAATTTACGATCAATATAACCACTATAATTGTATAAAGACTATTACTTTAAAGTTTAACTCCGCTTCCAATTGTTATGAAGTATGAAAAAAATGTGTTGTTGGCGGACTTTGTTGTTGAATCTGTGACCTAAAAATGAGAGCTATATTTTGAGGAAAACAATTATAAAAAGAATTTCATACTGCTTGAACAACGCATACGGATACGTTTTCCTAGACAGGACATTCCACGAAAAGAGGGATATAATTTATTAGCACGAACGCATCAAAATGGTGACGAAAGATGCGCCTGAGCTTAAGATTCATTTGTGGAATTTCCACAGATGATCCAACTTAACGCTAGAATAAACCAAAACAAGGAAGATATTTGAAAAAAAAAATAAAAGCCCAAAAAGGGACGAAAAACAAAGATGATAAATCTGCCACCACGTACTGTCTGTCTCACCGCAGGGTTTCACAACCACGGCAAGACAAAAGATGCAGGGAGTCCTGAAATAAATAATTTAACCAAATTTATGATTCCATTACCGAAAAATTCCACCGCCGTAAGTGCAGTTGACGGTGCTCCGTCGCAAACGGATAGCTCCGGATAAGGATTGAATATTGCGAGGAATAGAGAAGACGAAACGAAGCTGTGCTCGTTCTTCGGATCATTAATTATATTTCACCCTCTGCCGGGTTGTGCCGTGTTTAGGTGCAGCACTGCTGAAGATGATGGGCTGTTAATTCGACATAATGAATCAACGGTAGGATTTTCCTTACCAATATATTTCTACAAAATTGTCATGTGATCGATGGAAGTATAAAAGTAAATTTTTTAACATATTTAAACAAATTCAAACAAGTGTTAAATTTTTACAAAACAATTTGATCGAAAGTCTACCGTCGAGTTCTATTAGCGGTCGTTTGCCGTTTTGAAGTGTGCGGTACTTCAGATAAATTGAGGTTTAAAATTTTCGCCCAACCTAGGCAGCATGCTGTGCAAGAAAATGAAATTATAACAGGCCCAAGGGTAGCATGATTTATTTTGCACCTTTTCCAAGATTTATGTCGCCGGTTTGAGAGCATCGAAAAAGCATGGGTCAATACGTCCTGCTGTGTGCTGTGAGTGTAATTGCTTCTACCCGGCTACTTGAGGTGGTATAGCTTTTTGTACCTGACAGAAACACGCATTGAGCTATTTGCAAAAAAAAACAATGATGTTTGTAAAACCATGCTGTGTCTGAAAAGCGCCCATAAAGTGCGCTTTCTATGAGGAAGACTAAGAGACATTTAAAAAAAGTGGCTCTGAATATGTCAAACCTAATGGCACGTAAAATGTTATCCGTTCTAGACAGTACATCAAACACTGCAGCAACAATATACTGAAGGAGTATCGTCCTGAAGGTCACGTAGACGGGAAGAAGCCAACAACTTCACGCTTACTTAATTGCTTGCCGCTTGCACCTTGACTCAACAGCTGATGATGAGCGTGCAAAATTTGAATGATGAATGACACTTCAAAGCAATGGATTTACTGATTTTTAGGAGTTAACACGGTTGAGTCAAAGGGTATTTTAATGATCTGTGCAAAATGTGATTTAATTATTTATGATTGAAGGTTACGGTTTTTTTTAAATCATTTAAATACAAGACAATGTCAGATATCGACTAATTCTCCCAAATATGGTCGTGAGTCTATTTGTTGGAAAGTTGTCTGTCTCTTAAAACTCTTATGGAATTGATGGATGTTGTACACAGCAGTATGTTGCACACCCTTTGCGATGCTATTTTGCAAAAACAGAGGAGCTGCCTGTGCAGCCAGCAAGTCGAGAGGCATGAAAGTAGTATTTGCCAAACTTATTATGCAAATGCTTGGTAAACGGAGAGATAAATCATGGTCGTAGGGATATACCACCAACCCCACTGTGTCCACTGTCACGCAAGAGCTAAAATTTTCGCCACGTATTACCCGGGACTCACCTTGCACAGTGTAGTTACACAATCCGCCGGAGCATTTGACGGACTGTTGCCCCTTGCCGGCGCAGCTGATGATCGTTCCGCTATCAGTAGTAAAGCCCTGGTGGGCTGAAGAGCTGTTTGCGACCAATGCCGCCGTCGAGACCGGACCGCTGCTGACCGAAGAACTTCCGATGCAGGAACGTTGTCGAATTTGTGTACAGTCCGGGCCGCACTCGCTCCACTCCGACCAGCTCGACCACCGTCCGGCTGCAATTGAATTATGCAAATAAAGTAATTTTAGATAAGGGTTGGCTGTTGTCGAGAGGAGCCGTTACGACGCCATCATTCATTGAAATTTGTTGCTCATTGAGAGGAACATGTTTGACAGACCGACAATACTTTTTAGACGAATGGGTTTGCTAGCAATAGCAGCCGACACACACCAGGCAGACATGCATGCTATTATGCAGAATTAGGAGGGATGCTAAAACACTATGCCATATCGGAAAAGTTGTATGTATTAGTTTGAGATGTGTTGAGATGTGAGATGTGAAAGTGGGAAGAATCTGTTCCTAATAAAAAAAGGCAATTGGATAAAAATTCTACCGAAGGAAAAAAAATCTTCAGTACGATGCGAAAGCAAAAATGATTACCTATGAAAATAAGTAAATTAAAAACACGCATACTATTGAAAGGTTTTAACATGCAGTTCGGATGATGAACACGTATAATCATGAAGAGATCGTCTTACCGTTTAGGTGATATCCATTAGGATTCACAATTTGGACATCATCTTTTTGTGATGGGCAGGGGTAATGTAACAAGCAATATTATGAAAAACATGAATGATATTAGTGTAGGGTTTAAATTTCCTGAGATCAATGAACGCCAATGAAACTATTGATTGGAAACGCTAAGGTCATAGAGATGATAACTAATTTAAACCATAAGAACGTGCTTCAACAACTCACCCGAGCAAGGCAAACAATCTGGCGTGGATTCCGTGCTTGGCCCTTTGCAAGTTGCACCGTTGTTCATCGGTGCTGGACTGTTACAGGTACGGGTACGTTTCTGTCCCTGTTTAGGATGGCCAGGACACTTGCAGTCCGACCAAGAACTCCACTGGCTCCAGCCGCCATCCACTGTTTAACGTTAAAAAAAGAAAATTAATAACATTAATATTATCATCGCACAGTACTGAATATACTTTGTGTGAAAATTTCGTCGTTCCCTCATCGTCGTTCTTATTTTGAGATAGAAAGTGGTCGTAAAACATAATCATAAAATATAACACTTCGATTTCTGTACGGTTCTCTACTTTTACATCTGATTAGGTCGACATAAAACATGTGAGAAAATGAGTTTCAAATTAATGGTTCAGCGATTAGGGGGGAGAAGCCTGGCAAGCAATTAAAAGATCATGGAACCGTTAAAAAATAATTTGAATATAATTCCATCCTTAAGGGTTTAACTATTCCCATAAGCCTTCGTTGATTCAACTTAGTGACACATCGCTTTTTTACTTAATGATTTAAAATGATAAGTGGAACAAGAATTTTTGTTGGTTTAAACTATTGAAGAATTTTTGCTTCACATCACAAAAATAATGCAATATACCTATTTGATTTGATGTGATTTGATTTGACCTGAATCATCAACATTACTTTGCAGTTCGTTGAAATTGATCTAGAATGGATACATTAAGTTATCTAACAAGCAGAGAGAACCCTGAAGAAGGTAGATTTAGTTTAATGAATAGAACTGAAGCGTTCCGAAGCTCTAATGTGTTTTAAATCGAATTCCCTTTCATTTCCATTTCAGTTGCGAGCGGAGATAAGATGATCCAGTTGAGGGTAAACTTAAAACGCCTCCTTCCTCTTAACGCTATCGCTATACGAGCTGGAATATGTTATGGGTCATTAACAACGTACGCAAGACATTATTTTGTCTTCCTCTGCTTTTTGTCCATCTTATCAGAAATGACAGAGGGCGATAGTGCTTAAAATGGCTTTTTACTCCATTTTGATGTAAGAGGAACGGCCGCTCTTCGATGGTTTTGTTTTAGGTTTATCGGTTTATGCATTTTTAAAATATCAACCGAAACTGTTTAATGGGAGGACTATCGAGACCTGTAGAAAGCTGCTCAATTTCTGAATAGATGTGTGTCATATTTTAGGCGTTTATTCTCATTTCTGTAAACATTTAAACCATTTTATTTAATCAAGAGTAGTTTTTTGTGTGTTCTGTTAGTAAGAAAATTTATGATTTTTCCTAAGCATGAACAATACAATTGGTTGTAACTTTTCGAAAGAACTTGGTTCAAAATTGTAATGCTGCAACTAACAAAAAGTTATGCCGAAAGAAAATGCCAGAAGGTGTTGTCTTCTACATCTTTGTAACACCTGCGTAGCGGAAATAAGGAATAAACCATTGATCTTTTCTCAGATTTTTTCTCAGCATAATGTGAATTTTAGAAAACCGTGAACATTCTTTGCAATGTTAATGACTTAATGACTAGCTCGTCCTTCAGCTGACCTAACGAACGGATACCTACCGTACACGGCGATTGGAACTGGATCCGAGACACGCTTGCCGGCAATGTTCTCTGCAACACATGTATAATTGGCCATGTCCTGTGGAAGACGAGAAGGAATAAGAATTGGTAGAGATGAGCAATGCCGAAGGATACACGAAATACAAAAAGGCCCAAATCCAGGGTGGCGCAACTGCCGGAGCTGTTATTGTGATGCTGTCTTTGAAATGAGCAAGGAATCCTAAGAAAGATGTTTCCCATAACGGCAACAATGAAGATTCAACATCAAAAGAAGCATGAAGATGTCTTTCGGTTGTCAGATATCTTCTAGTAGTTCGAGCCTCTTCGCTCTCACAAAAGGTGCACAAGAAAAGGAGAAGTAAGGCGGGTTTTCACTCCCACCGGGCAAATGAAATACGATCGTTTCGAAGCGATGGCCGTGAATGCATAGGAAAAGGATCAATTTTTATTAGAATGAGCGCGGAAAATCGTGATCAGTTTCTGGCAACGGATAGTCGTACGAAGGAAGCCCACAATTCGGATACGGGTATCAGGATATCCATTGTTCAGCGGGATGTAAACGGGTTCGTTTGATACGGTTTTGGTATGATGATAAAGCGGGTATCTACCCACGGAATGTAACGTAGAATACGATGCGCAGTGCAAGGAAAAGGCTGAGATTAAAGGATGTGTTTTTTTTAAAGCGTATCAAACTCGAATCCTTTCCAAGCGTATATGTTTTTCACATTTCTCGAAATTAATATCGCTACGCCGTTTCCGTTCTTGGAAGATTTCAGAAAGAAGATATTTTGGACACACAATGTGTGTGAAGATGTAACAAACTGACCTACCTGTATTTCAACCCGTGCAATCAGGAGCGAATTGTCGGTGAGCAGTACGAAGGGTGGATTGGCTTGCACAGGGACGCCGTTCTTCAGCCAGACCACTTTAGCCGCTGGCGTTGCATTTGCGATGCAGTTTAGCTCGGCTCGACCACCCGTGGCGACACGCACGATCTTCGGTGAGATGGTAATTTGCTTTCTGATGGCTGTAAAGAGAGAAAAGACAGGAAGAATAAACGTTACGGCAAGAAGTTTTTGCTATGGTGGTGATATGCCACGAGTGTACACCTCGTCGGGTTTAATGACGGGTGGTTGGCTGGTCATGGATGAATGGAGAAAGACACTTGACAGACGCACCGTAAAAGTGCAAACGGTATAATATTATGTTAACGAGATCGAAGTAAAGGTGGAAATGGAAACTATCATCAAGAATATGGGAACTAAATATCGAGATTGGGGCTAGTATCTATTGTGAAGATATGGGAAGTTACGCTCAGAAACTTATTTGACCAACTTGCCATATTTTGACCGTTTGCACCGAATGGCAGTTAAAGCTTTATAGTTTGATCAAAATATGAAAGCTGTCCAGGTAAAGAAAGAAAATAAAGTTAGATTCACGCACGCCCATGGTACAATCATGGCGATTATATTACCATTTAAAGAGAGGAATAAATGCGGAGAAAATCACTACCACAAATATTTAGAGGTCGCCCTGGCATATTTGTTTTCCCATTCGCATTGCATTGCCTTTCTTTGAAGTACGGTGTGCACAGTCGAGAAGCGCAATCGCATCGGCTTGATGTCAAGAAAGGTGTGAGTTCAGTTTCGGCCACTTACTTCGTCCAATCAAACAAAGTGTGTTTGCGTCGAGTACCAAAGGTTAGATTTTTGAGCACTCAATCGGCCATGATTCGTACATTCACGAAAGCGGCTCGCAGCCAACCGTTCGCTATCGATTTCACGCGGGAAAGACACCGGTGTCTCACGAGCTTGAACCAGGGTTGATGAGGTGAGCGGTGAGATGCTACTCGGCCCGTCAAGCAGATACTCGTCCCGGATGGAGCGGTGTGTGAAACGAGTTGACAAGGTAGTGGTCTATTAAGAAAGAGCGCGTCGCAGGCGAGGAAGGTTTGATTCCACAGCCACCCGACGACGGTGAGCCGGTGTGCGAAGGTAGGACTATTTGTGGTAGCAATTTCCATGGGAAACATCACATGCACAAACATGCTGTCAACGATGCGTGGAGTAGCCAACGAGTGAGTAAATAATGAGCTGTATCGAGTCGTCATCGGAAGACGGTGAAGGGTGGCGGATGGAGCAGTTATGGAAAGAAAACCCCCCAAAGACGTTCGGGGTGCAGAGTTTGTCTTTCGCTGTACAATTTAGTTTCATTTTTCATACCGATTTTAATGCATCATCCAATAAACCTGTAAGGATGGAAACACCTTCAAACCCCTCTTTGCGTAATCATAAACAAAAACAATCTTTAAGCATCTTTAATTATTTATGTCTCTCATTTCCAAACTTCATTCGCTTTGTGCCGCACTATTGTCTGCTCGTCACCGCCTTGAAAGTTCATCAACATTAATCACCTTAAAACCCTATCGTTCACATTTTTCGTGATTGTTATTCAGGTCTGCGGGCCTCCGTCTATGTAAATTTGAACACGGCAAATAGTTGGTTTCGTTCGTCAGTCGCTGTCACACGTCAGCGAGTTCGAAGATCTTATCAGTGAAGCGTGCCACGGGCATTCGACGCCCAACAAATCAAACATAACCTGCTTCTGGAGCTTCCATCATCCAGCATGGTGCGCAAGAAACTAGGAAAGTCTTTTATTGGGCTGTGTCGCGACTTCCTTCACGAATGGCTCCAACACACCGAAGAATGACAATTTCTTTCGATGATAGGGTTGCTCATTGTTTGCTTTGTCTGCTGTTGGCTCTACTTTTATTCCAGCTCGGCGAGGCATAGCGTGTAGGGTCTCTGTTTGGTAGTTCGTTCAAGCTTTCATCGGGCGAACTGTCACCGGCTGTCAGGCGTTATGTATTCTGAAGCGCATTCGTAACAGACTGCGAGAGCCACTCGTAAGACCTACGCGACCTACTCTCCAGCGAGGAGTGCAGAAAAGCGACAAAATAATCCATTTCTGCACCTTGTTGATATGCAAATCAAGATGTATTGAGATAATAGGATTATAGCCGTCATCATTAGGTCGCACACGTTAGCCGCACGATTTGTGGTTTAACCTGTCTAGCCGCTCCTTGAATAATCAAACCGGCCACTTAATGGCACATGGTCTACAGAACTTGTTTTGCGAAAATGTAAGACCGATTGTGATAATTGTTCGGTTTGTTTGCACTGTACGGTGTGCTAACAGCAAATAATTACTGCTTCTACGTTTTCTTAGAGCGGCAATTGTGCGACTGTTAAAGGAAGAAACAATTAAGACAACCTAGTTATAGTTTTATTCATTACCACCGCAACGTTTTGTTGTGACGCCATTAGCTTGTTGTTAAAGCCATCATGCTCCGTCATGAGCGGTCGCTATCGGTGAATTAATTTGAATAACAAATGTTTTATTTGGGTTTCCCGTATTTCTGCATAATGCTTTTTGACTACAAATTAAAATTAAGAGAAATCCGGAGAGCCCGTCGTCTGCCAACATAACGAAACCAGCACGTGGTCTAGACTTTGTAGAAGTTTTGCGGACACCCTGATGCAACAGGTAGATAAACAAGTGTTTGTCTTTGATACCTTATTGTTGGGTTGTCGCATTTTTGGCGAGTGTTGTTTTTGTTTTGAAGGTTTGTTGTTGGACGAAAGTAAAACAACGATCGTGCCAAGATAAAAGACTGAGCCGGCGCCGTGCTTCCTGTGCTTAACGATTTTTTCCCCATTTTTTATCAGCACCAGATGTTTCTCGAATTTCAGAGATTCCAGTTCTCTCGGTTAGTGTAGGAATTAAAACAGAAAGGAATGTTAAGTGAAACATGTTGGTTCAATCGTGTTTATCCAAACAAAAATTACTTAGCAGGAGAGTTTAATCAATTAGTTTATAAAATTGACAAGCATTCAAAATGTAATTCTTTCAGCATGTGTTTCTTTTCAGCTTCCGAGAAAGTTTGCGTTGGTTCCCGTGAGATTGTAATCTTTCATGCCTATGTTATTGCTCTTTAGGGTTTTTTTTGATTACTTTGCTTTCGTTTCGTTCACACACATTAACAATATTTTCTACGCCATGTCAAGAGGTTGCGTATCCAAGCTGCTTTATTTTAAGGGCTCGATTCAAACATATTTCGAAGCGAGACATTTGTTTTTAATTTTCAGATGCATAAAGGCGGAAATCATAAATCTCTTGCTTTGTGTCCAACGCAGGAGGTGGATTCATTTGAAAGGCATTTAAAAAAAAGCTAATATCAGAGCAGCTGATTTGGTTTTGTTTAAATATACTTCATTTAGGTAAACTGTGTTTAAATATACTTCATATAGAAAACTTATTTCACGAAAGCACCACTCTTCCTAAGATGATTTGTTAGAATGTATTCCTTTGCTGCATATTTTTACATACAATAATAAAACAAGATTTAATAAAATCAAAACACGTTAATTATCCTGGACCAGGAACATCGCTCTCCAAACCATGCACCTGGAATGCAATTACTACGCAGTAATTGATGTTTTTTCTCATTTCTGGCTTTCACATGACACATTAATTCCTGGTTCTCGCTTTCCCAAATGCAAACAAGATTGAAACATAAATATCAGCCACATGCATGTCTTTCCCACCGGGAGACATTCAATTAAAACGTGTTCTGTGCTGTTGAATGAATATGTAAAGCAACTTTCGATCGTCGTTCGGTTAACAATTCGCTAATTTATGTTGCAATCCGTGTAACCAATGGCGATTGGAAGTGGTTTTATGGGAGTTCCTTAACGGGGAGAGGTTTGGTTTGGACTTAAACTCGCCGCAAAACAACCTCAAAAGGAATGGTTAAGGTGAAGCTTAATGCAGTGCGTCAAGTATGCATCAATCCTTTATTAACTGCTATCGGTAATGGGGCTCGTGATTTAGCCTGCCAATCCGTACGAAATAGCAGAGGTCAAAGAAATCCGAGCGAATACTTTGTGGCGAAACCCATGCGAGCATGCGTAAAAAGTTAAATGGAACTGTGAGCAAAATGCAGTAAGAAAATAAATGGTGGATTAAGTGCAACAAATCTGGAGAAGGAAGGATGAAGAGAAAATGCATCTTTTCCCATCAATTCCGCTGAAGGTGAGTAGACGATTACGCAAACGATTTTGCTTGAGGTCTACTTTAAGCGTGTCAAGTTTTACACAAAATAAAAAAATGGAATAATTATCCAAAATTAACGAAAATGTTGATATTCTAGAAAAAAACCTAAATAACAGGAACTATTCTCTAGTCATCCATGGACAGAGCAGCTATATAAGAATGGTATTTTGTCGATAATTAACACTTACTTGCCACTTGGATTGTAACCGGTTGTGTCTTTACATGGCCTCGAGACGAATATGCTCGACACTCGCACTTAAAGGGCCCAGCACCAAAGAACTCGTCGACCAGCTCGCGTGTGATGGTGGCTGTGGCTTCCTGCAGCTGGATGCCGCTGTGAGGATCGGTGTGGTGTTCTTTCTCCGTTGGTGGAGGTTTCGTACTTCCGCTGCACTTGAAGGAGATCTGTGGATAGGGTGAATGGTGAATGGAAATGGGATCATAAACATTCTTTAGAGGTTATTTGATGTTTCGAAAATGAGATAAGTCTTCTCTAACACGATCGTACTCCGGATCTAGCATGGAGTAGAAAGTATTTTTTGATTGGGGTTTTATTGCACAAACTTTAGGACTCACCTGCAGTGCATGCGACGCTTTACAGTAGAGCTTTGCGGGTCGATTCTTCATGACATAAGCGCTCTTTGGCTCGACCAAAAACACCGGAAGAGGCGTTCCATCGTTGCCTGCACCGAAACTTTCGATCTGATCGATTGCAGCTACCTCAAAGTTGTCCGTGTAGTCCGGCGAGACATGCTTATGCCCATCCGGACCTCGATCCTCGGTCGCTCGGCTGTCTTCATCGAAGTTTCCCAACAGCTCACCGCCGTCCTCGTATCCATCATCGTCCTCTTCCTCCTCCTCTTCGTCCGGGTCTTCTACACCGAATGTAGGCTTCGCATTCGTTACCGTACCCGACAGGGCCGGCAAGCTAGTCGAGACATCGGACTTTATCGTTGGGCTACCAGCATTGCCGGTGCCCTTTGACATCGTTGCACCGAGCGAGCTGCTACCGTCGCCATGTACATCCGGCAGCATGGCATCGGAAATGTAGCCAAAATCGTCGTTTCCCACCGCATGACCGGCTCGACCTCGATCGAGCGGACCACCTGAGAGCTGCCGCTGGTGCCGGTGATCCTTGCTCACTTTCAGCCCAATTACATCCACCGCGATGCAGGACAAGCCGATAATAAATAATTGAAACAGTGTCGCTGTTCTTATCCTCATGATGGCGGACATTGTGGTTGGTTGCTGTATGTATGTGAGTAGCAGAGCGTACGTGTGCTATCCCAACTGTATTCGTTTGGGGGAATCGGCGCTAAGTTATACATCGAGGCCACCCAATTGAGTCACTTTTAACGACATCGGTCGCTCGGTCGGTTGGTTGGTGGTTTTAGTGCAGTGGCTCTTACTCGACCACTTCCGAACAACAATCTCCTGACACGAAAACTAAACAGGGAAAGGGCATTTGATTTGGGATGGGATTGTGTTTTCTTGATGAAGTTGGTAATGTCGACAGCAAAGTGCAATGTGTGCAGTATACTTGCACTGTCGTGTAATTATTTTTTTCTGATCGTTCAGAATATTTTGGTTTGGATCAGATGTCCAGTTTTTTCACTTCGATATCCGAACAACACGATGATATTAATTTTTTTCTACGTTAAAGCAGTTAAAGAAAGCAATACACTTAGAATTGAACATAAATTTCCTCCTAAAACACTTAGCTCTTCTCGCGCGTCGTGTTGGTTTTTCACTTTGTACCGTCTTTGGCACGTAAAATTAATTTTCCACTACACTTCGTGGGTGACTTTCGATTCTTCGGAAATTTACTTCTTCGACACGGGACACTCTATCGTCGGGATGCTACAGTACGCTTCAATAGAAAGAAAAACTGGGAAAGATAAGAAGACATGCACTTGCACACAATACTTTGCAGCACTAATTTACTCCGTGCACTGAACGGGACCACGGGATTATCAGTGCTGACTTCTTGGCCCTTATCCAATATTTTCTCTGCTTTTCTGCACTACATAGCGGGCAACGCAGGAAAGGACACACGCGGAAAGTAAAACTCAACGTAACGAACCAACGACACGGGGACAATGTGACCGTAACCGTGTAAATTTTCCCCACAGAACACTGCAATCTGCACCGCGTATCCTTGCAGATGTAAGCAGTGTCGCTTCCCTTGGCGCACAGCGAGCATAGAATGTGTCGCAAAATCACCACAAGCTCACACCAGTTAGCGCACTGTCTGCGCTGTATTGTCACTGAACTGGTGAGTGGTTACTGGCAGGCGAAATTTCATGCTTTCAGGATTTGCTAGGATATGCTCAACGTCTGCTTAAATGACATCTGGACGGTTGTACACTTTTTTCCGAATTTTCTCATCGATCGATCCTTACGTACAGAGCATTTTTTGTCTCCTCGCAGCAGCAAGAGTAAGTCGTTGGACTCCCAGGTGATACCTGTAATTGGAAAATTGAATAAAGCATTTGTTAGAGATTGGTTTCGTTGGTGGCTTCTGAGAATGGCAGAGTAAATATAATTGAATTTGGCGATATGTTAGGAGATTGCTTGACCCAAAAGCAAGTAAAGCAATTTTGTGTAAGCGAATTTGACTGGATGGTTGGTATGGATGAGGGAAAATATTCTATGTTAAGTAAAATAAAGGATTATATTTAATGATCAATATGGTTTGAATCAATTCTCTAAGATAAGTTTAAGTTATCAAATATAATTTAAGTTTTTTATATGTTTTGAAAATCAAACACAGGTGTCAAAAAGTCAATACTTAGAGCATTGCTTGATGAAACAGGTTATTAACACAAACACGATACACCAACTAATTCTTTTGAATAACATTCAAATTCAATGCATCAAAAATAACCAGTACCGTATAACCATTTTTTATAAAATCAATGTTTATTTATAAACATCTTAAAACTAGTCAACAATATCAGTACATGTAAGAGTGGGTAAATGAAAGCACAGGGGTTACAATGAACATTTAAGGATATCTATATCGATCACAGCATCGTTGTTGCCAACGATGT